>JALPQD010000666.1:423186-886571 GCA_023101885.1 Typhlomys cinereus
GGCTGGATCTGCCCCATCAACTAGACATCTCCTTTAGGTTCATTACTAATTCTCTACAAATGTGCCCAGAGCTCAAACCCTCAACTGTCAAGTTGACACCTGTGCCTAACTATGACAGGCCTCCACAGGCACACACACACACACACACACACACACACACACACACAGAGAAAGAGAGAGAGAGAGAGAGAAACAATAAGCAAAAATAGTAGAACAATGTTCTTATGGTGATATCAGACTTCTAAGGTATTTTATAAAATTCCAGAATGATGTCCTATGTCATTTAATCATCAAATCCTTAATTTATGTTGTAAAAGTTTTTAACTATATATTTAAATTTTTTAGAAAGTTCTAGGATCTAGTTCACTGATAGAGTGCTTGCCTGGCAGATATAAGGACCTGAGTTTTATATTCATAACTTCAAGTTAAAAAAAGTCAGGACATGAATAGAAGAGGAAGAATCTTAGGAAAGGGGAAACAGAAATGGGGTGGAGAGAAATAAGAAAAGGTAGAGGGGAAAGTAATTGCAGTGTTTTAAGTACATGTATGAAATTTCAGAGTGAAATTCATCAATAAAGAAAAGTGGGAAAATAGCTCAGTCAAAAAAAGTTGTAATAATTATAAAAGAAGCAGAAGCCAAACTATAGTATCAGTACTTATCAGACCACTCCATATTACTTCTAAAACTGGGATAAGTAGAAGACATTAAAAACATAGCATTTTTCTTTTGTGCCTTTCTAAAGTTATATGATTTTTAAATGTTATTAAATGAAAATACATAAATAAGGATCATGGCTCAGATGCTAGACTGTGTGTCTTGCATACAGAAGGCCATGAGTCTGTTTCCCAGAATAAGAAAGAGAAGGAAGAAAGGAAGGAAGGAGGGAGGAAGGAAGGAAGGAAGGGGGAGGAGGGGGGATGGAGGAGGGAGGGAGGGAGGGAGGGAGGGAGGGCCGGACGAGAGGCCCAAGCGAAGCAGAAGGAACGCCCGCAGAAGAAGAAAAAAGGAGGAGGAAGGAAAGAAAGGAAAGAAGAAAGAGAGAAAGAAGAAGAAAAGAAAAAGCAAAAGAGAAAAAGGAAAAGAAAGAGAAAGAAAGAAGAAAAGAAAAGAACGAGAAAGAAAAGAAAGACAAAAGAAAAAGAAAGAAAAAGAAAGAACAAAAGAAGAAAGAAAGAAAGAAAAGAAAAGAAAGAAAGAAAGAAAAAGAAAGAAGAAGAAAGAAGAAAGAAAGAAAAAGAAGAAAAGAAAGAAAAAGAAGAAGAAAGACGGAAAAGAAAGAAGAAAGAAAGGAAGAAAAAAGAAAGAAAGGAAGGAATTAAAAGGAACAAAGACAGAGGAAAAGAAGGAAGGAGCTATAGAGATGGCTCAGGTGTTAAAACTGCCTTGCCAGCAGAGTTCAAATCCCAAGTCCCACATAAAAGCACCAAGAGGAACCAGCAGCTACATGCACTTTCGGGTGGAGCCTGGGAAATTCCAGAGTGAATCAAAAAGGAGGTAGAAGTAATCCAGGATGGTTCCTGAAGTCACACTTGATCCTCCACAGGGACACATAGTGCTCTCTTATACACATATACACAGAAAAAAAGAAGGAAAGAAAGAGAAAAAGAGAGAGAGGAGGAAGGGAGGGAAGAAGGAAGGACGGAGGGAAAGAAGGAAAGAAGGAAGGAAGGAAGGAAGGAAGGAAGGAAGGAAGGAAGGAAGGAAGGAAGGAAGGAAGGAAGGGAGGGAGGGAGGGAGGGAGGGAGGGAGGGAGAGAGAAAGAGAAGAAGAGAAAGACAAGAATTAGTTTGAGAAGCACATTTTGAAGAGCACAGGGGCAGAGGCTACAGGATGAGAAGGGCTGAAGCTGGGGGCATTGCTCTAAGGGCAATGTGCTGCATCAAGAAGGGAGTGGGTACAGCCATCAAAAATGATGAATTACTGGAATTTGCCAGGAAATGGATGTCATTAGAAACAATTATATTGAGTGAAGTATCCCAGACCCAGAAAATTAAGCACCCTATGTACTCCCTAATAGGTGGTTTCTAGTACCAAACCCACCCAGCCCACCTAGAGACACTCAAAGAAAATCTCTGTAATACCTCAGTAATTGCAAGGATTATGAACAGGAGGATGGGTAGGTGAGGGCCACACCAGAAACAGAGAGAGAGGGGTACCATGTTACAGCAGAGAAATAGGCCTCCATCAAGGACTCAAATAGTAATGAGCATCTGATTAAGTTCACAGACTTTCGTCCTGATCATTTACTACTGAGGAGGTATGATCTCACCAGAAGAGGAGGGCATATAGTCTGGCAGATAAAAAGTAACCATTTGCAAATGGGTGATTGACCCCTCCCTCACTGTGGTTTCCCAGTTATACATCTACCTTTGAATGTGCTCTTATCACAAGACTCTAGTTTAAAGCTTTTTGTCTCTGGCCAGGGGGTGACATACAATGCCCATCAGGATGGAGTGAAGGGCATTGCAGGAGCAGCAAAACTGCAAAAGAAAATCAACAAACCACAATCCAGAACTTCAGAGACTCTATATCAACCACCTAGAACTAGGCCAGACCAATCTCTCCCCATCCTGAAGCTCAGGGACATTGTGGAAGAGGGGGAGGTAAGAGTGTAAGAGCAAAAGGATGGGAGGAGGCAATGATATTCAAGATACTCCATACAAGTTAGGGCGGAGCAATCATAATTGGACTTTACATGCCCTGCGCAATGTCCAACACACTATTGACTTCACAAAAATCTAGCATTGCTAAAGGCACCAAGATCCTGGAGGCAAGGGATTGGAGCCACAGCAGTGTTCCTATACTTAAGGGAACACGGGAAAGGGTCAGGGAAAGGCCACTGGGTCCTTGTACGTCATCGGAGAGGAGGGCCCAGAGGAAATCAGGCATGCACAAGAAAGAACTTCTGGCAATTGGGGCGGGAGGCACTGGGGGATGGGGAGGAGTGGGGGAGGGAGGGGGATAGGGGGTACAGGGGGAGGAGGAGGGAGGGAGGGAACTGGTGTACCTATAAGTTTGTATGAGCTGAAATAATAATAAAAATATGTATTAAATTAAAAAAAAGAAGGGAGGGGGTAGAGTGTTGAAGAGGAGGTAAGCATAAGAGCAGAGACTTTTTAAAAAGTGCCAATAATCCAGACAAGAAATGGTGTTGATCTGGACCAGATTTGTGGCTGTTGAAGGATAATTCTCTCACAGGATTCCTTTTCCTGAAATAACAAGCAGGAAATGATTGAAACAGGGCACGAAGGAAAGCTGTCACAGCTGTTGTTCAACAAAACCTCATAAAAACATGTGATGACTCAGTTGCTAACGAAATGGCCAGTCCACAAAAAAAAACAAATGTGTTGGGACATTCAGGTATTTTAACAGGATGCTATATTATCGGAAGATCATTGTTGCTAATAAACAAATGGCAAAATGTCCAGGTCCATTACAGAAAAACGCATTTCAAGACTTTTATTTTACCAGGGTGGGTAGAAGTAAGTGAGACAAATATTTATTTAAATAGTGGAAAATACTTATAAAACGCTTTTGTAAACTTACAACTAAAGAGTCTATGTACTGTAGACCTTCATCACATCTCTTTGTAAACCCTATCATATTTTCGGAGCTTGATGCAAATTTGTTTTTGTTTTCGTTTTTTTATTTCACTGATATAAACTAAAAGGTACACCGGTCCGCTCCTTCCCTCCACCCCCCCAACACCTGTGCCTCACTACATCACCCTCCCTCCCATCCCCCAGTGCCTCCCCCTCCCATTCCCAGAGCATCCTTTAATGTGCATGCCAAACTCTCCTCTGGGTCCTGCTCTCCGATGAGGTGCAAGGACCCAGTGGCATTACCCAGACCCTTTCCTGTTTCCCCTTAACCGTAGGAACATACTGTGGCTGTCAATCCCTTGCCTCCAAGGATCAGTGCCTTTAGCAAATGCTAGACTTTGTGGGGTCGATAGTGTGTTGTACATTGCACAGGGCAGCAAAGTATTATGATTGCTTCAGACCTAACTTGTGTAGAGTATATTGCATATCATTACTCCTCCCATCCCTGTGCTCTTACAATCTTACCGCCCCCTCTTCTGCAAATTTCCCTGAGCTTCAGGATGGAGGAGATTAGGCTGGCCTAGTTCTAGGTGGTTGATACTGAGTCTCTGATGTTCTGAATTATGGTTTGTTGATTTTTTTCAGTTTTTGCTCGCTCCTGCAATGCCCTTCACTCCATCCTGATGGGTATTGGATGTCACCCCTGGCCAGAGACAAAAAGCTGTTAAACTAGAGTCTTGTTATTAGAGTATATTCAAAGATAGATGTAATAAAAGTAGGAAACGCAGTGAGGGAGGGGTCAATCACCCATTTGCAAAATGGCTACTCTCTATCTGCCAGACTATATGCCCTCCCCTTCGGGTAAGTCATACCCATCACTTGCAAATAATCAGGAAGGAAAATCCCTCCTGTTCATAATCTTGCAATTACTGTAGGTATTACAGAGATTATCCTTGAGTGTCTCTAAGAGGGTTTGGTACTAGGATCCACCTACTAGGGAGTACACATGGTGCTTAATTTTCGGGTCTGGATACTTCACTCATATAATGTGCTAATTCCATCCATTTTCGGCAAATTCCATTAATTCATCATTTTTGATGACTGGTAGTACTCCATTGTATAGAGATGTACCACATTTCCTTATCCATTCGTCAACTGTTGGACTTTTGGGTTGATTCTGACTTTGCTATTGTAAACAGTGCTGCTATAAACAGGGTCGTGCTTGTGCTATCGAGGTGAATTTTGCTCTATGGGGGGTATTCCCAAAAGTGGATACACAGGGTCATATATCATATCAATCTTTAATTTCTTTAAGAATCTCCAGATGGCTCGCCCAGAGTGGCTGTATGAGCCTGCTTTCCCACCAGCAAAGTAAGAGAGTTCCTTTCTCTCCACATCTCTCCAGCACTTGGTATATGTTTGTACTGTGGATATTTGCCATCCTGACTGGGTTGAGATGATATCTCAGGGAAGTTTTTATTTGCATTTCCCTGATGGCTAAGGATGTGGAGCATTGTTTAAGATATTTGTTAGACATTTTAATTTCATCCCTGGTAAAATTTCTTTTAAGTTCCAGGGTTCATTTTTAATTGGGCCATTGGTTTCCTTAGTGTTTATTTTCTAAGTTCTTGTGGCACTCTGGACAGTAGAGCTCTATCAGATATGTGGTTAGTGAAGATTTTCTCCCATTCTGGGGGTTGCCTTTGAGCTTGTGTTACAATCTCTTTATCTGAACAGAAGCTCTTTAATTTCACAAGATCTCATCTGTTGAGAGTTGGTTGTAGTAACTGTGTTATTGGATGTCTGTTTAGGAACCGTTGGCGAGCCCAGTCAGCTCAGGGTGTTCCCTACCCTTTCAACTATGGTTTTTTAGTTTCTGGCCTTATATCAAGGTCCTTGATCCATTGGAATTCCTTCGTACATGGTGACAAGTACGGGTCCAGTTTTAATCTTCTGCATGTGGAGATCCAGTTTTGCCACCACCATTTGTTGAAGATACTGTTCTTTTTCCATTGGATTCTTGGAGCCCTTTGTCAAAGATCAAATGGCTGTAGTTGTGTGGGCTTATACTGGGTCTTCAACCCTTATCCATTGATCTGTGTGTCTATTTTGGCCCAGTACCAGGCTGTTTAAACTATGGATTTGTAGTATAGACTAAGGTTGGTATGGTGATGCCCTCAATAGTGTTTTGGTTATCAGGATTGTTTTTGCTATCCTGGGTCTTTTATGCACCCTATGAATTTGAGATTGTTTGGTCAACTCTTTAAAGAATTGCTTTGGGATTTTATTGGTATAGCATTGAACTGTATGTTGCCTTTGGTGGTGGTCATTTTACGATGTTGATTCTGCCAATCCAGGAACATGGGGAGGTCTTTCCACCTTCTGGTTTCTTCGCTATTTCTTTCTTTAGGGTTTTAAAGTTTCATTGTAAAGTGTTTACTCTCTTGGTTAGGTTTATGCCGAGGTATTTCATTATTAGGGGCTATAGTAAATGGGATTGTTTTTTCAGGGCTTTTCACTTCCTTCATTCTGGGCGTATAGGAAGGCTCTGATTTTTGTACATTTATTTTGCATCCTGCCACACTGCTGAATTCTGTGATTAGTCCAGGAGCTCTTGGTGGAGTTTTTGGGATACTCAGGTATAAGATCATGTATCTGCAAATAGGGATAGCTTGACTTCATCCTTGCTGATTTGAATCCCTTTATGATACTTTTTTGTCTTATGGCTTCAGCTAAGACTTCAAGTACAATATTGAATAGAAGAGGTGAGCGAGACAGCCTTGTCTAGTTCCTGATCGAAGTGGGAATGCTTCCAATTGTTCCCCATTGAGTATAATCCTTGCTGTAGGTTGTTGTATACAGCTTTATTAATTGATAAAGGTTCCTTCCATTCCAACCTTCTCTAGGGTTTTGATCAAAAAGGCTGTTGGATCGTGTCTAAAGCTTTTTTGTATCTTCGAGAATTCATGTGGTCTTGGACTTTGGACTGGTTTATATGGTGAATTACATTTATTGATTTGCGTATGTTGAACCAACCTTGTGTGCGGGGATAAAGCACATTGATCCCCTGAATGATCTTTTTAATATGTTTTTGATCCAATTTGCTAAGACTTTCTTGAGATCTTTGCATCTGTATTCATCAGAGAGATTGGCCTATAGTTTTCTTTTTTAAGTGTATTTTATTAGGTTTTGGCATTAAGACGATATTAGCTTCAAGAAGGATTGGGTAGTGTTCCTTCTTTGCTATTGATGGAACATCTTTAAGGAGTATGGTGTTATAACTCCTTAAATGTCTGGGTAGAACTCTGTGCTGAATCCATCTGGTCCAGGACATTTTTAGTGGGAAGATTCGAGATTACTTCCTCAATTCCTCATCTGTTATAGGACTATTTAAATAATTCACAGCTTCCTGGTTCATTTAGATAAATGGTGTTTACTTGGAATCATCCATGTCTTTGTGTTGTCATATTTCAGAGTATAAATTTTTGAAATATGATGTAATAATTCTCTGGATTTGTTGGGTATCCGTAGTGATAAATACATTTCATTTCTAATTTTGTTAATTTGGGTTTTCTCTCTGGCTTTTGGTAAATTTAGCTAGGGGTGTATGAATCTTATTGATTTTCAAAAAAACAGCTTTTCGACTGGTCAACTTTCTGTGTTTTCCTAATCTGATTTCAGATCTTTCTCCCCTTATTTTGCTAATCTCCTCTCTTCTACAGCTTTTGGGATCAGATTGCTCTAGTTCTCTAAAGCTTTAAGCTGGATTGTTAAGTTATTCCATTTCTGATGTTCCATTTTTGATATGGGCATTAAGAACGATGAACTTACTCTTAGGCGAGCTTTCATTGTGTCTAGAGATTTTGGTAAGTTGTATTTTCATTATCATTCACTTCCAGGAAATCTTGAATTTCCTTTAAAATTTCTTCTGAATCCAGTTCTCATTCAGCATCATAGTGTTAAGTTTCTAGGAGTTAGTGTATTTTCTGTTGTTTGTGTGTTGTGGTGTCCAGTTTAGGCGTAGTGGTCGGATAGGGCACAGGTTAGATTTCAACTGGCTGTATATGTGTAGATTCATTTTGTGGCACACATATGTGATCTACTTTGGAGAAAGTTCGTGTACTGCTGAGATAAATGTGTATTCTTTGGTGCGTGGATGAAAAGTTGGATTAGAGATCGTAAGGTCCATTTCTTTAAGGGTTTTGATAAAGTTCCAAAGTGTCTCTGTTAAGCTTTTGACTGTTGATCTATCCCATGTGAGAGGGCGGTGGTGAAGTCCCCAAGAATTATCGTTTGGGGGTTGATTTCTTGTTAGGTGCTGTTGTGGGTTTTCTTAGTGAATGTGGAGGGGCCCGTATGGGTGCATAAATGTTCAGTATGTGAAGTCTTCCTGGTGAATTGTACATGTGTACAAATGTAGTATCCATCGTGTCTCTTATGATTTTTCTTGGTTTTGAAGTCACTTTGTCTGAAAGCACAATTGCTACCCCTGCCTGTTTCCTGGTTCCATTAGCTGCAAGATTTTGGACCAAGCCTTCATTCTTAGGATGTGCCTATCTTTTGTGGTGAGATGAGTTTCCTGAAGGCAGCAGATTGTTGGATTGTGGGATTTTATCCAAGTTTGTAATCTTGTCTCTTAATCGGCGAGTTAATACCATTGACATTTAATGTTATAATGGAGAAATTATTTTTAATTCTGGACATTTTTTATGTTTAGGAGACTTGTAAGCCTGTGTTTGATATTTTTTGGTGGTATTATACTTCCCTCGTCCTCCTGGATACGCTTGTTCTTTTATTCAAGCTTGAGTATTTCTAGATTTTTTGAAGGCCTGGTTTGGTAGACATGTATCCCTTAAGTTGTCTTTGTGCTGGAAAACTTTTCTTTCTCCTCGATCAGACAGATAGTTTTGCTGGGGATATCAGTCTGGGTTGGCATTTTTGCTCATTTAATACTGAAGTATGTCTCTCCAGGCTCTTCTTGCTTTCCTGTTTCCATTGAGTATGTCATCTGTTATTCTAATAGGTTTACCTTTAAAAGTAAGTGTGCTTTTTTTCTCTTGAAGCTCTCAGCACCTTTTTTTTGTCTTGAATGTGGAGTGTTTGACTATTATTTGCGTGGCGATTTCTATTTTGGTCATATCTGTATGGAGTGCGAAATGCTCTTGTATTTGGATAGGCCTCTCATCTTTAGTTGTGTGAAGTTTTCATTTATGATGAATTGAAAATATTTCCTCAGGTGTGGTATTTTGGGATTCTTGTTCTGGTATTCCATGAATGCACATGTTAGGCTTCTTCAGGGTGTCCCATATCTCTTGACTGTTCTCTCCAGTATCTTTTGGCTTTAACAATTCTCTTCCATTGAGCTGGTTAATTCTCCCAATTGTCTTCAAGATCTGAAATTCTATTTTCTGCCTCATTTGTTTGCTGTGATAAGAGTCTCTGTTGAGGTTTTGGGTTGAAGATAACTTGTCTTTTAGTTCAATTTTAAACTCTGCCTGAGACTGTTTTAATTGCTCTATACCTATTTTTTTTTTGTTTCTGAACTGTTTTCTCTCAACTCCTCAAAGTGCCTGTTGTGTTCCTGTTCAAAGTGGTTGATACAGTTGTTTAATTCTTCTCAGATTTCCTTTTTCATAGTATTAATCATGGTAATGATCATACTCTGAAAGTCGTTATGTGGGTCTGCTTTCATGACTATTTTCTGTGGATTTGTTCTCTGGTCAGAATCCCTCATTATGGGATTGATTCTTTTGGCAGGGATATGGTCTTCTTGGTTTTGTTCTCCGTGGATCTGCACTTTGACTTGTACATTGTTGCTTTGTTTTTTAGGACCTTTCAGTTTCTGTGGGTTTTTCACTGAATCCACCTAGTTGGTATTGTTACACTTGCCAGTTATTACTAGTGCTTGCCTTGGATTGGGTATTTGTGTATTGTTCTGTTATGTCTAGATGAGGCTACTAGGCTGTTAGTATGTCAGTTAAGTCAGGTTATGTTACAGGGGGTGAATATTAGTTTGATAGTGCACTTTTACGATTTAGTATCTTGGTGAAATGTGGGGGTGAGTGGGTGTACTCCCTGGAGTTGTATGTTGTAGGGGGTGTCTGTATGAGAAAGTTGATCTACAGCCTTGATACTTAAAGGATCGTAAGGTGAAAGAAAAGTTTACTTATCTTTGGTTTGGTATGAGAAGAATCTCGCCCACGTGATATATGATTGTAGTGGAGTCCAGATGTATGGGCTGTGTTCCTTCTGTTCCTTAGAATTTTGCTTGAGTTTCCTTGGGCTCTATTGAATTCTGAGTAGCAGTGTGTCTCGTGGACACGTGCGTAGGTCCCCCGTGGGCAGAGAGGCAGAGGGTCTGATGTTGATGGTAGAATTCTTCACCTGCGACCTGGGAGGTCTGCGCAGAGGGGGGCGGGGCCCCGAGGGCAAAGCAGGGGCCGTGAGGCGTGGTTGCTGCGGCTGAGCGGCTCCCAGGTGGGGGGTGGGGCTGGTCTGGGCTTTTCTCTCACTCACCTTGGGCAGCTGGTGGGGGGGGGGGGGGTGGCGCGGAGGGGGCTGGGGTCGTCCGGGCAGCAGCGCAGGGAAGTCGGAGTCAGCCTGGGTGCTCGCTCCGGGACGCATGGGGCTCCGGGGTGGTAGGGCTGGGCTGGGCTCTCTCTCTCACTCACCTTGGCCAGCTGGCGGGGGCAGGGCGGGGCGGCGCGGAGGGGCCTGGGGTCATCCGGCCGCGGCGCAGGCCAAGCGGGAGTCGGCCTGGGTGTCGCCGCCGGGAACGTGGGGGCTCTGGGTGGTAGGCCCTGCCCTATTCTTAATAATGTATTTCTGCAAAAATGTAGACAAACATGTTAAAAAACTTAAATCTTTATTTATTGACAGTTTTCAACTTGTATTCAATGCATTGTGATAGTTCCTTATCTCATTACCTTCTCTCATCTCCCTTCCATGTTATTGATCCCTTCTTCTTCCCACATAGTCCTGCTCCTACTCAAACATCTGTGTGTGTGTGGGTGTTGTGTGGTGTTGTGTTGTGTGTTTGTGTGTTATACAGATTGTACAGTTGTCTTGTGTTCAGAATTGCATGACCATATCCGATCCAAAAGACCATTTTATAGTGCTCCTCCAATCCTTTAGCCCTTATAGTCTTTCCAACCCTGCTTCCATAAGTTTCCTGGGATTCAGTGTGGACGATTATAGCTGTTTAAGGACAAGCACTCAGTGGTCACTTTATTCTCACCAGTGTCTGCTCTGATGACTGTCACAGTGCTCTTGTGCTGCTGTAAGATAAACACTAAGACTCAAGCAATTTAAGGGAGAAGAAAACAGAGGTTTTTTTAGTATGCTTCCAGAGGGGAGACATGGTCCTTATGGAAGCAAAGCGCATGGCAGGTGGCAGAAGCATGGGGAGGCCTTCTAGTAGAAACAGTGCAGGACTAACCAACCTCAAGGCCCACCCTTTGTGACCTATCTTCCTTAGCAAGGCTCTACTTAAATTCGCCATGCCCTTCCTAATATTAACATCAGCTTAGGATGCAAATACATGAACTTGTGGAAGACATCTTGTGTTTTAAACCATGATATAGTCATCCACTGCTGTGAAATAGGCTTCTTGTTTTAAGAGTTACACCAATCAATGGGCCTAAAGCATTTAGAAGGCAGTTTAACTACACATCCACTTAGCAAAACATTGGTAACAGCACTCCTGTAGGATCTGTGACCTCCCTAGCTATGATCTTTGACTAAGTTGGCAGCACCTGGCATTTATTCCTCCTGTGGAGTAAGCTCAGATGCAATTGGAAGAAACAGGTTACCCCCAAAATCGTCATGCCATAGTTGCACCATGGGCATGTCTGTCTGGCATGGTGATATTGTAGCACACGGGTTCCGAAGCTGGACTAGATCATGATGACTTTTAGCACCCAACAGCTAGCAAAGCACTCCTAGTGCTATGTACTCTGGTCACCAGGAAGGAAGCTTCCAACCCAGTTCCAGCTTGATTTCGGTCTCACAACCAAAGTGTGTGTGGTATCTTTAGAATAGGGTCATAATATGAATTCTGGTGTGTGACCAATAGCATTGCCAATAACATGATCTTGTTTGGAAGCCTCTGACGACTTCCTGACCAATTAATTATAGGGAGGTATCCCACACCTGGCACTGGGATTTGGTTTTTTTAAACATTGATGCCTAGGAGAGCATTATCTGTCTTGCAGGATAACTCCATTCAAAACCCCCCAAAACATATTTTGGTTAGCTATCTTAATGTGTTTTCACTTCTAGCATTCCCCCTGCCTCTATTTCTGCATCATACATTTTTACTCTAATCTTGCTTCAGATCTATCCCTAACATATTATGTCTCCTTTCTTGGTTCCTGGTATCTGCAGATACTCACTTCAGCATAAACACAGGAATATAAAACTTTAAATGCAGGGTTCACACCTCGGAGGAACACAATGGCATTTGTCTTTCTAGGACCAGAAGTATCACGAGTCAGTTTGATATTTTCTAGTTCTATCAGTTTCCTGTAAATCTATTATCCTGTATTCAAAAAATTAAGGCAGATTGATTTTTCAAAAGAAAAAATAACAAGTTATCTAAACTATACAAGAAAATGGAAAGAAAGAAGGAAGGGTGCCTCCTTTGAGATCAACCTCAAAGACAGGCAATAATCTCAAGGCACCATCAAAAGGAGGGCCACCCACCTCATTCTTTACAGATGTCATAAAGTACGGAACAGAGTATTCTCTCTGCAAGACATCACCAACGGAGGGAAAGCACTGCCTACAAGATTGTCCTTCAAGGAGAAACATTAGGGTAGCTTGCTCCCTGCAAGCCATAATCAAAGATACTATCAAAGGTACTCACGCCTGACCAATAGAAGACTCATCAAAGGAACAGACGGACCACTGCAGAATTATTAGGTGTTGTGCTACTAAAGAAGGGCTGAAGCTGGGGGCATTGCTCTAAGGGCAATGTGCTGCATCAAGAAGGGAGTGGGTACAGCCATCAAAAATGATGAATTACTGGAATTTGCCAGGAAATGGATGTCATTAGAAACAATTATATTGAGTGAAGTATCCCAGACCCAGAAAATTAAGCACCATATGTACTCCCTAATAGGTGGTTTCTAGTACCAAACCCACCCAGCCCACCTAGAGACACTCAAAGAAAAATCTCTGTAATACCTACAGTAATTGCAAGGATTATGAACAGGAGGGATGGGGTAGGAGGGCCCAAACCAGAAACAGGAGAGAGGGTACCATGTTACAGCAGAGAAAATAGGCCTCCATCAAGGACTCAAATAAGTAATGAGACATCTGATTAAGTTCACAGACTTTCGTTCCTGATCATTTACTACTGAGGAGGTATGATCTCACCAGAAGAGGAGGGCATATAGTCTGGCAGATAAAAAGTAACCATTTTGCAAATGGGTGATTGACCCCTCCCTCACTGTGGTTTCCCAATGTTATTACATCTACCTTTGAATGTGCTCTTATCACAAGACTCTAGTTTAACAGCTTTTTGTCTCTGGCCAGGGGGTGACATACAATGCCCATCAGGATGGAGTGAAGGGCATTGCAGGAGCAGCAAAACTGCAAAAGAAAATCAACAAACCACAATCCAGAACTTCAGAGACTCTATATCAACCACCTAGAACTAGGCCAGACCAATCTCTCCCCATCCTGAAGCTCAGGGACATTTGTGGAAGAGGGGGAGGTAAGAGTGTAAGAGCAAAAGGATGGGAGGAGCAATGATATTCAAGATACTCCATACAAGTTAGGGCTGAAGCAATCATAATTGGACTTTACATGCCCTGCGCAATGTCCAACACACTATTGACTTCACAAAATCTAGCATCTGCTAAAGGCACCAAGATCCTTGGAGGCAAGGGATTGGCAGCCACAGCAGTGTTCCTATACTTAAGGGGAACACGGGAAAGGGTTCAGGGAAAGGCCACTGGGTCCTTGTACGTCATCGGAGAGGAGGGCCCAGAGGAAAATCAGGCATGCACAAGAAAGAACTCTCTGGCAATTGGGGCGGGAGGCACTGGGGGATGGGGAGGGAGTGGGGAGGGGAGGGGGACTAGGGGGTACAGGGGGAGGAGGAGGGAGGGAGGGAACTGGTGTACCTATTAAGTTTGTATGAGCTGAAATAATAATAAAATATGTATTAATATTAAAAAAAAGAAGGGAGGGGGTAGAGTGTTGAAGAGGAGGATAAGCATAAGAGCAGAGACTTTTTAAAAAGTGCCAATAATCCAGACAAGAAATGGTGTTGATCTGGACCAGATTTGTGGCTGTTGAAGGATAATTCTCTCACAGGATTCCTTTTCCTATGAAATAACAAGCAGGAAATGATTGAAACAGGGCACGAAGGAAAGCTGTCACAGCTGTTGTTCAACACAAACCTCATAAAACAATGTGATGACTCATGTTGCTAAACGAAATGGCCAGTCCACAAAAAAAACAAATGTGTTTGGTACATTCAGGTATTTTAACAGGATGCTATATTATCTGGAAGATCATTGTTGCTAATTAAACAAATGGCAAAATTGTCCCAGGTCCATTACCAGGCAAAAACGCATTTCAAGACTTTTATTTTAAACCAGGGTGGGTAGAAGTAAGTGAGACAAATATTTATTTAAATAGTGGAAAATACTTATAAAACGCTTTTGTAAACTTACAACTAAAGAGTCTATGTACTGTAGACCTTCATCACATCTCTTTGTAAACCCTATCATATTTTCGGAGCTTGATGCAAATTTGTTTTTGTTTTCGTTTTTTTATTTTCACTGATATAAACTTAACAGGTACACCGGTCCGCTCCTTCCCTCCACCCCCCCAACACCCTGTGCCTCCCTACACTCACCCTCCCTCCCCATCCCCCAGTGCCTCCCCCTCCCATTCCCAGAGCATCCTTTAATGTGCATGCCAAACTCTCCTCTGGGTCCTGCTCTCCGATGAGGTGCAAGGACCCAGTGGCATTACCCAGAACCCTTTCCTGTGTTCCCCTTAACCGTAGGAACACTACTGTGGCTGTCAATCCCTTGCCTCCAAGGATCCTAGTGCCTTTAGCAAATGCTAGACTTTGTGGGGTCGATAGTGTGTTGTACATTGCACAGGGCATGCAAAGTCCCATTATGATTGCTTCAGACCTAACTTGTGTAGAGTATATTGCATATCATTACTCCTCCCATCCCTGTGCTCTTACAATCTTACCGCCCCCTCTTCTGCAAATTTCCCTGAGCTTCAGGATGGAGAGAGATTAGGCTGGCCTAGTTCTAGGTGGTTGATACTGAGTCTCTGATGT
This sequence comes from Typhlomys cinereus, assembly GCA_023101885.1. Taxonomy (NCBI): domain Eukaryota; kingdom Metazoa; phylum Chordata; class Mammalia; order Rodentia; family Platacanthomyidae; genus Typhlomys; species Typhlomys cinereus. The sequence continues at coordinate 438,041 of JALPQD010000666.1, forward strand.
TCTGAATTATGGTTTGTTGATTTTTTTTCAGTTTTGCTGCTCCTGCAATGCCCTTCACTCCATCCTGATGGGTATTGGATGTCACCCCCTGGCCAGAGACAAAAAGCTGTTAAACTAGAGTCTTGTTATTAGAGTATATTCAAAGATAGATGTAATAAAAGTAGGAAACCGCAGTGAGGGAGGGGTCAATCACCCATTTGCAAAATGGCTACTCTCTATCTGCCAGACTATATGCCCTCCCCTTCGGGTAAGATCATACCCATCACTTGCAAATAATCAGGAAGGAAAATCCCTCCTGTTCATAATCTTTGCAATTACTGTAGGTATTACAGAGATTTATCCTTGAGTGTCTCTAAGAGGGTTTGGTACTAGGATCCACCTACTAGGGAGTACACATGGTGCTTAATTTTCTGGGTCTGGGATACTTCACTCAATATAATTGTTTCTAATTCCATCCATTTTCGGGCAAATTCCATTAATTCATCATTTTTGATGACTGAGTAGTACTCCATTGTATAGAGATGTACCACATTTTCCTTATCCATTCGTCAACTGTTGGACTTTTGGGTTGATTCCATGACTTTGCTATTGTAAACAGTGCTGCTATAAACAGGGTCGTGCTTGTGCTATCGAGGTGAATTTTTGCTCTATGGGGGGTTATTCCCAAAAGTGGAATCACAGGGTCATATATCATATCAATCTTTAATTTCTTTAAGAATCTCCAGATGGCTCGCCAGAGTGGCTGTATGAGCCTGCTTTCCCACCAGCAATGTAAGAGAGTTCCTTTCTCTCCACATCCTCTCCAGCACTTGGTATTGTTTGTACTGTGGATATTTGCCATCCTGACTGGGTTGAGATGATATCTCAGGGAAGTTTTTATTTGCATTTCCCTGATGGCTAAGGATGTGGAGCATTGTTTAAGATATTTGTTAGACATTTTAATTTCATCCCTGGTAAAATTTCTTTTAAGTTCCAGGGTTCATTTTTTAATTGGGCCATTGGTTTCCTTAGTGTTTAATTTTCTAAGTTCTTTGTGCACTCTGGACAGTAGAGCTCTATCAGATATGTGGTTAGTGAAGATTTTCTCCCATTCTGGGGGTTGCCTTTGAGCTTGTGTTACAATCTCTTTATCTGAACAGAAGCTCTTTAATTTCACAAGATCTCATCTGTTGAGAGTTGGTTGTAGTAACTGTGTTATTGGATGTCTGTTTAGGAACAGTTGGCCTAGCCCAGTCAGCTCAAGGGTGTTCCCTACCCTTTCAACTATGGTTTTTATAGTTTCTGGCCTTATATCAAGGTCCTTGATCCATTTGGAATTAATTCTTGTACATGGTGACAAGTACGGGTCCAGTTTTAATCTTCTGCATGTGGAGATCCAGTTTTGCCACCACCATTTGTTGAAGATACTGTTCTTTTTCCATTGGATTCTTTGGAGCCCTTTGTCAAAGATCAAATGGCTGTAGTTGTGTGGGCTTATATCTGGGTCTTCAACCCTTATCCATTGATCTGTGTGTCTATTTTGGAGCCAGTACCAGGCTGTTTTTATAACTATGGATTTGTAGTATAGACTAAGGTTTGGTATGGTGATGCCTCCAATAGTGTTTTGGTTACTCAGGATTGTTTTTGCTATCCTGGGTCTTTTATGCCACCATATGAATTTTGAGATTGTTTGGTCAACCTCTTTAAAGAATTGCTTTGGGATTTTAATTGGTATAGCATTGAATCTGTATGTTGCCTTTGGTAGGATGGTCATTTTTACGATGTTGATTCTGCCAATCCAGGAACATGGGAGGTCTTTCCACCTTCTGGTGTCTTCTGCTATTTCTTTCTTTAGGGTTTTAAAGTTTTCATTGTAAAGGTGTCTTACTTCCTTGGTTAGGTTTATGCCGAGGTATTTCATTATTTTAGGGGCTATAGTAAATGGGATTGTTTTTCTCAGGGCTTTTTCACTTCCTTCATTCTGGGCGTATAGGAAGGCCTCTGATTTTTGTACATTTATTTTGCATCCTGCCACACTGCTGAACTTCTGTATTAGTTCCAGGAGCTTCTTGGTGGAGTTTTTGGGATCACTCAGGTATAAGATCATGTCATCTGCAAATAGGGATAGCTTGACTTCATCCTTGCTGATTTGAATCCCTTTTATGATACTTTTTTGTCTTATGGCTTCAGCTAAGACTTCAAGTACAATATTGAATAGAAGAGGTGAGCGATGACAGCCTTGTCTAGTTCCTGATCGAAGTGGGAATGCTTCCAATTGTTCCCCATTGAGTATAATCCTTGCTGTAGGCTTGTTGTATACAGCTTTTATTATATTGATAAAGGTTCCTTCCATTCCAACCTTCTCTAGGGTTTTGATCATAAAAGGCTGTTGGATCGTGTCTAAAGCTTTTTCTGTATCTATCGAGAATATCATGTGGTCTTGGACTTTGGACTGGTTTATATGGTGAATTACATTTATTGATTTGCGTATGTTGAACCAACCTTGTGTGCCGGGGATAAAGCCTACTTGATCCCCGTGAATGATCTTTTTAATATGTTTTTGAATCCAATTTGCTAAGACTTTCTTGAGAATCTTTGCATCTGTATTCATCAGAGAGATTGGCCTATAGTTTTCTTTTTTAAGTGTATTTTATTAGGTTTTGGCATTAAGACGATATTAGCTTCATAGAAGGAATTGGGTAGTGTTCCTTCTTTTGCTATTTGATGGAACACTTTAAGGAGTATTGGTGTTATTAACTCCTTAAATGTCTGGTAGAACTCTGTGCTGAATCCATCTGGTCCAGGACATTTTTAGTGGGAAGATTCGAGATTACTTCCTCAATTTCCTCATATGTTATAGGACTATTTAAATAATTCACAGCTTCCTGATTCAATTTAGATAAATGGTGTTTACTTAGGAATTCATCCATGTCTTTTGTGTTGTCATATTTCACAGAGTATAAATTTTTGAAATATGATGTAATAATTCTCTGGATTTGTTGGGTATCAGTAGTGATAAATACATTTTCATTTCTAATTTTGTTAATTTGGGTTTTCTCTCTTGCTTTTGGTAAATTTAGCTAGGGGTGTATGAATCTTATTGATTTTTTCAAAAAACTAGCTTTTCGACTGGTCAATTTTCTGTATTGTTTTCCTAATCTTGATTTCAGATATTTCTCCCCTTATTTTGCTAATCTCCTCTCTTCTACAGCTTTTGGGATCAGATTGCTCTAGTTTCTCTAAAGCTTTAAGCTGGATTGTTAAGTTATTCATTTCTGATGTTTCCATTTTTTTGATATGGGCATTAAGAACGATGAACTTACCTCTTAGGGCAGCTTTCATTGTGTCTAGAGATTTTGGTAAGTTGTATTTTCATTATCATTCACTTCCAGGAAATCTTGAATTTCCTTTAAAATTTCTTCCTGAATCCAGTTCTCATTCAGCATCATAGTGTTAAGTTTCTAGGAGTTAGTGTATTTTCTGTTGTTTGTTGTGTTGTGGATGTCCAGTTTTAGGCCGTAGTGGTCGGATAGGGCACAGGTTAGAATTTCAACTGTCCTGTATATGTGTAGATTCATTTTGTGGCACAATATGTGATCTACTTTGGAGAAAGTTCCGTGTACTGCTGAGATAAATGTGTATTCTTTGGTGCGTGGATGAAAAGTTGGATAGAGATCTGTAAGGTCCATTTCTTTAAGGGTTTGATAAAGTTCCAAAGTGTCTCTGTTAAGCTTTTGACCTGTTGATCTATCCCATGTTGAGAGGGCGGTGTTGAAGTCCCCAAGAATTATCGTTTGGGGGTTGATTTCTTGCTTTAGGTGCTGTAGGGTTTTCTTAGTGAATGTGGAGGGGCCCGTATTGGGTGCATAAATGTTCAGTATTGTGAAGTCTTCCTGGTGAATTGTACCTGTGACTAAAATGTAGTATCCATCTGTGTCTCTTATGATTTTCTTTGGTTTGAAGTCCACTTTGTCTGAAAGCACAATTGCTACCCCCTGCCTGTTCCTGGTTCCATTAGCTTGCAAGATTTTGGACCAGCCTTTCATTCTTAGGATGTGCCTATCTTTTGTGGTGAGATGAGTTTCCTGAAGGCAGCAGATTGTTGGATTGTGGATTTTAATCCAAGTTTGTAATCTGTGTCTCTTAATCGGCGAGTTAATACCATTGACATTTAATGTTATAATGGAGAAATTATTTTTAATTCTGGACATTTTTTATGTTTAGGAGACTTTGTAAGCCTGTTGTTTGATATTTATGTTTTGGTGGTATTATACTTCCCTTCTGTCCTCCTGGATACGCTTGTTCTTTTATTCAAGCTTGAGTATCATTTCTAGCATTTTTTGAAGGCCTGGTTTGGTAGACATGTATCCCTTAAGTTGTCTTTGTGCTGGAAAACTTTTCTTTCTCCCTCGATCATGACAGATAGTTTTGCTGGGTATATCAGTCTGGGTTGGCATTTTTGCTCATTTAATACTTGAAGTATGTCTCTCCAGGCTCTTCTTGCTTTTCCTGTTTCCATTGAGTAGTCATCTGTTATTCTAATAGGTTTACCTTTAAAAGTAAGTTGCTTTTTTTCTCTTGAAGCTCTCAGCACCTTTTTTTTTGTCTTGAATGTGGAGTGTTTTGACTATTATTTGCCGTGGCGATTTTCTATTTTGGTCATATCTGTATGGAGTGCGAAATGCCTCTTGTATTTGGATAGGCCTCTCATTCTTTAGTTGTGTGAAGTTTTCATTTATGATGAATTGAAATATTTCCTCAGGTGTGGTATTTTGGGATTCTTGTTCTGGTATTCCATGAATGCACATGTTAGGCTTCTTCAGGGTGTCCCATATCTCTTGACTGTTCCTCTCCAGTATCTTTTTGGCTTTAACAATCTCTTCCATTGAGCTGGTTAATTCTCCCACTTTGTCTTCAAGATCTGAAATTCTATTTTCTGCCTCATTTGTTCTGCTGATAAGAGTCTCTGTTGAGTTTTGGGTTGAAGATAACTTGTCTTTTAGTTCAATTTTAAACTCTGCCTGAGACTGTTTTAATTGCTCTATACCTATTTTTGTTTCTTGAACTGTTTTTCTCAACTCCTCCAAGTGCCTGTTGTGTTCCTGTTCAAAGTGGTTGATACAGTTGTTTAATTCTTCTCAGATTTCCTTTTTCATAGTATTAATCATGGTAATGATCATACTCTGAAAGTCGTTATGTTGGGTCTGGCTTTCATGACTATTTTCTGTGGATTTGTTCTGGTCAGAATCCCTCATTATGGGATTGATTCTTTTGGCAGGATATTGGTCTTCTTGGGTTTTGTTTCTCGTGGATCTGCACTTTGACTTGTACATTGTTGCTTTGTTTTTTAGGACCTTTCAGTTTCTGTGTGTTTTTCACTGAATCCACCTAGTTGGTATTGTTACACTTGCCAGTTATTACTAGTGCTTGCCTTGGATTGGGTATGTTTGTGTATTGTTATCGTTATGTCCTAGATGAGGCTACTAGGCTGTTAGTATGTCAGTTAAGTCAGGTTATGTTACCAGGGGGTGAATATTAGTTTGATAGTGCACTTTTACGATTTAGTATCTTGGTGAAATGTGGGGGTGAGTGGTGTACTCCCTGGAGTTGTATGTTGTAGGGTGGCTGTATGAGAAAGTTGATCTACAGCATTGATACTTTAAAGGATCAGTAAGGTGAAAAGAAAAAGTTTACTTATCTTTGGGTTGGATGAGAAGAATCTCGCCCACGTGATATAATGATTGTAGTGGAGTCCAGATGTATGGGCTGTGTTCCCTTTGTTCCTTAGAATTTTGCTTGAGTTTCCTTTGGGCTCTATTGAATTCTGAGTAGCAGTGTGTCTTCCGTGGACCACGTGCGTAGGTCCCCCGTGGGCCAGAGAGGCAGAGGGTCTGATGTTGATGGTAGAATTCTTCACCTGCGACCTGGGAAGGTCTGCGCAGAGGGGGGCGGGGCCCCGAGGGCAAAGCCAGGGGCCGTGAGGCGTGGTGCTGCTGGCTGAGCGGCTCCCAGGTGGGGGGTGGGGCTGGTCTGGGCTCTCTCTCTCACTCACCTTGGGCAGCTGGTGGGGGCGGGGCGGGGTGGCGCGGAGGGGGCTGGGGTCGTCCGGGCAGCAGCGCAGGGCAAGTCGGAGTCAGCCTGGGTGCTCGCCTCCGGGACGCATGGGGCTCCGGGGTGGTAGGGCTGGGCTGGGCTCTCTCTCTCACTCACCTTGGCCAGCTGGCGGGGGCAGGGCGGGGCGGCGCGGAGGGGCCTGGGGTCATCCGGGCCGCGGCGCAGGCCAAGCGGGAGTCGGCCTGGGTGCTCGCCGCCGGGAAGCGTGGGGCTCTGGGGTGGTAGGCCTGCCCTATTCTTAATAATGTATTTCTGCAAAAATGTAGACAAACATGTTAAAAAACTTAAATCTTTATTTTATTGACAGTTTTCAACTTGTATACAATGCATTGTGATAGTTCCTTATCTCATTACCTTCTCTCATCTCCCTTCCATGCTTATTGATCCCTTCTTCTTCCCACATAGTCCTGCTCCTACTCAAACATCTGTGTGTGTGTGTGTGTGTGTGTGTGTGTGTGTGTGTGTTTGTGTGTTATACAGATGTACAGTTGTCTTGTGTTCAGAATTGCCATGACCATATCCGATCCAAAAGACCATTTTATAGTGCTCCTCCCAATCCTTTAGCCCTTATAGTCTTTCCAACCCTGCTTCCATAATGTTTCCTGGGATTCAGTGTGGACGATATAGCTGTTTAAGGACAAGCACTCAGTGGTCACTTTATTCTCACCAGTGTCTGCTCTGATGACTGTCACAGTTGCTCTTGTGCTGCTGTAAGATAACACTAAGACTCAAGCAATTTAAGGGAGAAAACAGAGGTTTTTTTAGATTATGCTTCCAGAGGGGAGACATGGTCCTTTATGGAAGCAAAGGCATGGCAGGTGGCAGAAGCATGGGGAGGCCTTCTAGTAGAAACAGTGCAGGACTAACCAACCTCAAGGCCCACCCTTTGTGACCTATCTTCCTTTAGCAAGGCTCTACTTAAATTCGCCATGCCCTTCCTAAATATTAACATCAGCTTAGGATGCAAATACATGAACTTGTGGAAGACATCTTGTGTTTAAACCATGATATAGTCATCCACTGCTGAAATAGGCTTCCTTGTTTTAAGAGTTACACCAATCAATGGGCATAAAGCATTTAGAAGGCAGTTTAACTACACATCCACTTAGCAAAACATTGGTAACAGCTCTCCTGTAGGATCTGTGACCTCCCTAGCTATGATCTTTGACTAAGTTGGCAGCACCTGGCATTTATTCCTCCTGTGGAGTAAGCCTCAGATGCAATTTGGAAGAAACAGGTTACCCCCAAAATCGTCATGCCATAGTTGCACCATGGGCATGTCTTGTCTGGCATGGTGATATTGTAGCACACGGGTTCCGAAGCTGGACTAGATCATTGATGACTTTTAGCACCCAACAGCTAGCACAGCACCTCCTAGTGCTATGTACTCTGGTCACCAGGAAGGAAGCTTCCAACCCAGTTCCAGCTTGATTTCGGTCTCACAACCAAAGTGTGTGGTATCTTTAGAATAGGGTCATAATATTGAATTCTGGTGTGTGACCAATAGCATTGCCAATAACTGATCTTGTTTGGAAGCCTCTGACGACTTCCTGACCAATAATTTATAGGGAGGTATCCCACACCTGGCACTGGGATTTTGGTTTTAAAATCTATGATGCCTAGGAGAAGCATTATCTTGTCTTGCAGGATAACTCCATTCAAAACCCCCCAAAACATATTTTGGTTAGCTATCTTAATTGTTTTCACTTCTAGCATTCCCCCTGCCTCTATTTCTGCATCATACATGTTTTACTCTAATCTTGCTTCAGATCTTATCCCTAACATATTATGTCTCCTTTCTTGGTTCCTGGTATCTGCAGATACTCACTTCAGCATAAACACAGGAATATAAAACTTTAAATGCAGGGTTCACACCTCAGGAGGAACACAAGGCATTTGTCTTTCTAGACCAGAAGTATCACAGTCAGTTTGATATTTTCTAGTTCTATCATTTTCCTGTAAATCTATTATCCTGTATTCAAAAAATTTAAGGCAGATTGTATTTTTCAAAAGAAAAAATAACAAGTTATCTAAAAATATACAGAAAATGGAAAGAAAAGAAGGAAGAGGTGCCTCCTTTGAGATCAACCTCAAAGAAAGGCAACTAATCTCAAGGCACCATCAAAGGAGGGCACCACCTCTTCTTTACAAGATGTCATAAAGTAGGAAGAGTATTCTCTCTGCAAGACATCAGCCAAGGAGGGAAGCCCTGCCTACAAGATGTCCTCAAAGGAGAACAGTTAGGGTAGCTTGCTCCCTGCAAGCCATAATCAAAGATACTATCAAAGGTTCACAGCCTGACCCATAGAAGACATCATCAAAGGACAGAGACCACTGCAAGAATGTCATTAAGGGGTGTGCTACTAAAAGACATCATCAAAGAAGGAGGACTGGCCAATCTGCCAGGCTATGCCAAAGGAAGGCAGCCACTGCAAGATTTCAAAGGAAAGGAGCTAGCCTTGCTGGAAGATATCATCAAGGGAGAGCAGCCCCTTAACAAGAAGTCATCGGAGGCAGGTAGCTCATTTTGCAGAAACATTTCATCAATGAAGAAAGGCTTGATGTAAAACTATCTTCACATCAACTGTGGAGAGTGACCCCTTTGCAAGATCTCATAAAGGCAGGAGGGCCCACTGCAAGTCATCAAAAGGAGGCCATCAGATCCTCTCTCATTAAAGGAGAGCACCCACTTGTAAGATGCCAACAAAAGAGCATGGCAAGATTTGCCACAATGAGCATGCCATCATGTCCTCTTCTACTGGCATGGATTTCAGGAGAAATAGTTCCAGGCATTAGGATCTTTAGGGGCAAGGGGTCAGATAGAGGTAAGAAAGTACCCATATCAGTAGGCTGTTCAAGTAAGGGCCTCTCTGTCTGCCACAGAGGCCTGAACCCCCATGAAAACAGATGATACAGAGGGAACCCCAGGACCCACAGAACCAAAGGACAAGAGAATAAGAGGGAGCAGACTGGGCCCATGTAGGGATGTGAGGGAGACTTGGATAGGATAGGAGCAGTAGGGAAGGGAGGGATGAAGGGAGGGAGAACGAGGGAGGCAAAGAGGATGTAAATCTAATAAATTTATTTTTAAAAAGACTTGCCATAAGACTTTATAAAAGGGAGACCATCACTTCAACTGTAAGACTTCATCAAAGGCGGGAGATCAGCCACCCAGCAAGGGGTAATCAAAGGGAGGTACCCCACTGCAAAAGTCATCAAAGGATGGTAGTAGTCAAGTTCAAGAAATCATCAAAAGGGGGAGAAGCAACCCTAGAAGAGATCACCAAAGGAAGGCTAGTGGTTCCACTTCAATATATCATCAAATAGTACTGTCCCACTATAAGACACCATGAAAAAAAGGTGATATCCCTGAAAGATGTCATTAAAGAATGGTGGTCTCCCTTCCCTCCACTCCACCGCCTGGGACGCGCGTGCAGTCCAGCCGGGTCTCACCCGGCTACCTAGGTAAGCTCCGTCCCCGCCCACCCCCAGAACCCCAGGCCGCCCAAGGGACACAGAGGTCTGGGAGGAGGAGGACACCCCCTCTGTGCCCGGGCCCGCCCCCATCTCCCCCAGGTTAAATAGAGCCCCGCCGACGATCAATACTCCCTTCCACCACTCCGCCGCCCAGGACGCGCGGGGTCCAGCATGGACTCACCTCAACCTAGGTAAGCTCCATCTCCGCCCACCCCAAAACCCCAGGCCAAATAATTCAGTTTAGTGAAAAATGCACAGAAATTGAAAGAAGATCTTAAGAGTTAAAACGACAATGCCAAAGTCAAAGTGCAAATCCATGAGAAACAACACTCAAGTAAACAAATCTCACACTGAAGGAATTAATCCCATAATGTTAGACTCCAACCAGAACAAACCCACGGAAAATGGCCAAGAAAGCCTGATCCAGGATAACGACATTCAAAATATGATCATTACCATGTTCAATACTATGAAAGAGGAAATCCGGGAGGAATTAAATAATCAAATCAATCGCTTTGAAGAGGAACACAACAGACACTTGGAGGAGTTGAGAAAAACAGTGCAAGAAACAAAAACTGGCATAGAGCAGTTAAAGCAGACACAAACAGAGTTTAAAACTGAGCTAAAAGACAAGTTATCTTCAACCCAGAATTCCACAGAGAGTCTTATCAGCAGAACTAACAAAGCAGAAAACAGAATTTCAGACCTTGAAGATAAAGTGGGAGTAGTAACCAGCTCAATGGAAGAGATTGTTAAAGCCAAAAAGATAATTGAGAGAAATATTCAGGAGATATGGGACACCCTGAAGAAGCCTAACATGCGTATTCATGGAATACCAGAAAAAGAATCTCAAAATACCACCCCTGAGGAAATTTTTCAAACGATCATCAAGGAAAACTTTCCTCATCTAAAAAAAGAGAGGCCTATCCATATACAAGAGGCATTCCGCACCCCAAACAGATATGACCAAAATAGAAAATCGCCATGGCAAATAATAGTCAAAACACTCCACATTCAAGATAAAGAACTGGTGCTGAGAGCCTCAAGAGAGAAAAAAAAAAGTCACTTTTAAAGATAAGCCTATTAAAATAACAAATGACTTCCCAGTCGAAACAGTAAAAGCAAGAAGAGCTTGGAGAGACATACTTCAAATATTGAATAAACAACAATGTCAACCCAGGCTGATTTACCCTGCAAAACTATCCGTCATGATCGAGGGAGAAAGAAAAATCTTCCAGCACAAAGACAACTTGAAGGGATACATGTCCACCAAACCAGGCCTTCAAAAAATGCTAGAAATGATACTCAAGCTTGAAGAAAAAACAGGGCATATCCAGGAGAACAGAAGGCAAGTATAACACCATTAAAAGCGAAACAATATACTTATAAAAACTACTAAACATAATAAATGTCTGGAATTAAAAATAGTTTCTCCATTATAACACTAAATGTTAATGGAATTAACTCAACGATCAAGAGACACAGATTACAAATTTGGATTAAAAATCAAAATCCATCAGTCAGCTGCCTGCAGGAAACCCATCTCACCACAAAAGATAGGCATGCTCTAAAAATAAAAGTCTGGTCAACCATTCTACAAGCTAATGGAAGAGGGAAACAGGCAGGGGTAGCCATTATGATATCAGACAAAGTGGACTTCAAACCAAAGAAAATTATAAGAGACACGGATGGATACTACATTTTAGTCACAGGTACAATTCACCAGGAAGATTTCACAATACTGAACATATATGCACCCAACACAGGCCCCTCCACATTCACTAAGAAAACCCTACAGCACCTAAAGCAAGAAATCAACCCAAAAACGATAATTCTTGGGGACTTCAACAATGCCCTCTCAACATGGGACAGATCAACAGGTCAAAAGCTTAACAGAGACACTTTGGAACTTAATCAAACCCTCAAAGAAATGGACCTTACAGATCTCTATTGAACTTTTCACCCACGCACAAAAGAATACACGTTTTTCTCAGCAGCACACGGAACTTTTTCCAAAAAAGATCACATATTGGGCCACAAAACGAATCTACACATATAGAAAAAAGTTGAAATTCTAACCTGTGCCCTATCAGACCACCACGGNCAAAGTTGAAATTCTAACCTGTGCCCTATCAGACCACCACGGCCTAAAGCTGGACATCCACAACACATCAAACAAGAGAAAATACACTATCTCCTGGAAACTTAACACTATGATGCTGAATGAGAACTGGATTCAGGAAGAAATTAAAAAGGAAATTCAAGTATTCCTGAAAGTGAATGATAACGAAAATACAACTTACCAAAATCTCTGGGACACAATGAAAGCTGTTCTAAGAGGTAAGTTCATAGCTCTTAATGCCTACGTCAAAAAAATGGAAACATCTGAAATAAACAACTTAACAATGCAGCTTAAAGCTTTAGAGAAACTAGAGCAATCTGATCCCAAAAGCAGTAGAATAGAGGAGATTAACAAAATAAGGGGAGAAATATCTGAAATCGAGATTAAAAAAAAATAGAAAAAATAAACCAGTCAAAAAGCTGGTTCTTTGAAAAAATCAACAAGATTGATACACCCCTAGCTAAACTAACCAAAAACAAGAGAGAAAAAACCCAAATTAACAAAATTAGAAATGAACATGCAGTTAGCACTACTGATACCCAAGAAATCCAGAGAAATAACATCATATTTCAAAAACTTATACTCTGTGAAGTTTGACAACACAAAAGAGATGGATGAATTTCTAAGTAAACACAACTTACCTAAATTGAATCAAGAAGTTGTGAATTATTTAAATAGTCCTATAACATATAAGGAAATTGAGGAAGTACTCTTGAATCTTCCCACCAAAAAATGTCCTGGACCAGATGGATTCAGTACAGAGTTCTCTCAGACATTTAAGGAGTTAATGACACCAATACTCCTTAAACTGTTCCATCAAATAGCAAAGGAAGGAACACTACCAAATTCCTTCTTTGAAGCTAATATCGTTTTAATCCCAAAAACTAATGAAGATTCACTTAAAAAAGAAAACTATAGGCTGATCTCCCTGATGAACACAGATGCAAAGATTCTCAACAAAGTCTTAGCAAGTCGGATTCAAAAACATATTGAAAAGATCTTTCATGGGGACCAACTAGGCTTCATCCCTGGCACATAAGTTTGGTTCAACATACGCAAATCAATAAATGTAATTCATCATGTAAACCAACCCAAAGTCCAAGACCACATGATACTCTCGACAGATGCAGAAAAAGCTTTTGACAAGATCCAACAGCCTTTTATGATCAAAACGCTAGAGACAGTGGGAATGGAAGGAACCTTAATCAATATAATAAAAGCTATATACAACAAGCGCACAGCAAGGATTATGCTCAATGGGGAACAATTCGAAGCATTCCCACTTCTATCAGGAAGTAGACAAGACTGTCCACTCTCACCACTTCTATTCAATATTGTACTTGAAGTCTTAGCTGAAGCCATAAGACAAGAAAGGGACATAAGAGGGATTCAAATCGGCAAGGAAGAAGTCAAGCTATCCCTATTTGCAGATGCCATGATCTTATACCTGAGTGATCCCAAAAACTCCACCAGGAAGCTCCTGGAACTAATTGAGAAGTTCAGCAGGGTGGCAGGATACAAAATAAATGTGCAAAAATCAGAGGCCTTCCTATATGCCCAGAATGAAAGAAGTGAAAAAGCCTTGAGAGAAACAATACCATTTACTATAGCCCCTAAAAAAATGAAATACCTTGGTATAAACCTAACTAAGGAGGTAAAAGACCTTTACAATGAAAACTTTAAAACTCTAAAGAAAGAAATAGCAGAAGACACCAGAAGGTGGAAAGACCTCCCTTGTTCCTGGATTGGCAGAATCAACATCGTAAAAATGACCATCCTACCAAGGCAATATACAGATTCAATGCTATACCAATCAAAATCCCAAAGCAATTCTTCAAAGAAGTTGACCAAACAATCTCAAAGTTCATATGGAGGCACAAAAGACCCAGGATAGCAAAAACAATCCTGAGTAACAAAAACACAGCTGGAGGTATTACCATACCAAACCTAAGTCTATACTACAAATCCATAGTTATAAAGACAGCCTGGTACTGGCTCCAAAATAGACACACAGATCAATGGATAAGGGTGGAAGACCCAGATATAAGCCCACAAAGTTACAGCCATTTGGTCTTTGACAAAGGGGCCCAAAGAATCCAACGGAAAAAGAACAGCATCTTCAACAAATGGTGCTGGCAAAACTGGATCTCCACATGCAGAAGATTAAAGCTGGACCCGTACTTGTCACCATGTACAAGACTTAATTCCAAATGGATCAAGGACCTTGATATCAGGCCAGAGACTATAAAAACCATAGTTCAAAGGATAGGGAACTCCCTCGACCTGATGGGGCTAGGCCAACAGTTCCTAAACAGACATCCAATGACACAATCACTGCTACCAACTCTCAACAGTTGGGATCTTGTGAAATTAAAGAGCTTCTGTTCAGATAAAGAGATTATAACACGAGCTCAAAGGCAACACACAGAATGGGAGAAAATCTTCACTAACCACACATCTGATAGAACTCTGCTGTCCAGAGTGCACAAAGAACTTAGAAGACTAAACACCAAGGAAACCAATGGCCTAATTAAAAACTGGGCCCTGGAACTTAAAAGAAACTTTACCAGGGATGAAAATTAAAATGTCTAACAAATATCTGAAAAAATGCTCCACTTCCTTAGCCATCCGGGAAATGCAAATCAAAACTTCCCTGAGATATCATCTCACCCGGTCAGGATGGCAAAAATTCACAATACAAACAACAACAAATGTTGGAGAGGATGTGGAGAGAGGGGAATTCTCCTACATTGCTGGTGGGAATGCAGGCTCATACAGCCACTCTGGCGAGCCGTCTGGAGATTCTTAAAGAAATTAAAGATTGAAATGCCATATGACCCTGCTATTCCACTTTTGGGAATAACCCCCCATACAGCAGAAGTTCACCTCGATAGCACAAGCACGACCATTTTCATAGCAGCACTATTTACAATAGCAAAGTCATGGAATCAGCCCAAATGTCCCACAGTTGACGAGTGTATAAGGAAACTGTGGTACATCTATACAATGGAGTACTACTCAGCCATCAAAAATGATGAATTACTGAAATTTGCCGGGAAATGGATGTCATTAGAAACAATTATATTAAGCGAAGTATCGCAGACACAAAAATTAAGTGCCGTATGTACTCCCTAATAGGTGGCTCCTAGTACCAAACCCACCCAGCCCACCTAGAGACAGTAATTGCAAGGATTATGAACAGGAGGGATGGGGTAGGAGGGCCACACCAGAAACAAGGAGAGAAGGGACCATGTTACAGCAGGGAAAATAGGCCTCCACCAAGGACCCAAATAAGTAATGAGACATCTGATTAAGTTCACAGACTTTTGTTCCTGATCATTTACTACTGAGGGGGTGTCATCTCACCAGAAGAGGAGGGCATATAGTCTGGCAGATAAAAAGTAACCATTTTGCAAATGGGTGATAGACCCCTCCCTTAGTATGGTTTCCCACTTTTATTACATCTACCTTTGAATGTGCTTTTATCACAAGACTCTAACAGCTTTTTGTCTCTGGCCAGGGGGTAACATACAATGCCCACCAGGATGGAGTGAAGGGCACTGCAGGAGCAGCAAAACTGCAAAAGAAAATCAACAAACCACAATCCAGAACTCCAGAGACTCTATATCAACCACCTAGAACGAGGCCAGCTTAGTCTCTCCCCATCTTGAAGCTCAGGGAAATTTGCAGAAGAGGGGGCAGTAAGAGTGTAAGAGCATAAGGATGGAAGGAGCAATGATTTATAAGATACTCTATACTACTTAGGGCTAAAGCAATCATAATTTGACTTTGCATGCCCTGCGCATTGTCCAACACACTGTTGACCTCACAAAGTCTAGCATCTGCTAAAGGCACCAAGAGCCTTGGAGGTAAAGGATTGGCAGGCACAGCAGTGTTCCTATACCTAAGGGGAACACGGGAAAGGGTTCAGGGAAAGGCCACAGGGTCCTTGTACGTCATCGGAGAGGGGAGCCCAGAGGAAAATCAGACATGCACAAGAAAGGACTCTCTGGGAATTGGGGCGGGAGGCACTGGGGGTGGGGAGGGAGAGGGGTGCGGAGGAGGAGCAGGAGTACGGGGGGAGGAGGAGGAAGGGAGGGAACTGGTGTACCTAATAAGTTTGTATGAGCTGAATTAAAAAAAAAAGAAACAATGGGGGGAGGGGGCAGCAAGACAACTCAGCAATTAAGGTGCCTGTGTGCAACCTGGTGACCTGAGTTCAATCTCTGGAGACCATATGGCAGAAGGAAAGAACTGAGTTCTGAAAGTTCTCCCTTGAACTCACCTATGCCTTGGCACACACAAGACTCTCTCTCTTTCTCTCTCTCTCTCTCTCTGTCTCTTTTTCACTCTCTCTCTACTCTATAGACTCTGTATCCATCTCTTGAATAAATAACTAAAATATTAAAAAGAACAGAAGCCTGAAAAAAAAAAAGAAGTGCACATGCAATATTTGACTCTGAACCCTCCTCACTTGGTTCACTATTTTGGAAAATCGTGGCCTGTGCGAACATGTTATATGCAAATGTCGCAAAACAAGTGTGATCTTCTCCTGAACAACAAGTGTTACAGTATAGAATCTTCTGTAGGATACTTATCCCTAAGAAGTGCAATTCCAACATTTGACTCTCAGTCTTCCTCACTTGGTTCACTCTTTTGGAAAATCAAGGCCTGTGTGAACATATTCCATGAAAACTTCACAAAACCAGTGTGATTTTCTCCTGAACCTAAAGAGTCACAACGTATGAACATCTACAGGATTCTTATCACTGAAAAATGAAAGTGAAAGATGTGAATTTAACGCTTCCTCACTTGGTCACTATTTTCAAGCTCATTACAGGCCTGAACATAGTGGGTAGAATCAGCACAAAACGAATGTTGTTATCTCCAGAACACAAAGTTTTACAGTCTAGAAACCTGTGTAGGATACTTATCCCAAAAAAGTGCACATGCTACATAAGACTGTGAGTCATCTTCACTTGGTTCACGATTTTGGAAGGGAATGACATGCGTGAACATGTTTCATGGAAACGTTGTACAGGTGTGATTTCCTCCTGAACACAAAGAGTTACAGTATAGAAACTTCTATACGACACTTATCCTAAAGAAGTGCACTTGCAACATTTGACTCAGAGTCCTCCTCACTTGGTTCACTATTTTGAAAATTCATGGCCTGCGTGAAAATGTGCCATGCAAATGTCACAAAACAAGTATGATTTTCTCCTGAACCCAAATGTTACAGTATACAAACTTCTGTAGGACACTTATCCCTAAGAGGTGCACTTCCAGCATTTGAATCTGAATCCTCTGCCCTTGGTTCACTATTTTGGAAATTCATGGCATGCATGAACATGTTCCATGCAAATGTCACAAAACAAGGATGACTCTCTCCTGAACGCAAATGTTACAGTGTAGAAACGTCTCTAGGATACTTATCCCCAAGAAGTGCACTTCCTACATTTGATTCTGAATCCTCCGCACTTGCTTCACTATTTTGGAAATCATCTCCTGCATGAACAGGTTCCATGGAAATGTCGCAACACAAGTGTGATTTTCTGTAGAACACAAAGAGGTATAGTATTGAAACTTCTGTAGGATACTTACCACTAGGAAGTGCACTTGCAACATTTGACTCTGCGTTTTCCTCACTTGGTTCACCTTTTTGGAAAATCATAGCTTGCATGAACATGTTCAATGGAAACATTGCAAAGCAAGTGTGATACTCCCCTGAACATAAAAAATTACAGTAGAGAAACTTTTGTGGGATACTTACCGCTAAGAAGAACACTTGCAACATTTGAATTTGAGTCCTTCTATCTTGGTTCACTATTTTGGAATATCATGGCTTGTGTGTAAATAAACCATTGACTGTCTCACAACAAGTGTGACTTTCTCCTGATCACAAAGAGTTAGAGTATAGAAACTTCTGTAGGACAAGAATCCCAGCGAAGTGCACTTTCAACATTTGACTCTGAGTCATCCTCACTTGATTAACTATTTTGGAAAAATCATGGCCTGCTTCAACATGTTCCATGGAAATTGGCACAATAACTGTTTTTTTTCCTGAACACAAAGAGTTACAATATAGGAACTTCTGTAGGTTACTTACTGGTAGGAAGTGCACGTGCAATATTTGACTCTGAACCCTCCTCACTTGGTTCACTATTTTGGAAATTCATGGTCTGCGTGAACATGATATATGCAAATGTCTCAAAACAAGTGTGATCTTCTCCTGAACACAAAGTGTTACAGTACAGAATCTTCTGTGGGATATTTATCCCTAAGGAGTGCACTTCCAACATTGGACTCTCAGTCCTCCACACTTGGTTCACTCTTTTTGAAAATCATTGCCTGCGTGAACATGTTATATGCAAATGTCGCAAAACCAATGTGATCTTCTCCTGAACACAAAGTGTTACAGTATAGAATCTTCTGTAGGATGCTTATCCCTAAGAAGTGCACTTCCAACATTTGACTCTCAGTCTTCCTCACTTGGTTCACTATTTTGGAAAATCAAGGCCTGCTGAACATATTCCATGAAAACTTCACAAAACCAGTGTGATTTTCCCTGAACATAAAAAGTTACAGCGTATGAACATCTTACCACTGAGAAGTGAAAGAGAAATATGTGAATTTGACGTTTCTTCACTTGGTCACTATTTTCAAGCTCATTACAAGCCTGAACATAGTTGGTAGAATCAGCACAAAATGTATGTTGTTTTCTCCAGAACACAAAGTTTTACAGTCTAGAAACCTGTGTAGGATACTTATCCCAAAGAAGTGCACATGCTACATATGACTGTGAGTCCTCTTCACTTGGTTCACGATTTTGGAAGGGAATGACATGCGTGAACATGTTTCATGGAAACATCGTACAACAAATGTGATTTCCTCCTGAACACAAAGAGTAACAGTATAGAAACTTCTGTACGACACTGATCCTAAAGAAGTGCACTTGCAATATTTGACTCAGAGTCCTCCTCACTTGGTTCACTATATTGGAAAATCATGGCCTGTGTGAACATGTGCCATGCAAATGTCACAAAACAAGAATGATTTTCTCCTGAACCCAAATGTTACAGTATACAACCTTCTGTTGGATACTTATCCCTAAGAGGTGCACTTCCAGCATTTGACTCTGAATCCTCCTCACTTGGTTCACTATTTTGGAAGTTCATGGCCTGCGTGAACATGTCCCATGCAAATGTTACAAAACAAGAATGATTTTCTCCTGAATGCAAATGTTACAGTGTAGAAATATCTCTAGGATACTTATAACCAAGTAGTGCACTTCCTACATTTGTTTCTGAATCCTCTGCACTTGATTCACTATTTTGGAAATCATCTCCTGCATGAATAGGTTCCATGGAACTGTCGCAATACAAGTGTGATTTTCTGCAGAACACAAAGAGGTACAGTATCGAAAATTCTGTAGGATACTTACCACAAAGAAGTGCACTTCCAACATTTGAATCTGAGTCCTCCTCACTTGGTTCACTATTTTGGAAAATCATAGCCTGCGTGAGCATGTTCCATGGAAACGTTGCAAAACAAGTGTGATACTCACCTGAACATAAAGAATTACAGTATAGAAACTTTTGTGGGATATTTACCGCTAAGAACAGCACTTGCAACATTTGACTCTTAGTCCTTCTCTCTTGGTTCACTATTTTGGATTATCAGGGCTTACGTGTAAATAAATCATTGACTGTCGCACAACAAGTGTGACTTTCTCCTGATTACAAAGAGTTACAGTATAGAAACTTCTGTAGGATACGTTACCCAACAAAGTGCACTTGCAACATTTGACTCTGAGTCATCCTCACTTGGTTAACTATTTTGGAAAAATCATGGCCTGCTTCAACATCTTCCATGGAAATGGGGCACAACAACTGTTATTTTCTCCTGAACACAAAGAGTTACAGTATAGGAACTTCCACAGGGTACTTACCGGTAAGAAGTGTAAGTGCAATATTTGACTCTGAACCCTCTTAACTTGGTTCACCCTTTTGAAAAATCATGGCCTGCGTGAACATGTTATATGCAAATGTCACAAAACCAGTGTGATCTTCTCCAGAACACAAAGTGTTACAGTATAGAATCTTCTGTGGGATACTTACCCTTAAGAAGTGCACTTCCAACCTTTGACTCTCAGTCCTCCTCACTTGGTTCAGTCTTTTGGAAAATCAAGACCTGTGTGAACATATTCCATGAAAAAGTCACAAAACCAGTGTGATTTTCTCCTGATCATAAAGAGTTACAACGTATGAACATCTACAGGATTCTTATCACTGAGAAGTGAAAAAGAAAAATGTGAATTTGACGCTTCTTCACTTGGTCACTATTTTCAAACTCATTACAAGCCTGAACATAGTTCATAGAATCAGCACAAAACGAATGTTATTTTCTCCAGAACACAAAGTTTTACAGTCTAGAAACCTGTGTAGGATACTTATCCCAAAGAGGTGCACATGCTACATATGACTGTGAGTCCTCTTCACTTGGTTCACGATTTTGGAAGGGAATGACATGCGTGAACATGTTTCATGGAAACATCGTACAACAAGTGTGATTTCCTCCTGAACACAAAGATTAACAGTATAGAAACTTCTGTACGACACTGATCCTAAAGAAGTGCACTTGTAATATTTGACTCAGAGTCCTCCTCACTTGGTTCACTATATTGGAAAATCATGGCCTGTGTGAACATGTGCCATGCAAATGTCACAAAACAAGAATGATTTTCACCTGAACCCAAATGTTACAGTATACAAACTTCTGTTGGATACTTATCCCTAAGAGGTGCACTTCCAGCATTTGACTCTGAATCCTCCTCACTTGGTTCACTATTTTGGAAGTTCATGGCCTGCGTGAACATGTCCCACGCAAATGTTACAAAACAAGGATGATTTTCTCCTGAATGCAAATATTACAGTGTAGAAATATCTCTAGGATACTTATCCCCAAGTAGTGCACTTCCTACATTTGATTCTGAATCCTCTGCACTTGATTCACTATTTTGGAAATCATCTCCTGCATGAATAGGTTCCATGGAACTCTCGCAAAACAAGTGTGATTTTCTGCAGAACACAAAGAGGTACAGTATTGATACTTCTGTAGGATACTTACCACTAAGAAGTGCACTTCCAACATTTGACTCTGAGTCCTCCTCACTTGGTTCACTATTTTGGAAAAACATAGCCTGCGTGAACATGTTCCATGGAAACGTTGCAAAACAAGTGTGATACTCACCTGAACATAAAGAATTACAGTATAGAAACTTTTGTGGGATATTTACCGCTAAGAAGAGCACTTGCAACATTTGACTCTTAGTCCTTCTCTCTTGGTTCACTATTTTGGAATATCATGAGTTGCGTGTAAATGTACCATTGACTGTCGCTCAACAAGAGTGACTTTCTCCTGATCACAAAGATTTAAAGTATAGAAACTTCAGTAGGATACGTATCCCAACGAAGTGCACTTGCAATATTTGACTCTGAGTCATCCTTACTTGGTTAACTCTTTTGGAAAAATCATGGCCTGCTTCAACATGTTCCAAGTAAATGTGGAAGAACAACTGTTATTTTCTCCTCAACACAAAGAGTTACAGTATAAGAACTACCGTAGGATACTTACTGGTAAGACGTGCACATGCAATATTTGACTCTGAACCCTCCTCACTTGGTTCACTATTTTGGAAAATCGTGGCCTCTGTGAACATGTTATATGCAAATGTCGCAAAACAAGTGTGATCTTCTCCTGAACACCAAGTGTTACAGTATAGAATCTTCTGTAGGATACTTATCCCTAAGAAGTGCAATTCCAACATTTGACTCTCAGTCTTCCTCACATGGTTCACTCTTTTGGAAAATCAAGGCCTGCGTGAACATATTCCATGAAAACGTCACAAATCCAGTGTGATTTTCTCCTGAACCTAAAAAGTAACAACGTATGAACATCTACAGGATTCTTATCACTGAGAAATGAAAGTGAAAGATGTGAATTTGAACCTTCCTCACTTGGTCACTATTTTCAAGCTGAACATTACAGGCCTGAACATAGTGGGTAGAATCAGCACAAAACGAATGCAGTCATCTCCAGAACACAAAGTTTTACAATCTAGAAACCTGTGTAGGATACTTATCCCAAAGAAGTGCACATACTACATATGACTTTGAGTCCTCTTCACTTGGTTCATGATTTTAGAAGGGAATGACATGCATGAACATGTTTCATGGAAACGTCGTACAACAATTGTGATATCCTCCTGAGCACAAAGAGTAAAGTATAGAAACTTCTGTGACGACAATTATCTTAATGAAGTTTACTTGTAACATTTGACTCAGAGTCCTCCTCACATGGTTCACTATTTTGGAAAATCATGGCCTGTGTGAACATGTGCCATGCAAATGTCACAAAGCAAGGATGATTTTCTCCTGAACACAAATGTTACATTATACAAACTTCTGTATGATATTTCTCCCTAAGAGGTGCAATTCCAGCATTTGACTCAGAGTCCTCCTCACTTGGTCCACTATTTTGGAAATTCATGGCCTGCGTGAACATGTTCCATGCAAATGTCATGAAACAAGGATGATTTTCTCCTGAACGCAAATGTTACAGTGTGGAAACTTCTGTAGGATATTTATCCCTACGAATTGCACTTCCTATATTTGATTCTGAAACCTCCGCACTTGTTTCAATATTTGGGAAATCATATCCTGCATGAATAGGTTCTATGAAAACGTCGCAAACAAAGTGCGATAGTCTCCTGAAGACAAAGAATTACATTATAGAAACTTTCGTGGTATACGTACTGCTAAGAAGAGCACTTGCAACATTTGACTCTGAGTCCTTCTCTCTTGATTCACTATTTCGAATACCATGGCTTGCGTGTAAATATTCCATTGACTGTCGCACAACAAGTGTGACTTTCTCCTGATCACAAAGAGTTACAGTATAGAATCTTCTGTAGGGTATGTATCCCAACACACTTCACTTGCAACATCTGACGCTGAATCATCCTCACTTGGTTAACGATTTTGGAAAAATCATGGCCTGCTTCAACATGTTCCATGGAAATGTGGCACAACAACTCTTATTTTCTCCTGAACACAAAGAGTTACAGTATAGGAGCTTCCGTAGGATACTTACCGGTAAGAAGTGCACGTGCAATATTTGAATCTGAACCCTCCTCACTTGGTTCACTATTTTGGAAAATCATGGCCCGCGTGAACATGTTATATGCAAATGTCGCAAAACAAGTGTGATCTTCTCCTGAACACCAAGTGTTACAGTATAGAATCTTCTGTAGGATACTTATCCCTAAGAAGTGCAATTCCAACATTTGACTCTCAGTCTTCCTCACTTGGTTCTCTCTTTTGGAAAATCAAGGCCTGCATGAACATATTCCATGAAAACGTCACAAAACCAGTGTGATTTTCTCCTGAACCTAAAAAGTAACAACATATGAACATCTACAGGATTCTTATCACTGAGAAAAGAAAGTGAAGATGTGAATTTGACGCTTCCTCACTTGGTCATTATTTTCAAGCTCATTACAGGCCTGAACATAGTGGGTAGAATCAGCACAAAACCAAAGTTCTTTTCTCCAGAACACAAAGTTTTACAGTCTAGAAACCTGTGTAGGATACCTATCCCAAAGAAGTGCACATGCTACATGTGACTGTGAGTCCTCTTCACTTGGTTCACGATTTTGGAAGGGAATGACATGAGTGAACATGTTTCATGGAAACGTCGTACAACAAGTGTGATTTCCTCCTGAACACAGAGAGTTTCAGTATAGAAACTTCTGTATGACACTTATCCTAAAAAGTGCACTTGCAACATTTCACTCAGAGTCCTCCTCACTTGGTTCACTATTTTGGAAAATCATGGCCTGCGTGAACATGTTCCATGCAAATGTCACAAAACAAGGATGATTTTCTCCTGATCTCAAATGTTACAGTGTAGAAACATCGTTAGGATACTTATCCCCAAGAAGTGCACTTCCTACATTTGATTCTGAATCCTCCACACTTGGTTCACTATCATCTCCTGCATGAATAGTTTCCTTGGAAATGTCGCAAAACAAGTGTGATATTCTGGAGAACAAAAAGAAATTTCTGTAGGATACTTACCACTAAGAATTGCTCTTCCAACATTTGACTCTGAGTCCTGTTCACTTAGTTCAATATTTTTGAAAATCACAGCCTGCGTGAACATGTTCCATGGAAACATTGCAAAACAAGTGTGATACTCTCCTGAACACAAAGAATTACAATTTAGAAACTTTTGTGGGGTACTTACGGCTAGAAGAGCACTTTACTCTGAGTACTTCTCTCTTAGTTCACTAATTTGGAATATCATGGCTTGCGTGTAAATGTTCCATTGACTGTCGCACAACATGTGTGACTTTCTCCTGATCACAAAGAGTTACAGTATAGAAACTTTTGTGGGATACGTATCCCAACGAAGTGCACTTGCAGCATTTGGGTCTGAGTCATGCTCACTTGGTTAACTATTTTGAAAAATCATGGCCTGCTTCAACATGTTCCATGGAAATGTGGCACAACAACTGTTCTTTTCTCCTGAACACAAAGAGTTACAATATAGGAACTTCCGTAGGATACTTACTGGTAACAAGTGCACGTGCAATATTTGACTCTGAACCCTCCTCACTTGACTCACTATTTTGGAAAATCATGGCCTGCGTGAACATGTTCCATGCAAATGTCACAAAACAAGGATGATTTTCTCCTGATCTCAAATGTTACAGTGTAGAAACATCGTTAGGATACTTATCCCCAAGAAGTGCACTTCCTACTTTTGATTCTGAATCCTCCACACTTGGTTCACTATCATCTCCTGCATGAATAGTTTCCTTGGAAATGTCGCAAAACAAGTGTGATTTTCTGGAGAACAAAAAGAAATTTCTGTAGGATACTTACCACTAAGAATTGCTCTTCCAACATTTGACTCTGAGTCCTGTTCACTTGGTTCAATATTTTTGAAAATCACAGCCTGCGTGAACATGTTCCATGGAAACATTGCAAAACAAGTGTGATACTCTCCTGAACACAAAGAATTACAATTTAGAAACTTTTGTGGGGTACTTACCGCTAGAAGAGCACTTTACTCTGAGTACTTCTCTCTTAGTTCACTAATTTGGAATATCATGGCTTGCGTGTAAATGTTCCATTGACTGTCGCACAACATGTGTGACTTTCTCCTGATCACAAAGAGTTACAGTATAGAAACTTTTGTGGGATACGTATCCCAACGAAGTGCACTTGCAGCATTTGGGTCTGAGTCATGCTCACTTGGTTAACTATTTTGAAAAATCATGGCCTGCTTCAACATGTTCCATGGAAATGTGGCACAACAACTGTTCTTTTCTCCTGAACACAAAGAGTTACAATATAGGAACTTCCGTAGGATACTTACTGGTAACAAGTGCACGTGCAATATTTGACTCTGAACCCTCCTCACTTGACTCACTATTTTGGAAAATCATGGCCTGCGTGAACATGTTCCATGCAAATGTCACAAAACAAGGATGATTTTCTCCTGATCTCAAATGTTACAGTGTAGAAACATCGTTAGGATACTTATCCCCAAGAAGTGCACTTCCTACTTTTGATTCTGAATCCTCCACACTTGGTTCACTATCATCTCCTGCATGAATAGTTTCCTTGGAAATGTCGCAAAACAAGTGTGATTTTCTGGAGAACAAAAAGAAATTTCTGTAGGATACTTACCACTAAGAATTGCTCTTCCAACATTTGACTCTGAGTCCTGTTCACTTGGTTCAATATTTTTGAAAATCACAGCCTGCGTGAACATGTTCCATGGAAACATTGCAAAACAAGTGTGATACTCTCCTGAACACAAAGAATTACAATTTAGAAACTTTTGTGGGGTACTTACCGCTAGAAGAGCACTTTACTCTGAGTACTTCTCTCTTAGTTCACTAATTTGGAATATCATGGCTTGCGTGTAAATGTTCCATTGACTGTCGCACAACATGTGTGACTTTCTCCTGATCACAAAGAGTTACAGTATAGAAACTTTTGTGGGATACGTATCCCAACGAAGTGCACTTGCAGCATTTGGCTCTGAGTCATGCTCACTTGGTTAACTATTTTGAAAAATCATGGCCTGCTTCAACATGTTCCATGGAAATGTGGCACAACAACTGTTCTTTTCTCCTGAACACAAAGAGTTACAATATAGGAACTTCCGTAGGATACTTACTGGTAACAAGTGCACGTGCAATATTTGACTCTGAACCCTCCTCACTTGACTCACTATTTTGGAAAATCATGGCCTGCGTGAACATGTTCCATGCAAATGTCACAAAACAAGGATGATTTTCTCCTGATCTCAAATGTTACAGTGTAGAAACATCGTTAGGATACTTATCCCCAAGAAGTGCACTTCCTACATTTGATTCTGAATCCTCCACACTTGGTTCACTATCATCTCCTGCATGAATAGTTTCCTTGGAAATGTCGCAAAACAAGTGTGATTTTCTGGAGAACAAAAAGAAATTTCTGTAGGATACTTACCACTAAGAATTTCTCTTCCAATATTTGACTCTGAGTCCTGTTCACTTGGTTCAATATTTTTGAAAATCACAGCTTGCGTGAACATGTTCCATGGAAACATTGCAAAACAAGTGTGATACTCTCCTGAACACAAAGAATTACAATTTAGAAACTTTTGTAGGGTACTTACCGCTAGAAGAGCACTTTACTCTGAGTACTTCTCTCTTAGTTCACTAATTTGGAATATCATGGCTTGCGTGTAAATGTTCCATTGACTGTCGCACAACATGTGTGACTTTCTCCTGATCACAAAGAGTTACAGTATAGAAACTTTTGTGGGATACGTATCCCAACGAAGTGCACTTGCAGCATTTGGCTCTGAGTCATGCTCACTTGGTTAACTATTTTGAAAAATCATGGCCTGCTTCAACATGTTCCATGGAAATGTGGCACAACAACTGTTCTTTTCTCCTGAACACAAAGAGTTACAATATAGGAACTTCCGTAGGATACTTACTGGTAACAAGTGCACGTGCAATATTTGACTCTGAACCCTCCTCACTTGACTCACTATTTTGGAAAATCATGGCCTGCGTGAACATGTTATATGCAAATGTCACAAAATAAGTGTGATCTTCTCCTGAACACAAAGTGTTACAGTATAGAATCTACTGTAGAATACTTATCTCTAAGAAGTGCACTTCCAACATTTGACTCTCAGTGTTCCTTACTTGGTTCACTCTTTTGGAAAATCAAAGCCTTCCTGAACATATTCCATGAAAACTTCACAAAACCAGTGTGATTTTCTCCTGAACATAAAAAGTTACAACATATGAACATCTACAGTGGAAGTGAAACATGTGAATTTGACGGTTCCAAACTTGGTCACTATTTTCAAGCTCATTACACTCCTGAACATAGTTGGTAGGATCAGCACAAAAGGAATACTGTTTTCTCCAGAAAACAAAGTATTACAGTCCAGAAACCTGTGTAGGATGCTTGTCCCAAAGAAGTGCACATGCTACATATGACTGTGAGTCTTCTTCACTTGGTTCACGATTTTGGAAGGGAATGACATGCATGAACATTTCTCATGGAAACGTCGTAAAACAAGTGTGATTTCCTCCTGAACACCAAGACTTACAGTATAGAAACGTCTGTACGACACTTATCCTAAAGAAGTGCACTTGCAGCATTTGACTCAGAGTCCTCCTCACTTGGTTCTCTATCTTGTAAAATCATGGCCTGTGTGAACATGTGCCATGCAAATGTCACAAATCAAGTATGATTTTCTCCTGAACGCAAATGTTACAGTATACAACCTTCTGTAGGATACTTCTCCCTAAGAGGTGCACTTCCACCATTTGACTCTGAATCCTCCTCACTTGGTTCACTATTTTGTAAAATCATGGACTGTGTGAACATGTGCCATGCAAATGTCACAAAACAAGTATGATTTTCTCCTGAAAGCAAATGTTACAGTGTAGAAACTTCTCTAGTAGACTTATCCCGAAGAAGTGCACTTCATACATTTGATTCTGAATCCTCGGCACTTGGTTCACTATTTTGGAAACCATCTCCTGCATGAATAGGTTCCATGGAAACGACGCAAAACAAGTGTGATTTTGGAGAACACAAAGAGGTAAAGTATTGAAACTTCTGTAGGATACTTATCACTAAGAAGTGCACTTCCAACATTTGATACTGAGTCGTCCTCACTTGGTTCACTATTGTGGAAAATCATAGTCTGCGTGAACATGTTCCAGGGAAACATAGCAAAACAAGTGTAATACTCTCCTGAACACAAAGACTGACAGTAAATGAACTTTGGTGGGATACTTTCCACTAAGAAGAACAGCACTTGCAACATTTGACTCTGAGTCCTTCACTCTTGGTTCAATATTTTGGAATACCATGGTTTGCGAGTAAATATTCCATCGACTGTTGCACAGCAAGTGTGACTTTCTCCTGATCACAAAGAGTTACAGTATAGATACTTCTGTAGGATACGTGTTCCAACAAAGTGCACTTGCAACATTTGATTCTGAGTCATCCTCACTTGGTTAACTATTTTGGAAAAATCATGGCCTGCTTCAACATTTTCCATGGAAATGTGGCACAACAACTGTTATTTTCTCCTGAACACAAAGAATTACAGTGTAGGTACTTCAATAGGACACTTACCGGGAAGAAGTGCACGTGCAATATTTGACTCTGAACCCTACTGACTTGGTTCACTATTTTGGAAAATCATGGCCTGCGTGAACATGTTAAATGCAAATGTCACAAAACAAATATGATCTTCTCCTGAACAAAATGTTTTACAGCAAGAGCACTCCTTTAAGATAAGTATCAAAGAGAACTTTCTATATGGTAACTCTTTGTGTTCAGGAGGAAATCACACTTGTTTTATGAGGTTTCCATGAAACATGTTCATGCATGTCGTTCCCTTCCAAAACAGTGAAACAAGTGAAGAGGACACACAGTCATATGTAGCATGCACACTTCTTTGGGAAGTCATGTGTAGCATGTGCACGTCTTTGGGAAGTCATGTGTAGCATGTGCACTTCTTTGGGAAGTCATGTGTAGCATGTGCACTTCTTTGGATAAGTATCCTACAAAGGTTTCTCTTCTGTAATTTTTTTTGTGCTGATTCTACCAACTATGTTCAGCCTTGTAATGAGCATGAAAATAGTGACCAAGTGAGGACGCGTCAAATTCACAAGTTTCACTTTCTCTTCTCAGTGATAAGAATCCTGTAGATGTTCATACGTTGTAACTTTTTATGTTTAGGAGAAATTCACACTGGTTTTGTGACGTTTTCATGGAATATGTTCATGCAGGCCTTGATTTTCCAAAATAGTGATCCAAGTGAGGAGGACTCTGAGTTAAATGTTGCAAGTGCACTTCTTTAGGATTAGTATCGAACAGAAGTTTTTATATTGTAACTCTTTGTTTTCAGGAGGTAATCAAACATGTTTTACGACTTTTCCATGAAACATGTTCATGCATGTCGTTCCCTTCCAAAATAGTGAACCAAGTGAAGAGGACTCACAGTCATATGTAGCATGTGCAATTCTTTCGGAAGTCATATGTAGCATGTGCACTTCTTTGGGAAAAGTATCCTACACAGGTTTCTAGACTATAATACTTTGTACTCTGGAGAGATCAACATTTGTTTCTTGCTGATTCTACCAACTCTGTTTAGGCTTGTAATGAGCTTCAAAGCAGTGACCAAGTGTGGATGAGTCAAATTCACATGTTTCACTTTCTGTTCTCAGTGATAAGAATACTGTAGATATTCATACGTTGTAACTTTTTATGATCAGGAGAAATTCACACTGGTTTTGTGACTTTTCATGGAATATGTTCACGCAGGCTTTGATTTTCTAAAATAGTGAACCAAGTGAGGAGGACTGAGAATCAAAGTTTGTTGGTGAACTTCTGAGGGATACTATTGTACAGAAGATTCTACAGTGTTACACTTTGTGTTCAGGAGAAGATTATAATTGTTTTGCGACATTGGCATGTAACATGTTCACCCAGGCCATGATTTTCCAAAATAGTGAACCAATTGCGGAGGATTCAGAGTCAAATGATGGAATTTCACTTCCTAGGGATAAGTGTCCTAGAGAAGTTCCTATACTATAAAATTGGTGTTCAGGCGAAAATCATACTTGTTTTGTGACATTTGAATGGCACATGTTCACAAAGGCCATGATTTTACAAAATAGTGAACCAAGTGAGGAGGACTCTGAGTTAAATAGTTCAAGTGCACTTCTTTAAGATAAGTATCGAAGAGAACTTTCTATATTGTAACTCTTTGTGTTCAGGAGGAAATCACACTTGTTTTATGATGTTTCCATGAAATATGTTCATGCATGTCGTTCCCTTACAAAATAGTGAACCAAGTGAAGAGGACTGACAGTCAAATGTAGCATGTGCACTTCTTTGGGAAGTCATGTGTAGCATGTGCACTTTTTTGGGAAGTCATGTGTAGCATGTGCACTTCTTGTGATAAGTATCCTACACAGGTTTGTAGACTGTAATACTTTGTATTCTGGAGAAAACAACATTTGTTTCTGCTGATTCTACCAACTATTTTCAGGGTTGTAATGAGCTTGATAATAATGACCAAGTGAGGACGCAACGAATTCACATGTTTCACTTTCGCTTCTCAGTGATAAGAAACCTGCAGATGTTCATACGTTGTAACTTTTTATGTTCAGGAGAAATTCACATTGGTTTTGTGACGTTTTCATGGAATATGATCACGCAGGCCTTGATTTTCCGAAATAGTGATCCAAGGGAGGAGGACTCTGATTTAAATTTTGCAAGTGCACTTCTTTAGGAATAGTATCGAACAGAAGATTCTATATTGTAACTCTTTGTTTTCAGGAGGAAATTACACTTCTTTTACGACGTTTCCATGACATATTCATGCATTTTTTTCCCTTCCAAAACAGTGAACCAAGTGAAGAGGACTAACACTCATATGTAGCATGTGCACTTCTTTCGGAAGTCATATATAGCATGTGCACTTCGTTGGGAAAAGTATCCTACACAGGTTTCTAAACTGTAAAACTTTGTATTCTGGAGAAAACAACATTTGTTTTGTGCTGATTCTGCCAACTATGTTCAGTCTTGTAATGAGCTTGAAAGCAGTGACCAAGTGTGGACAAATCAAATTCACATGTTTCATTTCTCTTCTCCATGATAAGAATCCTGCAGATATTCATACGTTGTAACTTTTTATGATCAGGAGATATTCACACTGGTTTTGTGACGTTTTCATGGAATATGATCACGCAGGCCTTGATTTTCCAAAATTGTGATACAAGTGAAGAGGACTCTGAGTTAAATGTTGCAAGTGCACTTCTTCAGGATTAGTATCGAACAGAAATTTCTATATTGTAACTCTTTGTTTTCAGGAGGAAATCACACTTGCTTTACGACGTTTTCATGAAACATGTTCATGCATGTCGTTCCCTTCCAAAATTGTGAACCAAGTGAAGCGGACTCACAGTCATATGTAGCATGTGCACTTCTTTGGGAAGTCATGAGTAGTATGTGCACGTCTTTGGGAAGTCAAGTGTAGCATGTGCACTTCTTTGGATAAGTATCCTACACAGGTTTCTAGTCGGTAATACTTTGTATTCTGGGGAAAACAACATTTGTTTTGTGCTGATTCTGCCAACTATGTTCAGCCTTGTAATGAGCTTGAAAGTAGTAACAAAGTGAGGACGCGTCAAATTCACATGTTTCACTTTCTCTTCTCAGTGATAAGAATACTGTGGATGTTCATACGTTGTAACTTTTTATGTTCAGGAGAAATTCACACTGGTTTTGTGACGTTTTCATGGAATATGTTCACGCAGGCCTTGATTGTCCAAAATAGTGATCCAAGTGAGGAGGACTCTCAGTTAAATGTTGCATGTGCACTTCTTAGGATTAGTATGGAACAGAATTTTCTATATTGTAACTCTTTTTTTTTTTATTTTTTTTTTAGGGGAGAGCGCGAACGCAGTCCCCCACTACCACAAATTATGCAGTCGAGTTTCCCACATTTGGGGAAATCGCAGGGGTCAGCACATCCGGAGTGCAATGGATAAGCCTCGCCCTGGGAAAACCACCTTCGTGATCATGGTATCTCCCCTGCCAGGTAAGTATTGTAACTCTTTTTTTTAGGAGGAAATTACACTTGTTTTACGACTTTTCCATGAAACATGTTCATGCATGTCATTCCCTTCGAAAATAGTGAACCAAGTGAAGAGGACTCACAGTCATATGTAGCATGTGCACTTCGTTAGTAAGTCATGTGTAGCATGTGCACTTCTTTGGGAAGTCATGTGTAGCATGTGCACTTCTTTGGATAAGTATCTTACACAGGTTTCTAGACTGTAATACTTTGTATTCTGGAGAAAACAACATTTGTTTTGTGCTGATTCTACCAACTATGTTCAGGCTTGTAATGCGCTTGATAACAGTAACCAAGTGAGGACGCATCAAATTCAAATGTTTCATTTTCTCTTCTCAGTGATAAGAATCCTGTGGACGTTCATACCTTGTAACTTTTTATGTTCAGGAGAAATTCACATTGGTTTTGTGACGTTTTCATGGAATATGTTCACGCAAGCCTTGATATTCCAAAATAGTGCACCAAGTGAGGAGGACTCTGAGTTAAATGTTGCAAGTGCACTTCTTGAGGATTAGTATCAAACAGAAGTTTCTATATTGTAACTCTTTGTTTTCAGGAGGAAATCACACTTGTTTTACGACGTTTCAATGAAACATGTTCATGCATGTCGTTCCCTTCCAAAATAGTGAACCAAGTGAAGAGGACTCACAGTGATATGTAGCATGTGCACTTCTTTGGGAAGTCATGTGTAGCATGTGTACTTCTTTCGATAAGTATCCTACACAGGTTTCTAGACTGTAATTCTTTCTATTCTGGAGAAAACAACATTTGTTTTGTGCTGATTCTACCAACTGTGTTCAGGCTTGTAATGAGCTTGATAATAGTGACCAAGAGAGGACGAGTCAAATTCACATGTTTCACTTTTGCTTCTCAGTGTTAAGAATCCTGTGGATGTTCATACATTGTAATATTTTATGTTCAGGAGAAATTCACACTGGTTTTGTGACGTTTTCGTGGAATATGTTCACTCAGGCCTTGATTTTCCAAAATAGTGAACCAAGTGAGGAGGAATGAGAGTCAAAGTTTGGTGGTGCACTTCTGAGTGATAAGTACCCTACAGAAGATTCTATAATGTTACACTTTGTGTTCAGGAGAAGATCATACTTGTTTTGCGACATTGACATGTAACATGTTCACGCAGGCCATGATTTTCTCAAATAGTGAACCAAGTGAGGAGGACTCTCAGTTAAATGTTGCAAGTGCACTTCTTTAGGATAAGTATCGAGCAGAAGTTTCTATGTTGTAACTCTTTGTGTTCAGTAGGAAATCACACTTGTTTTATGACGTTTCCATGAAATATGCTCATGCATGTCATTCCCTTCCAAAATAGTGAACGAAGTGAAGAGGACTCACAGTCAAATGTAGCATGTGCTCTTTTTTCTGAAGTCATGTGTAGCATGTGCAATTCATTGGGATTAGTATCCTACACATGTTTCTAGATTCTAAAACTTTCTATTCTGGAGAATACAACATCTGTGTTGTGCTGACTCTACCAACTATGTTCAGGCTTGTAATGAGCTTAAAAATAGTGGTCAAGAGATGACGCGTCAAATTCACATGTTTAACTTTCTCTTCTCAGTGATAAGAATCCTGTAGATGTTCATCCGTTGTAACTTTATATGTTCAGGGGAAATTCACACTGGTTTTTTGACGTTTTCATGGAATATGTTCATGCAGGCATTGATATTCCAAAATAGTGAAGCAAGTGAGGAGGACTGAGAGTCAAATGTTGGAGGTGCACTCCTTAGGGATACGTATCCTACAGAAGCTTCTATTGTGTTACACTTTGTGTTCAGGAGAAGATCATACTTGTTTTGCAAAATTGGCATAAACATGTTCACTCAGGCCATGATTTTCCAAAAGAGTGAACCAGTGCGGAGGATTCAGAGTCAAATGTTGGAATTTCACTTCGTAGGGAGCAGTATCCTAGAGGAGTTCCTGTAATTTAACATTTGTGTTCACGCGAAAATCATACTTGTTTTGTGACATTTGAGTATCTCAGGTTCACACAGTCCATGATTTTAAAAAATTGTGAACCAGGTGAGGAGAACTCTGAGTTAAATGTTGCAAGTACACTTCTTTAGGATAAGTATCGAACAGAAGTTTTTATATTGTAACTCTTTGTGTTCAGGAGGAAATCACACTTGTTTTACGAGGTTTCCATGAAACATGTTCATGCATGTCATTCTCTTCCAAAATAGTGAACCAAGTGAAGAGGACTGACAGTCATATGTAGCATGTGCACTTCTTTGGGAAATCATGTGTTGCACGTGCATTTCTTTGGGAAGTCATGTGTAGCATGTGCACTTCTTTGAATAAGTATCCTACCCAGGTTTCTAGACTGTAATACTTTGTATTCTGGAGAAAACAACATTTGTTTTTTGCTGATTCTACCAACTATGTTCAGGCTTGTAATGAGCTTGATAATAGTGACCAAGTGAGGACGCGTCAAAATCACTTGTTTCCGCTCTAGGAACCCAGGTCAGCCCACAGGGACCCGGTTCCGACTCCCACCATCCAGCCGGAACCGTGCGGGGGCCGAGGGACGAGGAGGACCTCCCCCTGTGCCCAGGCCCCGCCCCAGCTGCCATCAGGTTAAAAAGCTCCACGCCGACGCGCCCATCCTCCCTTTTCACCCCACCCCGCTCCGCAGGTCGGGACATGCGCGCGGTCCACCCGGGCCTCACCCCGCGCCCTAGGTAAGTCCCCGTTCGGGCCCCGCCCACCAGTACCCCAGGCCAAATAATTCAGTTTAGTGAAATTGAGAGATCTTAAGACTTAAAATGACAATGCCAAAGTCAAAGTGCAAATCCATGAGAAGCAACACTCAAGTAAACAAATTTCCCACTGAAGAAATTAATCCCATAATGTTAGACTCCAACAAGAACAAACCCTCGGAAAAAGGCCAAGAAAGCCTGACCCAGGATAACGATTTTCAAAGTATGATCATTACCATGTTCAATACTATGAAAGAGGAAATCCGGGAGGAATTACATAATCGAATCAATAGCTTTGAAGAGGAACACAACAGACATCTGGAGGAGTTGAGAAAAACAGTGCAAGAAACAAAAAGTGGCATAGAGCAGTTAAAACAAACTCAAGCAGAGTTTAAAACTGAGCTAAAAGACAAGTTATCTTCAACCCAGAACGCCACAGAGAGTCTTATCAACAGAACTAATGAAGCAGAAAAAAGAATTTCAGACCTTGAAGATAAAGTGGGAATACTAACCAGCTCAATGGAAGAGGTTGTTAATGCCAAAAAGATACTTGAGAGAAATATCCAAGAGATATGGGACACCCTGAAGAAGCCAAACATGCGTATTCATGGAATACCGGAGCAAGAATCTCAAAATACCACCCCTGAGGAAATTTTTCAAACGATCATCAAGGAAAACTTTCCTCATCTAAAAAAAGAGAGGCCCAAACATATACA
Source organism: Typhlomys cinereus (assembly GCA_023101885.1). Classification (NCBI taxonomy): domain Eukaryota; kingdom Metazoa; phylum Chordata; class Mammalia; order Rodentia; family Platacanthomyidae; genus Typhlomys; species Typhlomys cinereus. The sequence goes on from JALPQD010000666.1 coordinate 473,413, forward strand.
AGAGGCATTCCGCACCCCAAACAGATACGACCAAAATAGAAGCACACCGCGGCAAATAATAGTTAAAACACTCCAATTCAAGATAAAGAACTGGTGCTGAGAGCTTCAAGGGAGAAAAAACAAGTCACTTTTAAAGGCAAACCTATTAAAATAACAAATGACTTCTCAGTCGAAACAGTAAAAGCAAGAAGAGCTTGGAGAGACATACTTCAAGTATTGAATGAGCAAAAATGTCAACCCAGGCTGATTTACCCTGCAAAACTATCAGTCATGATCGAGGGAGAAAGAAAAATTTTCCAGCACAAAGACAACTTTAAGGGATACATGGCCACCAAACCAGGCCTTCAAAAACTGCTAGAAATGATACTCAAGCGTGAAGAAAAAAACAGGCATATCCAGGTAAACAGAAGGCAAATATAACACCATTAAAAGCGAAGCAATATACTTATAAAAGCTACTAAACATAATAAATGTCTAGAATTAACAATAGTTTCTCCATTATAACACTAAATGTTAATGGACTTAATTCACCGATCAAGAGACACAGATTACAAACTTGGATTAAAAATCACAATCCATCAATCTGCTGCCTGCAGGAAACCCATCTCACCACAAAAGATAGGCACGCTCTAAAAATAAAAGGCTGGTCAACAATTCTACAAGCAAATGGAAGCAGAAAACAGGCAGGGGTAGCCATTATGCTATCAGACAAAGTGGATTTCAAACCAAAAAAAATTATAAGAGACACGGATGGATACTACATTTTAGTCACAGGTACAATTCACCAGGAAGATTTCACAATACTGAACATATATGCACCCAATACGGGCCCCTCCACATTCATTAAGAAAACCCTACAGCGTCTAAAGCAAGAAATCAACCCCCAAACGATAATTCTTGGGGACTTCAACACCGCCCTCTCTACATGGGATAGATCAACAGGTCAAAAGCTTAACAGAGACACTTTGGAACTTAATCAAACCCTGAAAGAAATGGACCTCACAGATCTCTATCAAACTTTTCACCCACGCACCAAAGAATACACATTTTTCTCAGCAGCACACGGAACTTTCTCCAAAATAGATCACATATTGGGCCACAAAATGAATCTACACATATACAAGAAGGTTGAAATTCTAACCTGTGCCCTATCAGACCACCACGGCCTGAAGCTGGACATCCACAACACATCAAACAAGAGAAAATACACTAACTCCTGGAAACTTAACATTATGATGCTGAATGAGAACTGGATTCAGGAAGAAATTAAAAAGGAAATTCAAGATTTCCTGAAAGTGAATGATAACGAAAATACAACTTACCACAATCTCTGGGACACAATGAAAGCTGTTCTAAGAGGTAAGTTCATAGCTCTTATTGCCCACGTCAAAAAAATGGAAACATCAGAAATAAACAACTTAACAATGCAGCTTAAAGCTTTAGAGAAACTAGAGCAATCTGATCCCAAAAGCAGTAGAAGAGAAGAGATTAGCAAAATAAGGGGAGAAATATCTGAAATCAAGACTAAGAAAACGATAGAAAAAATCAACCAATCAAAAAGCTGGTTCTTTGAAAAAATCAACAAGATTGATACACCCCTAGCTAAACTAACCAAAAGCAAGAGAGAGAAAACCCAAATTAACAAAATTAGAAATGAACATGGAGTTATCACTACTGATACCCAAGAAATCCAGAGAATTATAACATCATATTTCAAAAACTTATACTCTGTGAAGTTTGACAACACAAAAGAGATGGATGAATTTCTAAGTAAACACAACTTACCTAAATTGAATCAGGAAGTTGTGAATTATTTAAATAGTCCTATAACATATAAGGAAATTGAGGAAGTAATCTGGAATCTTGCCACCAAAAAATGTCCTGGACCAGATGGATTCAACACAGAGTTCTACCAGACATTTAAGGAGTTAATAACACCAATACTCCTTAAAATGTTCCATCAAATAGCAAAGGAAGGAACACTACCAAACTCCTTCTATGAAGTTAATATCGTTTTAATCCCAAAACCTAATAAAGATTCACTTAAAAAAGAAAACTACAGGCCGATCTCCCTGATGAACACAGACGCAAAGATTCTCAACAAAGTCTTAGCAAATAGGATTCAAAAACATATTAAAAAGATCATTCATGGGGACCAAGTAGGCTTCATCCCCGGCACACAAGGTTGGTTCAACATACGCAAATCAATCAATGTAATTCATCATGTAAACCAGTCCAAAGTCCAAGACCACATGATACTCTCGATAGATGCAGAAAAAGCTTTTGACAAGATCAAACAGCCTTTTATGGTCAAAACGCTAGAGACAGTAGGAATGGAAGGAACCTTTATCAATATAATAAAAGCTGTATACAACAAGCCCACAGCAAGGATTATGCTCAATGGGATAACAATTGGAAGCATTCCCACTTCGATCAGGAACTAGACAAGGCTGTCCACTCTCACCACTTCTATTCAATATTGTACTTGAAGTCTTAGCTGAAGCCATAAGACAAGAAAGGGACATAAGAGGGATTCAAATCGGCAAGGAAGAAATCAAGCTATCCCTATTTGCAGATGACATGATCTTATACCTGAGGGATCCCAAAAACTCCACCAGGAAGCTCCTGGAACTAATTGAGAAGTTCAGCAGGGTGGCAGGATACAAAATAAATGTGCAAAAATCAGAGGCCTTCCTATATGCCCAGAATGAAAGAAGTGAAAAAGCCTTGAGAGAAACCATGCCATTTACTATAACCCCTAAAAAAATGAAATACCTTGGTATAAACCTAACTAAGGAGGTAAAAGGCCTTTACAATGAAAACTTTAAAAACCTAAAGAAAGAAATTGCAGAAGACACCAGAAGGTGGAAAGACCTCCCTTGTTCCTGGATTGGCAGAATCAACATTGTAAAAATGACCATCCTACCAAAGGCAATATACAGATTCAATGCTATACCAATCAAAATCCCAAAGCAATTCTTCAAAGAAGTTGACCAAACAATCTCAAAGTTCATATGGAGGCACAAAAGACCCAGGATAGCAAAAACAATCCTGAGTAACAAAAACACAGCTGGAGGTATTACCATACCAAACCTAAGTCTATATTACAAATCCATAGTTATAAAGACAGCCTGGTACTGGCTCCAAAATAGACACACAGATCAATGGATAAGGATTGAAGACCCAGATATAAGCGCACAAAGTTACAGCCATTTGGTCTTTGACAAAGGGGCCCAAAAAATCCAATGGAAAAAGAACAGCATCTTCAACAAATGGTGCTGGCAAAACTGGATCTCCACATGCAGAAGATTAAAGCTGGACCCGTACTTGTCACCATGTACAAGACTTAATTCCAAATGGATCAAGGACCTTGATATCAGGCCAGAGACTTTAAAAACCATAGTTGAAAGGATAGGGAACTCCCTCGAACTGATTGGGCTAGGCCAACACTTCCTAAACAGACATCCAATGGCACAGTCACTGCTACCAACTCTCAACAGTTGGGATCTTGTGAAATTAAAGAGCTTCTGTTCAGATAAAGAGATTGTCACACGAGCTCAAAGGCAACCCACAGAATGGGAGAAAATCTTCACTAACCACATATCTGACAGAGCTCTACTGTCCAGAGTGCACAAAGAACTTAGAAAATTAAACTCCAAGGAAAACACTGGCCCAATTAAAAAATGGGCCCTGGAACTTCAAAGAAACTTTACCAGGGATGAAATTAAAATGTCTAACAATTATCTTAAAAAATGCTCCACTTCCTTCGCCATCAAGGAAATGCAAATCAAAACTTCCCTGAGATATCATCTCACCCCGGTCAGGATGGCAAAAATCCACAATACAAACAATGACAAATGCTGGAGAGGCTGTGGAGAGAGGGGAACTCTCCTACATTGTTGGTGGGAATGCAGGCTCATACAGCCACTCTGGCGAGCCGTCTGGAGATTCTTAAAGAAATTAAAGATTGAAATGCCATATGACCCTGCTATTCCACTTTTGGGAATAACCCCCCATGCAGCAGAGGTTCGCCTCAATAGCACAAATTCGACCATGTTCATAGCAGCAATGTTTACAATAGCAAAATCATGGAATCAACCTAAATGTCCAACAGTTGACGAGTGGATAAGGAAACTGTGGTACATCTATACAATGGAGTACTACTCAGCCATCAAAAATGATGAATTACTGGAATTTGCTGGGAAATGGATGTCATTAGAAAGAATTATATTAAGTGAAGTATCCCAAACCCAGAAAATTAAGCGCCGTATGTACTCCCTAATAGGTGGCTCCTAGTACCAAACTTACCCAGCCCACATTGAGACACTCAAAAGTAAACTTATGTAACACAGTAATTGCAAGGATTATGAACAAGAGAGATGGGTTAGGAGGGCCACACCAGAAACAAGGAGAGAGGAGACCATGTTACAGCAGAGAAAATAGGCCTCCATCAAGGTCTGCAAGTAAGTAATGAGAAACCTGGTTAAGTTCACAGACGTTCTTTCCTGATCTCACCAGAAGGGGAGGGCATATAGTCTAGCAGATAAAAAGTAATCATTTTGCAAATGGGTGATGGACCCCTCCCTCACTGAGGTTTCCTACTCTTATTACATCTACCCTTGAATGTGCTATTATAACAAGACTCCAGTTTAACAGCTTTTTGTCTCTGGCGAGGGGGTGACATACAGTGCCCAGCAGAATGGAGTGAAGGGAATTGCAGGAGCAGCAAAACTGCAAAAGAAAATCAACAAACCACAATCCAGAACTTCAGAGACTCTATATCAATCACATAGAACTAGCACAGCCTAATCTCTCCCCATCCTGGAGCTCAGGGACATTTGCGGAAGAGGGGGCGGTAAGATTGTAAGAGCAAAAGGATGGGAGGAGCAACGATTTGCAAGATTCTCTACAATAGTTTGGGCCAAAGCAATCATAATGGGACTTTGCATGCCCTGCGCAATGTCCAGCTCACTGTTGCCCTCATAAAGTCTAGCATCTGTTAAGGGCACCGAGACCCCTGGAGGCAAGGGATTGACAGCCATAGTAGTGATCTTATGCTTAAGGGGAACAAGAGAAAGGGCTTATGGAAATGCCACTGGGTCCTTATATGTCATCGGAGAGGAGGACCCAGTGGAGAGTTAGGCGTACACAATAAAGGACTCTCTGGGAATTGGGGGGGAAGCACTGGGGAAAGGGGAGGGGGATGAAGGGGGAGGGAGGGGACTGGCAAAAAATTTTAAAATGTATAATTAAATTTTTAATAAAAAAAATCACTTGTTTCACTTTCTCTTGGCAATTATAAGAATCCTGTGGATGTTCATACGTTGTAACTTTTTATGTTCAGGAGAAATTCACACTGGTTTAGTGACTTTTCATGGAATATGTTCACGCAGGCCTTGATTTTCCAAAATAGTGATCCAAGTGAGGAGGACTCTGAGTTAAATGTTGCAAGTGCACTTCTTAGGATTAGTATGGAACAGAAGTTTCTATATTGTAACTCTTTGTGTTCAGGAGGAAATCACACTTGTTTTTTGACGTTTCCATGAAACATGTTGCATGCATTTCGTTCCCTTCCAAAATAGTGTAGCAACTGAAGAGGACTCACAGTCATATGTAGTATGTTCAGTTCCTTGGGATGTCACATGAAGGATGTGCACTTTTTTGGGAAAAGTATCCTACACAGGTTTCTAGACTGTAAAACTTTGTATTCTGGAGAAAACAACATTTGTTTTGTGCTAATTCTACCAACTATGTTCAGGCTTGTAATGAGGTTGATAATAGTAACCAAGAGAGGACGAGTCAAATTCATATGTTTCACTTTCTCTTCTCAATGATAAGAATCCTGTGGATGTTCATACGTTGTAATTTTTATGTTCAGGAGAAATTCACACTGGTTTTGTGACGTTTTCATGGAATATGTTCACGCAGGCCTTGTTTTTCCAAAATAGTGAACAAAGTGAGAAGGACTGAGAGTCAAATGTTGGGGGTGCAATTCTTAGGGATATGTATCCTACAGAAGATTGTATAGTGTTACACTTTGTGTTCAGGAGAAGATAATACTTGTTTTGCGAAATTCGCATATAACATTTTCACTCAGGCCATGATTTTCCAAAATAGTGAACCAAGAGCGGAGGATTCAGAGTCAAATGTTGGAATTTCACTTCTTAGGGAGAAGTATCCTGGAGAAGTTCCTATACTGTAACCTTTGTGTTCAGGCAAAAATCATACTTGTTTTGTCACATTTGAATATCACAGGTGCACACAGTCCATGATTTTACAAAATATTGAACCAAGTGAGGAGGACTCTGAGTTAAATGTTGCAAGTACACTTTTTTAGGATAAGTATCGAACCAAAGTTTCTGTATTGTAACTCTTTGTGTTCAGGAGGAAATCACACTTGTTTTATGAGGTTTCCATGAAACATGTTCATGCATGTCGTTCCCTTCCAAAACAGTGAACCAAGTGAAGAGGAATCACAGTCATATGTAGCATGTACACTTCTTTGGGAAGTCATGTGTAGCATGTGCACTTCTTTGGGAAGTCATGTGTAGCATGTGCACTTCTTTGGGAAGTCATGTGCAGCATGTGCATTTCTTTGGGAAGTCATGTGTAGCATGTGCACTTCTTGGGATAAGTATCCTACCTAGGTTTCTAGACTGTAATACTTTGTATTCTGGAGAAAACAACATTTCTTTTGTGCTGATTCTACCAACTATGTTCAGACTTGTAATGAGCTTCTAAGCAATGACCAAGTGTGGACGCGTCAAATTCACATGTTTCACTTTCTTTTTTCAGTGATAAGAATCCTGTAGATATTCATACGTTGTTACTTTTTATGATCAGGAGAAATTCACACTGGTTTTGTGACGTTTTCATGGAATATGTTCATGCAGGCTTTGATTTTCCAAAATAGTGAACCAAGTGAGGAGGACTGAGAGTCAAATTTTGGTGGTGCACTTCTGAGGGATAATATTGTACAGAAGATTCTATAGTGTTACACTTTGTGTTCAGGAGAAGATCATACTTGTTTTGCGACATTGGCATTTAACATGTTCACGCTGGCCATGATTTTCCAAAATAGTGAACCAATTGCGGAGGATTCAGAGTCAAATGATGGAATTTCATTTCCTAGGGATAAGTACCCTAGAGAAGTTATTATACTATAAAATTGGTGTTCAGGGGAAAATCATTCTTGTTTTGTGACATTTGAATGGCACAGGTTCACACAGGCCATGATTTTACAAAATAGTGAACCAAGTGAGGAGGACTCTCAGTTAATGGTTGTAAGTGCAATTCTTTAAGATAAGTATTGAAGAGAACTTTCGATATTGAAACTCTTTGTGTTCAGGAGGAAATCACACTTGTTTTTTGACGTTTCCATGAAACATGTTCTTGCATGTCGGTCCCTTCCAAAATAGTGAACCACGTGAAGAGGACTTACAGTCATATGTAGCATGTGCACTTCTTTGGGAAGTCATGTGTAGCATGTGCAATTTTTGGGAAGTCATGTGTAGCATGTGCACTTATTGGATAAGTATCCTACACAGGTTTCTAGACTGTAATACTTTGTATTCTGGAGAAAACAACATTTCTTTTGTGCTGATTCTACCAACTATGTTCAGGCTTGTAATGAGTTTGAAAGCAGTGACCAAGTGTGGACGTGTCAAATTCACATGTTTCACTTTCTCTTCTCAGTGTTAAGAATCCTATCATGTTCATATGTTGTAACTTTTTATATTCAGGAGAAATTCACACTAGTTTTGTGGTGTTTTCATGGAATATGTTCACGTAGGCCTTGATTTTCCAAAATAGTGAACCAAGTGAGGAGGACTGAGAGTCAAAGTTTGGTGGTGAACTTCTGAGGAATAAGTATCCTACAGAAGATTCTATAGTGTTACGCTTTGTGTTCAGGAGAAGATCATACTCGTTTTGCGACAATGGCATGTAACATATTCACGCAGGCCATGATTATCCAAAATATTGAACCAATTGCGGAGCATTCAGAGTCAAATGATGGAATTTAACTTCCTAGGGATAAGTATTCTAGAGAAGTTCCTATACTATAAAATTGGTGTTCAGGCGAAAATCATACTTTTTTTGTGACATTTGAATGGCACAGGTACACACAGGCCATTATTTTACAAAATGGTGAACCAAGTGAGGAGGACTCTGAGTTAAATGTTGCAAGTGCACTTATTTAAGATAAGTATCGAAGAGAACTTTCTATATTGTAAATCTTTGTGTTCAGGAGGAAATCACACTTGTTTTATGAGGTTTCCATGAAACATGTTCTTGCATGTCGGTCCCTTCCAAAATAGTGAACCACGTGAAGAGGACTTACAGTCATATGTAGCATGTGCACTTCTTTGGGAAGTCATGTGCAGCTTGTACACTTCTTTGGGAAGTCATGTGTAGCATGTGCAATTTTTGGGAAGTCATGTGTAGCATGTGCACTTATTGGATAAGTATCCTACACAGGTTTCTAGACTGTAATACTTTGTATTCTGGAGAAAACAACATTTCTTTTGTGCTGATTCTACCAACTATGTTCAGGCTTGTAATGAGCTTGACAGTAGTGACGAAGTGAGGACGCGTCAAATTCACATGTTTCACTTTCTCTTCTCAGTGATAAGAATCCTGTGGATGTTCATACGTTGTAAATTTTTATGTTCAGGGGAAATTCACAATGGTTTTGTGACGTTTTCATGGAATATGTTCACGCAGGCCTTGATTTTCCAAAATTGTGATCCAAGTGAGGAGGACTCTGAGTTAAATGTTGCAAGTGCACTTCTTAGAATTAGTATGGAACAGAAGTTTCTATATTGTAACTCTTTGTGTTCAGGAGGACATCACACTTGTTTTACAATGTTTCCATGAAACATGTTCATGCATGTCGTTCCCTTCCAAAATTGTGAACCAAGTGAAGAGGACTCACAGTCATATGTAGCATGTGCACTTCTTTGGGAAGTCATATGTAGCATGTGCACTTCTGTGGGAAAAGTATCCTATACAGGTTTCTAGACTGTAAAACTTTTTATTCTGGAGAAAACAACATTTGTTTCGTGCTGTTTCTACCAATTATGTTCATCCTTGTAATGAGCTTGAAAGCAGTGACAAAGTGTGGACGCGTTAAATTCACATGTTTCCCTTTCTCTTCTCAGTGATAAGAATCCTGTAGATATTCATACGTGATAACTTTTTATGATCAGGAAAATTCACACTGGTTTTGTGACGTTTTCATGGAATATGTTCACGCAGGCCTTGATTTTCCAAAATAGTGAACCAAGTTAGGAGAACCAAGAGTCAAACTTTGGTGGTGCACTTCTGAGGGATAAGTATTGTACAGAAGATTCTATAGTGTTACACTTTGTGTTCAGAAGATCATACTTGTTTTTCGACATGGGCATGTAACATGTTCACGCAGGACATGATTTTCCAAAATAGTGAACCAATTGCGGAGGATTCAGAGTCAAATGATGGAATTTCATTTCCTAGGGATAAGTATCCTAGAGAAGTTCCTATACTATAAAATTGGGGTTCAGGACACATTTATACTTGTTTTGCGACATTTTGATGGCACATGTTCACACAGGCCATGATTTCACAAAATAGTGAACCAAGTGAGGAGGACTGTGAGTTAAATGTTGCAAGTGCACTTCTTTAAGATAAGTATCGAAGAGAACTTTCTATATTGTAAATCTTAATGATCAGGAACAAATCACACTTGTTTTATGAGGTTTCCATGAAACATGTTCATGCATGTCGTTCCCTTCCAAAATAGTGAACTAAGTGAAGAGGACTCACATTCATAAGAAGCATGTGCACTTCTTTGGGGAGTCATGTGTAGCATGTGCACTTCTTTGGGAAAAGTATCCAACACAGGTTTCTAGACTGTAAAACATTGAATTCTGAAGAAAACAACATTTGTTTTGTGCTGATTCTACCAACTATGTTCAGGCTTGTAATGAGCTTGATAATAGTGACCAAGTGAGGACGCATCAAATTCACATGTTTCATTTTCTCTTCTCAGTGATAAGAATCCTGTGGATGTTCATACGTTGTAACGTTTTATGTTCAGGAGAAATTCACACTGGTTTTGTGACGTTTTCATGGAATATGTTCACGCAGGCCTTGATTTTCCAAAATAGTGAACCAAGTGAGGAGGACTGAGAGTCAAATTTTGGTGGTGCATTCTGAGGGATAATATTGTCCAGAAGATTCTATAGTGTTACACTTTGTTTTCAGGAGAAGATCATACTTGTTTTGCAACATTGGCATTTAACATGTTCATGCTGGCCATGATTTTCTAAAATAGTGAACCAATTGCGGAGGATTCAGAGTCAAATGATGGAATTTCATTTCCTAGGGATAAGTACCCTAGAGAAGTTATTATACTATAAAATTGGTGTTCAGGGGAAAATCATTCTTGTTTTGTGACATTTGAATGGCACATGTTCACACAGGCCATGATTTTACAAAATAGTGAACCAAGTGAGGAGGACTCTGAGTTAATGGTTGTAAGTGCACTTCTTTAAGATAAGTATCGAAGAGAACTTTCGATATTGTAACTCTTTGTGTTCAGGAGGAAATCACACTTGTTTTTTGACGTTTCCATGAAACATGTTGCATGCATGATGTTCCCTTCCAAAATAGTGAACCAAATAAAAAGGACTCCCAGTCATATGTAGCATGTGCACTTCTTTGAGAAGTCATATGTAGCATGTGCACTTCTTTGGGAAAAGTGTCCTACACAGGTTTCTAGTCTGTAAAACTTTGTATTCTGGAGAAAACAACATTTGCTTTTGTGCTGATTCTACCAACTATGTTCAGGCTTGTAATGAGTTTGAAAGCAGTGACCAAGTTTGGACGTGTCAAATTGACATGTTTCACTTTCTCTTCTCAGTGTTAAGAATCCTATCATGTTCATATGTTGTAACTTTTTATGTTCAGGAGAAATTCATACTAGTTTTGTGGTGTTTTCATGGAATATGTTCACGTAGGCCTTGATTTTCCAAAATAGTGAACCAAGTGAGGAGGACTGAGAGTCAAAGTTTGGTGGTGAACTTCTGAGGAATAAGTATCCTACAAAAGATTCTATAGTGTTACGCTTTGTGTTCAGGAGAAGATCATACTCGTTTTGCGACAATGGCATGTAACATATTCACGCAGGGCATGATTATCCAAAATATTGAACCAATTGCAGAGCATTCAGAGTAAAATGATGGAATTTAACTTCCTAGGGATAAGTATTCAAGAGAAGTTCCTATACTATAAAATTGGTGTTCAGGTAAAAATCATACTTTTTTGTAACATTTGAATAGCACAGGTACACACTGGCCATTATTTTACAAAATGGTGAACCAAGTGAGGAGGACTCTGAGTTAAATGTTGCAAGTGCACTTCTTTAAGATAAGTATTGAAGAGAACTTTCTTTTTTTTTTTCAGTTTAATGCTTTATTGTTCACAATACATATGTAGGAACAGATATAATTTCCCATGTGGGAGGGCATAGCACTATACTTCCCTAAAGAAGAGATTTTTTTTCTTTTTTTTTTTTATTAAAAATTTAATTATACATTTTAAAATTTTTTACCAGTTCCCTCCCTCCCCACTCCCCTTCCCCCAGTGTCTCCCCCCCAATTCCCAGAGAGTCCTTTATTGTGTGCGCCTAACTCTCCACTGGGTCCTCCTCTCCGATGACATATAAGGACCCAGTGGCATGTCCATAAGCCCTTTCTCTTGTTCCCCTTAAGCATAAGATTACTACTATGGCTGTCAATCCCTTGCCTCCAGGGGTCTCGGTGCCCTTAACAGATGCTAGACTTTATGAGGGCAACAGTGCACTGGACATTGCGCAGGGCATGCAAAGTTCCATTATGATTGCTTTGGCCCCAACTATTGTTGAGAATCTTGCAAATCGTTGCTCCTCCCATCCTTTTGCTCCTACAATCTTAACGCCCCCTCTTCCGCAAATGTCCCTGAGCTCCAGGATGGGGAGAGATTAGGCTGTCCTAGTTCTATGTGATTGATATAGAGTCTCTGAAGTTCTGGATTGTGGTTTGTTGATTTTCTTTTGCAGTTTTGCTGCTCCTGCAATTCCCTTCATTCCATTCTGCTGGGCACTGTATGTCACCCCCTGGCCAGAGACAAAAAGCTGTTAAACTGGAGTCTTGTTGTAATAGCACACTCAGTGAGGTTTCCTACTCTTATTGCATCTACCCTTGAATGTGCTATTGAAGAGAACTTTCTATATTGTAAATCTTTGTGTTCAGGAGGAAATCACACTTGTTTTATGAGGTTTCCATGAAACATGTTCTTGCATGTCGGTCCCTTCCAAAATAGTGAACCACGTGAAGAGGACTTACAGTCATATGTAGCATGTGCACTTCTTTGCGAAGTCATGTGTAGCTTGTACACTTCTTTGGGAAGTCATGTGTAGCATGTGCAATTTTTGGGAAGTCATGTGTAGCATGTGCACCTATTGGATAAGTATCCTACACAGGTTTCTAGACTGTAATACTTTGTATTCTGGAGAAAACAACATTTCTTTTGTGCTGATTCTACCAACTATGTTCAGGCTTGTAATGAGCTTGAAAGTAGTGACGAAGTGAGGACGCGTCAAATTCACATGTTTCACTTTCTCTTCTCAGTGATAAGAATCCTGTGGATGTTCATACGTTGTAAATTTTTATGTTCAGGGGAGATTCACAATGGTTTTGTGACGTTTTCATGGAATATGTTCACGCAGGCCTTGATTTTCCAAAATTGTGATCCAAGTGAGGAGGACTCTGAGTTAAATGTTGCAAGTGCACTTCTTAGAATTAGTATGGAACAGAAGTTTCTATATTGTAACTCTTTGTGTTCAGGAGGACATCACACTTGTTTTACAATGTTTCCATGAAACATGTTCATGCATGTCGATCCCTTCCAAAATTGTGAACCAAGTGAAGAGGACTCACAGTCATATGTAGTATGTGCACTTCTTTGGGAAGTCATATGTAGCATGTGCACTTCTGTGAGAAAAGTATCCTATACAGGTTTCTAGACTGTAAAACTTTTTATTCTGGAGAAAACAACATTTGTTTCGTGCTGTTTCTACCAACTATGTTCATCCTTGTAATGAGCTTGAAAGCAGTGACAAAGTGTGGACGCGTCAAATTCACATGTTTCCCTTTCTCTTCTCAGTGATAAGAATCCTGTAGATATTCATACGTGATAACTTTTTATGATCAGGAAAATTCACACTGGTTTTGTGACGTTTTCATGGAATATGTTCACGCAGGCCTTGATTTTCCAAAATAGTGAACCAAGTTAGGAGAACCAAGAGTCAAACTTTGGTGGTGCACTTCTGAGGGATAAGTATTGTACAGAAGATTCTATAGTGTTACACTTTGTGTTCAGGAGAAAATCATACTTGTTTTGCGACATTGGCATGTAACAGGTTCACGCAGGCCATGATTTTCCAAAATAGTGAACCAATTGCGGAGGATTCAGAGTCAAATGATGGAATTTCATTTCCTAGGGATAAGTATCCTAGAGAAGTTCCTATACTATAAAATTGGGGTTCAGGACACATTTATACTTGTTTTGCGACATTTAAATGGCACATGTTCACACAGGCCATGATTTCACAAAATAGTGAACCAAGTGAGGAGGACTGTGAGTTAAATGTTGCAAGTGCACTTCTTTAAGATAAGTATCGAAGAGAACTTTCTATATTGTAAATCTTTATGATCAGGAACAAATCACACTTGTTTTATGAGGTTTCCATGAAACATGTTCATGCATGTCGTTCCCTTCCAAAATAGTGAACTAAGTGAAGAGGACTCACAGTCATAAGAAGCATGTGCATTTCTTTGGGGAGTCATGTGTAGCATGTGCACTTCTTTGGGAAAAGTATCCAACACAGGTTTCTAGACTGTAAAACATTGAATTCTGAAGAAAACAACATTTGTTTTGTGCTGATTCTACCAACTATGTTCAGGCTTGTAATGAGCTTGAAAATAGTGACCAAGTGAGGACACGACAAATTCACATGTTTCACTTTCTCTTCTCAGTGATAAGAATCCTGTAGATGTTCATACGTTGTAACTTTTTATGTTCAGGAGAAATTCACACTGATTTTGTGACGTTTTCATGGAATATGTTCACGTAGACCTTGATTTTCCAAAATAATGAACCAAGTGAGGAGGACTGAGAATTAAATGTTGGAAGTGCACTTCTGAGGGTTAAGTATCCTACAGAAGATTCTATAGTGCTACACTTTGTGTTCAGGAGAAGATCATATGTGTTTTGTGACATTTGCATGTAACATGTTCAGGCAGGCCATGATTTTCTAAAACAGTGAACCAATTGAGGAGGACTATCAGTTAAATGTTGCAAGTGCACTTCATTACGATTAGTACCGAACAGAAGTTTCAATTTTGTAACTCTTTGTGTTCAGGAGGAAATCACACTTGTTTTACGATGTTTCCATGAATCATGTTCATGCATGTCCTTCCCTTCCAAATAGTGAACCAAGTGAAGAGGACTCACAGTCATATGTAGCATGTGCATTTCTTTGGGATGTCATATGTAGCATGTGCACTTCTTTGGGAAAAATATCCTACACAGGTGTTTAGTCTGTAAAACTTTGTATTATGGAGAAAACAACATTTCTTTTGTGCTGATTCTACCAACTATGTTCAGGCTTGTAATGAGCTTGAAAGCAGTGACCAAGTGTGGAAGTATCAAATTCACATGTTTCCCTTTCTCTTCTCAGTGATAAGAATCCTGTAGACATTCATACGTGGTAACTTTTTATGATCAGGAGAAATTCACACTGGTTTTGTGGTGTTTTCATGAAATATGTTCACGTACGCCTGATTTTCCAAAATAGTGAACCAAGTGAGGAGGACTGAGATTCAAATGTTGGAGGTGCACTTCTGAGGGATAAGTATCCTACAGAAGATTCTATAGTGTTACACTTTGTGTTCAGGAGAAGATCATACTTGTTTTGCGACATTGGCATGTAACATATTCACGCAGTCCATGATTTTCCAAAATAGTGAACCAATTGCGGAGGATTCAGAGTCAAATGATGGAATTTTACTTCCTAGGGATAAGTATCCTAGAGAAGATCCTATACTTTAAAATTGGTGTTCAGACGAAAATCTTACTTGTTTTGTGACATTTGAATGGCACCTGTTCACGCAGGCCATAAATTTACAAAATAGTGAACCAAGTAAGGAGGATTCTGAGTTAAATGTTGAGAATGCACTTTTTTAAGATAAGTATCGAAGATATCTTTCTGTATTGTAACTCTTTGTGTTCCGGAGGAAATCACACTTGTTTTATGAGGTGTCCGTGAAACATGTTCATGCATGTCGTTCCCTTCCAAAATAGTGAACCAAGTGAAGAGGACTCACAGTCATATGTAGCATGTGCACTTCTTTGGGAAGTCATGTGTACTATGTGCACTTCTTTGGGAAGTCATGTGTAGCATGTGCACTTCTTTGGATAAGTATCCTACACAGGTTTCTAGACTGTAATACTTTGTATTTTGGCGAAAAAAACATTTGTTTTGTGCTGAATCTACCAACTATATTCAGGCTTATAATGAGCTTGATAATAATGACCAAGTGAGGACGCATCAAATTCACGTTTCATTTTCTCTTCTCAGTGATAAAAATCCTGTGGATGTTTATACGTTGTAATTTTTATGTTCAGGAGAAATTCACACTGGTTTTGTGACGGTTTCAAGGAATATGTTCACGCAGGCCTTGATTTTCCAAAATAGTGAACCAAGTGAGGAGGACTGAGAGTCAACAGTTGGAGGTGCACTTCTGAGGGATAAGTATCCTACAGAAGATTCTATAGTGTTACACTTTGTGTTCAGGAGAAGATCATACTTGTTTTGCGACATTGGAATGTAACATGTTCACGGAGGCCATGATTTTCCAAAATAGTGAACCAATTGCGGAGGATTCAGAGTCAAATGATGGAATTTCACTTCCTAGGGATAAGTATCCAAGAGAAGTTCCTATACTATAAAATTGGTGTTCAGGCAAAAATCATACTTGTTTTGTGACATTTGAATGGCACATGTTAACGCAGGCCATGAATTTACAAAATAGTGAACCAAGTGAGGAGGACTCTGACTTAAATGTTGCAAGTGCACTTCTTTAAGATAAGTATCGAAGAGAACTTTCTATATTGTAACTCTTTGTGTTCAGGAGGATATCACACTTGTTTTATGATGTTTCCATGAAACATGTTCATGCCTGTCGTTCACTTCCAAAATATTGAACCAAGTGAAGAGGACTGACACTCATTGTAGAATGTGCACTTCTTTGGGAAGTCATGTGTAGCATGTGCACTTCTTTGGGAAGTCATGTGTAGCATGTGCACTTCTTTGGATAAGTATCCTACACAGGTTTCTAGACTGTAATACTTTGTATTCTGGAGAAAACAACATTTGTTTTGTGCTGATTCTACCAACTAGGTTCAGGCTTGCAATGAGCTTGAAAGCAGTGACCAAGTGAGGACGCATCAAATTCACATGTTTCACTTTCTCTTCTCAGTGATAAGAATCCTGTGGATGTTCATACGTTGTAACTTTTTATGTTCAGGAGAAATTCACACTGGTTTTGTGACGTTTTCATGGAATCTGTTCACGCAGGCCTTGATTTTCCAAAAGAGTGATCCAAGTGAGGAGGACTCTGAGTTAAATGTTGCAAGTGCACTTCTTTAGGATTAGTATAGAACAGAAGTTTCTATATTGTAACTGTTTGTGTTCAGGAGGAAATCACACGTGTTTTACGACGTTTCCATGAAACATATTCATGCCTGTTGTTCCCTTCCAAAATAGTGAACCAAGTGAAGAGGACTCACAGTCATATGTAGGATGTGCACTTCTTTGGGAAAAGTATCCTACATAGGTTTCTAGACTGTAAAACTTTGTATTCTTTAGAAAACAACATATGTTTTGTGCTGTTTCTACCAACTATGTTCAGGCTTGTAATGAGCTTGAAAGCAGTGACGAAGTGTGGACGCGTCAAATTTAAGTTTCACTTTCTCTTCTCAGTGATAAGAATCCTGTAGATATTCATACGTGGTAACTTTTTATGATCAGGAGAAATTCACACGGGTTTTGTGACGTTGTCATGTAATATGTTCACGCAGGCCTTGATTTTCCAAAATAGTGATCCAAGTGAAGAGGACTCTGAGTTTAAAGTTGCAATTGCACTTCTTTAGGATTAGTATCAAAGAGAAGTTTCTATATTGTAACTCTTTGTTTTCAGGAGGAAATCACACTTGTATTACGAGGTTTCCATGAAACATGTTCATGCATGTCGTTCCCTTCCAAAATAGTGAACCAAATGAAGAGGACTCACAGTCACATGTAGCATGTGCACTACTTTGGAAACTCACATGTAGCATGTGCACTTCTTTGGGAAATGTATCCTACACAGGTTTCTAGACTATAAAACTTTGTATTCTAGAGAAAACAACATTTGTTTTGTGCTGATTCTACCAACTATGTCCAGGCTTGTAATGAGCTTGAGAGCAGTGACCAAGTATGGACGCGTCAAATTCACATGTTTCACTTTCTCTTCTCAGTGAACAGAATCCTGTACATATTCATACCTTTTTAAATTTTATGATCAGGAGAAATTCACACTGGTTTTGTGACGCTTTCATGGAATATGTTCACACAGGCCTTGATTTTCCAAAATAGAAAACTAAGTGAGGAGGATTGAGAGTCAAATGTTGGAGGTGCACTTCTGAGGGATAAGTATCCTACAGAAGATTCTACTGTGTTACACTTTGTGTTCAGGAGAAGATCATACTTGTTTTGCGACATTGGCCTGTAACATATTCACTCAGGCCATGATTTTCCGAAATAGTGAACCAATTGCGGAGGATTCAGAGTCAAATGATGGAATTTCAATTCCTAAGGATAAGTATCCTAGAGAAGGTACTGTACTTAAAATTGGTGTTTAGGAGAAGATCTTACTTGTTTTGCGACATTGGCATGGAACATGTTCATGCAGGCCATGATTTTCCAAAATAGTGAACCAAGTGAGGAGGACTCACACTCATATGTAGCATGTGCACTTCTTTGGGAAGTCATGTGTAGCATGTGCACTTCTTTGGGAAGTCATTTGTAGCATGTGCACTTCTTTGGGAAGTCATGTGTAGCATGTGCACTTCTTTGGATAAGTACCCTACACAGGTTTCTAGACTGTAATACTTTGTATTCTGGCGAAAACAACATTTGTTTTGTGCTGATTCTACCAACTATGTTCAGGCTTGTAATGAGCTTGATAATAGTGACCAAGTGAGGACGCATCAAATTCACATGTTTCATTTTCTCTTCTCAGTGATAAGAATCCTGTGGATGTTCATACGTTGTAACTTTTTATGTTCAGGAGAAATTCACACTGGTTTTGTGACGTTTTCATGGAATCTGTTCACGCAGGCCTTGATTTTCCAAAAGAGTGATCCAAGTGAGGAGGACTCTGAGTTAAATGTTGCAAGTGCACTTCTTTAGGATTAGTATAGAACAGAAGTTTCTATATTGTAACTCTTTGTGTTCAGGAATAAATCACACTTGTTTAACGACGTTTCCATGAAACATGTTCATGCCTGTCGTTCCCTTCCAAAATAGTGAACCAAGTGAAGAGGACTCACAGTCATAAGTAGCATGTGCACTTCTTTGGGAAGTCATGTGTAGCATGTGCAATTTTTGGGAAGTCATGTGTAGCATGTGCACTTTTGTGGGAAAAGTATCCTACACAGTTTTCTAGATTGTAATGCTATGTATTCTGGAGAAAATAACATTTGTTTTGTGCTGATTCTACCAACTATATTCAGGCTTGTAATGACCTTGATAATAGTGACCAAGTGAGGACGTGTCAAATTCACATGTTTCACTTTCTCTTCTCAGTGATAAGAATCCTGTGGATGTTCATACGTTGGAACTTTTTATGTTCAGGAGAAATTCACACTGATTTTGTGACGTTTTCATGGAAATGTTCACGCAGGCCTTGATTTTCCAAAATAGTGATCCAAGTGAGGTGGATTCTCAGTTAAATGTTGCAAGTGCACTTCTTTAAGATTAGTATAGAACAGAAGTTTCTATATTGTAACTCTTTGTGTTCAGGAGGAAATCACACTTGTTTTACGACGTTTCCATGAGACATGTTCATGCATGTCGTTCCCTTCCAAAATAGTGAACCAAGTGAAGAGGACTCACAGTTATATGTAGCATGTGCACTACTTTTGGAAGTCATATGTAGCATGTGCACTTCTTTGGGAAAAGTATCCTACACAGGTT
Organism: Typhlomys cinereus; assembly: GCA_023101885.1. Classification (NCBI taxonomy): domain Eukaryota; kingdom Metazoa; phylum Chordata; class Mammalia; order Rodentia; family Platacanthomyidae; genus Typhlomys; species Typhlomys cinereus. The sequence continues at coordinate 492,734 of JALPQD010000666.1, forward strand.
TCTGGACAGAACAACATTTGTTTTGTGCTGATTCTACCACTATGTTCAGGCTTGTAATGAGCTTGAAAGCAGTGACCAAGTGTGGAAGCGTCAAATTCACTTGTTTCACTTTCTCATCTCAGTGATAAGAATCCTGTATGTATTCATACCTTTTAACATTTTATGATCTGGAGAAATTCACACTGGTTTTGTGACGTTTTCATGGAATATGTTCACGCAGGCCTTGATTTTCCAAAATAGTGAACTAAGTGAGGAGGACTGAGAGTCAAATGTTGGAGGTGCACTTCTGAGGGATAAGTATCCTATGGAAGATTCTATAGTGTTACACTTTGTGTTCAGGAGAAGATCATACTTGTTTTGCGACATTGGTATGTAACATGTTCACGCAGGCCATGATTTTCTAAAATAGTGAACCAAGTGAGGAGGACTCTCAGGTAATTGTTGCAAGTGCACTTCTTTAGGATAAGTGTCGAACAGAAGTTTCTATGTTGTAACTCTTGGTGTTCAGGAGGAAATCACACTTGTTTTACGACATTTCCATGAAACATGTTCATGCATGTCGTTCTTTTCCAAAATAGTGAATGAAGTGAAGAGGACTCACAGTCATATGTAGCATGTGCTCTTCTTTTGAAGTCATGTGTATCATGTGCACTTCATTGGGATAAGTATCTATCCTATACAGGTTTGTAGACTGTAATACTTTGTATTCTGGAGAAAACAACATTTGTTTTGTGCTGATTCTACCAACTGTGTTCAGGCTTGTTAAGAGCTTGATAATAGTAGCCATATGAGGACGCATCAAATTCACATGTTTCACTGTCTCTTCTCAGTGATAAGAATCCTGTAGATATTCACCCTTTGTAACTCTTTATGTTCAGCAGAAATTCACACTGGTTTTGTGACGTTTTCATGGAATATGTTCACACAGGCCTTGATTTTGAAAAATATTGATCCAAGTGAGGAGGACGATGAGTTAAATGTTGCATGTGCACCTCTTTCGGGTTAATATCGAACAGAAGTTTCTATATTGTAACTCTTTGTGTTCAGGAGGAAATCACACTTGTTTTATGGGGTTTCCATGAAACATTTTCATGCATGTCGTTCCCTTCCAAAATAGTGAAGCAAGTGAAGAGGACTCACAGTCATATGTAGCATGTGCACTTCTTTGGGAAGTCATATGTAGCATTTGCACTTCTTTGGGAAAAGTATCCTACACAGGTTTCTAGATGGTAAAACTTTGTATTTTGGAGAAAACAACATTTGTTTTGTGCTGATTCTACCAACTATGTTCAGGCTTGTAATGCGCTTGAAAGCAGTCATCAAGTGTGGACGCGTCAAATTGACATGTTTCTCTTTCTCTTCTCAGTGATAAGGATCCTGTAGATATTCATACGTTGTAACTTTTTATGATCAGGAGAAGTTCACACTGGTTTTGTGACGTTTTCATGGAGTATGTTCACGCAGGCCTTGATTTTCCAAAATAGTGAACCAAGTGAGGAGGACTGAGAGTCAAAGTGCGGTGGTGCACTTCTGAGGGATAAGTATCCTACAGAAGATTCTATAGTGTTACACTTTGTGTTCAGGAGAAGAACGTACTTGTTTTGTGACATTAGCATGTAACATGTTCATGCATGACATGATTTTCCAAAATAGTGAACCAATTGCGGAGGATTCAGTCAAATGATGGAATTTCACTTCCTAGTGATAAGAATCCTGGAGAAGTTCCTATACTATAAAATTGGTGTTCAGGCTAAAATCATACTTGTTTGTGAAATTTAAATGGCACATGTTCACACAGGCCATGATTTTACAAAATAGTGAACCAAGTGAAGAGGACTCTGAATTAAATGTTGCAAGTGCACTTCTTTAAGATAAGTATCGAAGAGAACTCTGTATATTGTAACTCTTTGTGTTCAGGAGGAAATCACACTTGTTTTATGAGATTTCCATGAAACATGTTCATGCATGTCGTTCCCTTCCAAAATATTGAACCAAGTGAAGAGGACTCACAGTCATAAGTCACATGTGCACTTCTTTGGGAAGTCATGTGTTGCATGTGCACTTCTTTTGATAAGTATCCTACACAGGTTTCTAGACTGTAATACTTTGTATTCTGGAAAAAACAACATTTGTTTTGTGCTGATCCTACCAACTATGTTCAGGCTTGTAATGAGCTTGATAATAGGGACCAAGTGGGGGCGCGTCAAATTCACATGTTTCACTTTCTCTTCTCAGTGATAAGAATCCTGTGCATGTTCATACGTTGTAACTTTTTACGTTCAGGAGAAATTCACACTGGTTTTGTGATGTTTTCATGGAATATGTTCATGCAGGCCTTGATTTTCCAAAAGAGTGATCCAAGTGAGGAGGACTCTCAGATAAATGTAGCAAGTGCACTTCTTTAGGATTAGTATCGAACAGAAGTTTGTATATTGTAACTCTTTGTTTTCAGGAGGAAATCACACTTGTTTTACGACGTATCCATGAAACATGTTCATGCATGTCGTTCCCTTTCAAAATAGTGAACCAAGTGAAGAGGACTCACAGTCATATGTAGCATGTGCACCTCATTGGGAAAAGTATTCTAAACAGGTTTCTAGACTGTAAAACTTTGTATTATGGAGAAAACACATTTGTTTTGTGCTCATTCTACCAACTATGTTCAGGCTTGTAATGAGCTTGAAAGCAGTGACCAAGTGTGGACGCATCAAATTCACATTTTGCACTTTCTCTTCTCAGTGATAAGAATCCTGTAGATATTCATACGTTGCAACTTTTTATGATTAGGAGAAATTTACACTGGTTTTGTGACGCTTTCATGGAATATGTTCACGCAGGCCTTTATTTTCCAAAATAGTGAACAAAGTGTGGAGGACTGAGAGACAAAGTTTGGTGGTGGACTTCTGAGGGATAAGTATCCTACAAAACATTCTATAGTGTTATACTTTGTGTTCAGGAGAAAAACATACTTGATTTGCGACATTGGCATGTAACATATTCATGCAGGCCATGATTTTCTAAAATAGTGAACCAATTGCGGAGGATTCAGAGTAAAATGATGGAATTTCACTTCCTAGGGATAAGTATCCTATAGAAGTTCCTATACTGTAACATTTGTGTTCAGGCGAAAATCATACTTGTTTTGTGACATTTGAATGGCACCGGTTCACACAGGCCATGATTTTACAAAATAGTGAATCAAGTGAGGAGGACTCTGAGTTAAATGCTGCAAGTACACTTCTTTAAAATAAGTATCAAAGAGAACTTTCTAAATTGTAGCTAGTTGTGTTCAGGAGGAAATCACACTTGTTTTTTGACGTTTCAATGAAATATATTACATGCATGTCGTTCCCTTCCAAAATAGTGAACCAAGTGAAGAGGACTCACAGTCATATGTAGCAAGTGCACTTCTTTGACATGTCACATGTAGCATGTGCACCTCTTTGGGAAATGTATCCTACACAGGTTTCTAGACTGTAAAACTTTGTATTCTGGAGAAAACAACATTTGTTTTGAGTTGATTCTACCAACTATGTTCAAGCTTGTAATGAGCTTGAAAATAGTGACCAAGTGAGGACCCATCAAATTCACATGTTTCACTTTCACTTCTCAGTGATAAGAATCCTGTGGATGTTCATACATTGTAACTTTTTATGTTCAGGAGAAATTCACACTGGTTTGTGACGTTTTCATGGAATATGTTCACGCAGGCCTTGATTTTCCAAAATAGTGATCCAAGAGAGGAGGACTCTGAGTTAAATGTTGCAAGTGCACTTCTTTAGGATAATTATCGAACAGAAGTTTTTATGTAGTAACTCTTGGTGTTCAGGAGGAAATCACACTTGTTTTACGACGTTTCCATGAAACATGTTCATGCATGTCGTTCCCTTCCAAAATAGTGAACCAAGTGAAGAGGACTCACAGTCATATGTAGCATGTGCACCTCATTGGGAAAAGTATCCTACACAGGTTTCGAGACTGTAAAACTTTGTATTCTGGAGAAAACAACATTTGTTTTGTGCTGATTCTACAATCTCTGTTCAGGCTTGTAATGAGCTTGAAAAAAGTGACCAAGTGAGGACGCGTCAAATTCACGTTTCACTTTCTCTTCTCAGTGATAAGAATCCTGTAGATGTTCATACATTGTAACTTCTTATGTTCAGGAGAAATTCACACTGGTTTTGTGACGTTTATATGGAATATGTTCAGGCCGGCCTTGATTTTCCAAAATAGTGAACCAAGTGAGGAGGACTGACAGTCAAATGTTGGATTTTCACTTGTTAGGGATAAGTATCCTAGAGAAGTTCCTATACTGTAACATTTGTGTTCAGGCAAAAATCATTCTTGTTTTGTGACATTTGAATGGCTCATGTTCCCACAGGTCATGATTTTACAAAATAGTGAATCAAGTGAGGATGACTCTGATTTAAGTGTAGCAAATGCACTTCTTTGGGAAGTCATGTGTACCTTGTGCACTTCTTTGGGATAAGTATCCTACACAGGTTTCTAGACTGTAAAACTTTGTATTCTGGAGAGAACAACATTTATTTTGTGCTGATTCTACCAACTCTGTTCTGGCTTGTAATGGGCTTGAAAATGTGACTAAGTGAGGACACGTCAAATTCACATGATTCACGTTCTCTTCTCAGTGATAAGAATCTTTAGATGTTCATACGTTGTAACTTTTTATGCTCAGGAGAAATTTACACTGGTTTTGTGATGTTTTCATGGAATATGTTCAAGCAGACCTTGATTTTCCAAAGGGTGAACCAAGTGAGGAGGACTCTGAGTTAAATGTTGCAATGCACTTCTTTAGGATAAGTATCGAACAGAAGTTTCTATGTTGTAACTCTTTGTGTTCAGGAAGAAATCACACTTGTTTTACGATGTTTCCATGAAACATGTTCATGCATGTCGTTCCCTTCCAAAATAGTGAACCAAGTGAAGAGGACTCACAGTCATATGTAGCATGTTCACTTCTTTGGGAAGTCATATGTAGCATGTGCACTTCTTTGGGATAAGTATCCTACACAGGTTTCTAGACTGTAAAACTTTCTATTCTGGAGAAAACATTTGTTTTGTGCTGATTCTACCAAGGATGTTCAGGCTTGTAATGAGGTTGAAAATAGTGACCAGGTTATGACCCGTCAAATTCACATGTTTCACTTTCTCTTCTCAGTGATAAGAATCCTGGAGATATTCATAAGCAGTAACTTTTACGATGAGGAGAAATTCACACTCTTTTTGTGACGTTTTCATGGAATGTGTTCATGCAGGCCTTCACTTTCCAAAATAGTAAATCAAGTGATCAGGACTGAGAGGCAAATGTTGGAGGTGCACTTTTTTGAGATAAGTATCCTACAGAAGATTCTATAGTGTTACACTTTGCGTTCAGGAGAAGATCATACTTGGTTTGCGACATTCGCATATAACATGTTCACGCAGGACATGATCTTCCAACAAGTGAACCAAGTGCGGTGGATTCAGAGTCAAATGTTGGAATTTCACTTCTTAGGGATAAGTATCCTAGAGAAGTTCTTATACTGTAACATTTGTCTTCAGGCGAAAATCATGCTTGTTTTGTGACATTTGAATGGCTCATGTTCACACAGGCCATGATTTTCCAAAATAGTGAACCAAGTGAGGAGGACTCTGATTTAAGTGTTGCAAGTGAACTTGTTTAGGATAAGTATCAAACAGAAGTGTCTATGTTGTAACTCTTTGTGTTCAGGAAGAAATCACACTTGTTTTACGACGTTTCCTTGAAACATGTTCATGCATGTCGTTCCCTTCCAAAATAGTGAACCAAGTGAAGAGGACTCACAGTCATATGTAGCATGTGCACTTCTTTGGGAAATCATATGTAGCATGTGCACTTCTTTGTGATAAGTATCCTACAGAGGTTTCTAAACTGTAAAACTTTGTATTCTGGAGAAAACATTTGTTTTGTGCCGCTTCTACCATCTATGTTCAAGCTTGTAATGAGCTTGAAAATAGTGATCAAGTTAGGACCCATCAAATTCACATGTTTCAATTTCTCTTCTCAGTGATAAGAATCCTGGAGATGTTCATACGTTGTAACTTTTTATGTTGAGGAGTAATTCACCCTAGTTTTGTGAGGTTTTCATGGAATATGTTCACTTAGACCTTGATTTTCCAAAATATTGAACAAAGTGAGGAGGACTGAGAGTCAAATGTTGGAGGTGAACTTCTTAAGGATAAGTATCCTACAGAAGATTCTATAGTGTTACACTTTGTGTTCAGGAGAAGATCATACTTGTATTGTGACACTGGCATATCACATGTTCACGCAAGCCATGATTTTCAAAAATAGTGAACCAAGTGCGGCAGATGTAGAGTCAAATGTTGGAATTTCACTTCTTAGGGATAAGTATCCTAGAGAAGTTCCTATACTGTAACATTTGCATTCAGGAGAAAATCATACTTGTTTTGTGACATTTGAATGGCACATGTTCACACAGGCCATGATTTTACAAAATAGTGAACCAAGTGAGGAGGACTCTGAGTAAAATGTTGCAAGTGCACTTTTTTAGGATAAGTGTCGTACAGAAGTTTCTATACTGTAATTCTTTGTATTCAGGAGGAAATCACACTTGCTTTTCAACGTTTCCATGAAACATGTTCATGCATGTCACTCCCTTCCAAAATACTGAACCAAGTGAAGAGGACTAACAGTCATATATGGCATGTGCACTTCTTTGAGAAGTCATATGTAGCATGTGCACTTCTTTGGGATAAGTATCCTACACAGGTTTCTAGATTGTAAAACTTTGTATTCTGGAAAAAACAACATTTGTTTTGTGCTCAGTCTACCAACTATGTTCAGGCTTGTAAAGAGCTTGAAAATAGTGACCAAGTGAGGACGCGTCAAATTCACATGTTTCACTTTCTCTTCTCAGTGATAAGAATCCTGTAGATGTTCATAAGTTGTAACTTTTAATGTTCAGAAGAAATTCACACTGGTTTGTGACATTTTCATGGCTATGTTCACGCATGCCATGATTTTCCAAAATAGTGAACCAAGTGTGGATGATTCAGAGTCAAATGTTGGGATTTCACTTCTTAGGTATAAGTGTCCTAGTGAAGTTCTTATACTGTAACATTTGTGTTCAGGCGAAAATCATACTTGTTTTGTGACATTTGAATGGCGCATGTGCACACAGGCCACTGTTTTACAAAATAGTGAACCAAGTGAGGAGGACTCTGAGTTAAATGTTGCAAGTGCACTTCATTAGGATAAGTATCGAACAGAAGTATCTATATTGTAACTCTTTGTGTTCAGAAGGAAATCACACTTGTGCCACGACGTTTCCATGAAACATGTTCATGCATGTCGTTCCCTTCTAAAATAGTGAACCAAGTGAAGAGGACTCACAGTCATATGTAGCATGTGCACTTCTTTGCGAAGTCATATGTAGCATGTGCACTTCTTTGGGATAAGTATCCTACACAGGTTTCTAGACTGTAAAACTTTGTATTCTGGAGAAAACAACATTTGTTTTGTGCTGATTCTGCCAACTATGTTCAGGCTTGTAATGAGCTTGAAAATAGTGACCAAGTGAGGACACATCAAATTCACATGTTTCACTTTCTCTTCTCAGTGATAAGAATCCTGTAGATGTTCATACATTGTAACTTTTTATGTTCAGGAGAAATTCACACTGGTTTTCTTACGTTTTCATGGCTATTTTCACGCAGGCCCAAAATAGCGAACCAAGTGAGGAGGACTGAGAGTCAAATTTGGTGGTGCACTTCTTAGGGATAAGTATTCTACAGAAGATTCTATAGTGTTTCAGTTTGTGTTCAGGAGAAGATCATACTTGTTTTGCGAAATTGGCATATAACATGTTCTCGCAGGGCATGATTTTCCAAAATAGAGAACCAAGTGCGGAGGATTCAGAGTCAAATGTTGGAATTTCCCTTCATAGGGATAAGTATCCTAGAGAAGTTCCTATACTATAAAATTGGGGTTCAGGACACATTTATACTTGTTTTGCGACATTTAAATGGCACATGTTCACACAGGCCATGATTTCACAAAATAGTGAACCAAGTGAGGAGGACTGTGAGTTAAATGTTGCAAGTGCACTTCTTTAAGATAAGTATCGAACAGAACTTTCTATATTGTAAATCTTTATGATCAGGAACAAATCACACTTGTTTTATGAGGTTTCCATGAAACATGTTCATGCATGTCGTTCCCTTCCAAAATAGTGAACTAAGTGAAGAGGACTCACAGTCATAAGAAGCATGTGCACTTCTTTGGGGAGTCATGTGTAGCATGTGCACTTCTTTGGGAAAAGTATCCAACACAGGTTTCTAGACTGTAAAACATTGAATTCTGAAGAAAACAACATTTGTTTTGTGCTGATTCTACCAACTATGTTCAGGCTTGTAATGAGCTTGAAAATAGTGACCAAGTGAGGACACGACAAATTCACATGTTTCACTTTCTCTTCTCAGTGATAAGAATCCTGTAGATGTTCATACGTTGTAACTTTTTATGTTCAGGAGAAATTCACACTGGTTTTGTGACGTTTTCATGGAATCTGTTCACGCAGGCCTTGATTTTCCAAAAGAGTGATCCAAGTGAGGAGGACTCTGAGTTAAATGTTGCAAGTGCACTTCTTTAGGATTAGTATAGAACAGAAGTTTCTATATTGTAACTCTTTGTGTTCAGGAGGAAATCACACGTGTTTTACGACGTTTCCATGAAACATTTTCATGCCTGTTGTTCCCTTCCAAAATAGTGAACCAAGTGAAGAGGACTCACAGTCATATGTAGCATGTGCACTTCTTTGGGAAAAGTATCCTACATAGGTTTCTAGACTGTAAAACTTTGTATTCTTTAGAAAACAACATATGTTTTGTGCTGTTTCTACCAACTATGTTCAGGCTTGTAATGAGCTTGAAAGCAGTGACGAAGTGTGGACACGTCAAGTTTAAGTTTCACTTTCTCTTCTCAGTGATAAGAATCCTGTAGATATTCATACGTGGTAACTTTTTATGATCAGGAGAAATTCACACGGGTTTTGTGACGTTGTCATGTAATATGTTCACGCAGGCCTTGGTTTTTCCAAAATAGTGATCCAAGTGAACAGGACTCTGAGTTTAAAGTTGCAACTGCACTTCTTTAGGATTAGTATCGAACAGAAGTTTCTATATTGTAACTCTTTCTGTTCAGGAGGAAATCACACTAGTATTACGAGGTTTCCATGAAACATGTTCATGCATGTCGTTCCCTTCCAAAATAGTGAACCAAATGAAGAGGACTCACAGTCACATGTAGCATGTGCACTACTTTGGGAACTCACATGTAGCATGTGCACTTCTTTGGGAAATGTATCCTACACAGGTTTCTAGACTATAAAACTTTGTATTCTAGAGAAAACAACATTTGTTTTGTGCTGATTCTACCAACTATGTCCAGGCTTGTAATGAGCTTGAGAGCAGTGACCAAGTATGGACGCGTCAAATTCACATGTTTCACTTTCTCTTCTCAGTGAAAAGAATCCTGTACATATTCATACCTTTTAAAATTTTATGATCAGGAGAAATTCACACTGGTTTTGTGACGCTTTCATGGAATATGTTCACACAGGCCTTGATTTTCCAAAATAGAAAACTAATTGAGGAGGATTGAGAGTCAAATGTTGGAGGTGCACTTCTGAGGGATAAGTATCCTACAGAAGATTCTACTGTGTTACACTTTGTGTTCAGGAGAAGATTATACTTGTTTTGCGACATTGGCCTGTAACATATTCACTCAGGCCATGATTTTCCGAAATAGTGAACCAATTGCGGAGGATTCAGAGTCAAATGATGGAATTTCAATTCCTAAGGATAAGTATCCTAGAGAAGGTCCTATACTTAAAATTGGTGTTCAGGAGAAGATCTTACTTGTTTTGCGACATTGGCATGGAACATGTTCATGCAGGCCATGATTTTCCAAAATGGTGAACCAAGTGAGGAGGACTCACACTCATATGTAGCATGTGCACTTCTTTGGGAAGTCATGTGTAGCATGTGCACTTCTTTGGGAAGTCATTTGTAGCATGTGCACTTCTTTGGGAAGTCATGTGTAGCATGTGCACTTCTTTGGATAAGTACCCTACACAGGTTTCTAGACTGTAATACTTTGTATTCTGGCGAAAACAACATTTGTTTTGTGCTGATTCTACCAACTATGTTCAGGCTTGTAATGAGCTTGATAATAGTGACCAAGTGAGGACGCATCAAATTCACATGTTTCATTTTCTCTTCTCAGTGATAAGAATCCTGTGGATGTTCATACGTTGTAACTTTTTATGTTCAGGAGAAATTCACACTGGTTTTGTGACGTTTTCATGGAATATGTTCACACAGGCCTTGATTTTCCAAAATAGTGATCCAAGTGAGGAGGACTCTGAGTTAAATGTTGCAAGTGCACTTCTTTAGGATTAGTATAGAACAGAAGTTTCTATATTGTAACTCTTTGTGTTCAGGAATAAATCACACTTGTTTAACGACGTTTCCATGAAACATGTTCATGCCTGTCGTTCCCTTCCAAAATAGTGAACCAAGTGAAGAGGACTCACAGTCGTAAGTAGCATGTGCACTTCTTTGGGAAGTCATGTGTAGCATGTGCAATTTTTGGGAAGTCATGTGTAGCATGTGCACTTTTGTGGGAAAAGTATCCTACACAGTTTTCTAGATTGTAATGCTATGTATTCTGGAGAAAACAACATTTGTTTTGTGCTGATTCTACCAACTATATTCAGGCTTGTAATGACCTTGATAATAGTGACCAAGTGAGGACGCGTCAAATTCACATGTTTCACTTTCTCGTCTCAGTGATAAGAATCCTGTGGATGTTCATACGTTGGAACTTTTTATGTTCAGGAGAAATTCACACTGATTTTGTGACGTTTTTATGGAAATGTTCACGCAGGCCTTGATTTTCCAAAATAGTGATCCAAGTGAGGTGGATTCTCAGTTAAATGTTGCAAGTGCACTTCTTTAAGATTAGTATAGAACAGAAGTTTCTATATTGTAACTCTTTGTGTTCAGGAGGAAATCACACTTGTTTTACGACGTATCCATGAAACATGTTCATGCATGTCGTTCCCTTCCAAAATAGTGAACCAAGTGAAGAGGACTCACAGTCATATGTAGCATGTGCACCTCATTGGGAAAAGTATCCTACACAGGTTTCTAGACTGTAAAACTTTGTATTATGGAGAAAACACATTTGTTTTGTGCTCATTCTACCAACTATGTTCAGGCTTGTAATGAGCTTGAAAGCAGTGACCAAGTATGGACGCATCAAATTCACATTTTGCACTTTCTCTTCTCAGTGATAAGAATCCTGTAGATATTCATACGTTGCAACTTTTTATGATTAGGAGAAATTTACACTGGTTTTGTGACGCTTTCATGGAATATGTTCACGCAGGCCTTTATTTTCCAAAATAGTGAACAAAGTGTGAAGGACTGAGAGACAAAGTTTGGTGGTGGACTTCTGAGGGATAAATATCCTACAAAACATTCTATAGTGTTATACTTTGTGTTCAGGAGAAAAACATACTTGATTTGCGACATTGACATGTAACATATTCATGCAGGCCATGATTTTCTAAAATAGTGAACCAATTGCGGAGGATTCAGAGTAAAATGATGGAATTTCACTTCCTAGGGATAAGTATCCTATAGAAGTTCCTATACTGTAACATTTGCGTTCAGGCGAAAATCATAGTTGTTTTGTGACATTTGAATGGCACCGGTTCACACAGGCCATGATTTTACAAAATAGTGAATCAAGTGAGGAGGACTCTGAGTTAAATGCTGCAAGTGCACTTCTTTAAAATAAGTATCAAAGAGAACTTTCTAATTTGTAGCTAGTTGTGTTCAGGAGGAAATCACACTTGTTTTTTGACGTTTCCATGAAATATATTACATGCATGTCGTTTCCTTCCAAAATAGTGAACCAAGTGAAGAGGACTCACAGTCATAAGTAGCAAGTGCACTTCTTTGACATGTCACATGTAGCATGTGCACTTCTTTGGGAAATGTATCCTACACAGGTTTCTAGACTGTAAAACTTTGTATTCTGGAGAAAACAACATTTGTTTTGAGTTGATTCTACCAACTATGTTCAAGCTTGTAATGAGCTTGAAAATAGTGACCAAGTGAGGACGCATCAAATTCACATGTTTCACTTTCACTTCTCAGTGATAAGAATCCTGTGGATGTTCATACATTGTAACTTTTTATGTTCAGGAGAAATTCACACTGGTTTGTGACGTTTTCATGGAATATGTTCACGCAGGCCTTGATTTTCCAAAATAGTGATCCAAGAGAGGAGGACTCTGAGTTAAATGTTGCAAGTGCACTTCTTTAGGATTAGTATCGAAGAGAAGTTTCTATATTGTAACTCTTTGTTTTCAGGAGGAAATCACACTTGTTTTACGATGTTTCTATGAGACATGTTCATTCATGTCGTTCCCTTCCAAAATAGTGAACCAAGTGAAGAGGACTCAAAGTCATATGTAGCATGTGCACCTCTTTGGGATAAGTATCCTACACAGGTTTCTAGACTGTAAAACTTTGTATTCTGGAGAAAACAACATTTGTTTTGTGCTGATTTTACCAACTATGTTCAGGCGTGTAATGAGCTTGAAAGGAGTGACCAAGTGTGGAAGCGTCAAATTCACATGTTTCACTTTCTCTTCTCAGTGATAAGAATCCTGTAGATATTCATACGTTGCAATTTTTTATTATCAGGAGAAACTTCCACTGGTTTTGTGACGTTTTCATGGAATATGTTCACGCAGGCCTTGATTTTCCAAAATAGTGAACCAGGTGAGGAGGACTGAGAGTCAAATGTTGGAGGTGCACTTCTGAGGGATAATATCCTACAGAAGATTCTATAGTGTTACACTTTGTGTTCAGGAGAAGATCGTACTAGTTTTGTGACATTGGCATGTAACATGTTCACGCAGGCCATGATTTTCCAAATTAGTGAACCAATTGCGGAGGATTCAGAGTCAAATGATGGAATTTCACTTCCTAGGGATAAGTATCCTAAAGAAGTTCTTATACTATAAAATTGGTGTTCAGGCGAAAATCATACTTGTTTTGTGACATATCAATGGCACCTGTTCACGCAGGCCATGGTTTTACAAAATAGTGAACAAAGTGAGGAAGACTCTGAGTTAAATGTTGCAAGTGCACTTCTTTAAGATAAGTATCGAAGAGAACATTCTATATTGTAACTCTTTGTGTTCAGGAGGAAATCACACTTGTTTTATGAGGTTTCCATGAAACACGTTCATGCATGTCATTCCCTTCCAAAATAGTGAACCAAGTGAAGAGGACTGACAGTCATATGTAGCATATGCACTTCTTTGGGAAGTCATGTGTAGCATGTGCTCTTCTTTGGGAAGTCATATGTACCATGTGCACTTCTTTGGATAAATATCCTACACAGGTTTCTAGATGTATTACTTTGTATTCTGGAGAAAACAACATTTGTTTTGTGCTGATTCTAAAAACAATGTTCGGGCTTGTAATGAGCTTGATAATAGTGACCACGTGAGGACGCGTCAAATTCACATGTTTCACTTTCTCTTCTCAGTGTTAAGAATCCTGCGGATGTTCATACGTTGTAATTTTTTATTTTCAGGAGAAATTCACACTGGTTTTGTGACGTTTTCATGGAATATGTTCACGCAGGCCTTGATTTTCCAAAATAATGATCCAAGTGAGGAGGACTCTCAGTTAAATGTTGCAAGTGCACTTCTTTAGGATTAGTATCGAACACAAGTTTCTATATTGTAACTCTTTGGGTTTAGGAGGAAATCACACTTGTTTTACGACATTTCATGAAACATGTTCATGCATGTCATTTCCTTCCAAAATAGTGAACCAAGTGAAGAGGATCTTAGTTAAATGTTGCAAGTGCACTTCTTTAAGATAAGTATCGAAGAGAACTCTGTATATTGTAACTCTTTGTGTTCAGGAGGAAATCACACTTGTTTTACGACGTTTCCATGAAACATGTTCATGCATGTCGTTCCCTTCCAAAATAGTGAACCAAGTGAAGAGGACTCACAGTCATATGTAGCATGTGCACCTCATTGGGAAAAGTATCCTACACAGGTTTCGAGACTGTAAAACTTTGTATTCTGGAGAAAACAACATTTGTTTTGTGCTGATTCTACAATCTCTGTTCAGGCTTGTAATGAGCTTGAAAAAAGTGACCAAGTGAGGACGCGTCAAATTCATGTTTCACTTTCTCTTCTCAGTGATAAGAATCCTGTAGATGTTCATACATTGTAACTTTTTATGTTCAGGAGAAATTCACACTGGTTTTGTGACGTTTATATGGAATATGTTCAGGCCGGCCTTAATTTTCCAAAATAGTGAACCAAGTGAGGAGGACTGACAGTCAAATGTTGGATTTTCACTTGTTAGGGATAAGTATCCTAGAGAAGGTCCTATACTGTAACATTTGTGTTCAGGCGAAAATCATTCTTGTTTTGTGACATTTGAATGGCTCATGTTCCCACAGGTCATGATTTTACAAAATAGTGAATCAAGTGAGGAGGACTCTGATTTAAGTGTAGCAAATGCACTTCATTGGGAAGTCATGTGTACCTTGTGCACTTCTTTGGGATAAGTATCCTACACAGGTTTCTAGACTGTAAAACTTTGTATTCTGGAGAGAACAACATTTATTTTGTGCTGATTCTACCAACTCTGTTCTGGCTTGTAATGGGCTTGAAAATGTGACTAAGTGAGGACACGTCAAATTCACATGTTTCACGTTCTCTTCTCAGTGATAAGAATCTTTAGATATTCATACATTGTAACTTTTTATGTTCAGGAGAAATTTACACTGGTTTTGTGATGTTTTCATGGAATATGTTCAAGCAGACCTTGATTTTCCAAAGGGTGAACCAAGTGAGGAGGACTCTGAGTTAAATGTTGCAATGCACTTCTTTAGGATAAGTATCGAACAGAAGTTTCTATGTTGTAACTCTTTGTGTTCAGGAAGAAATCACACTTGTTTTACGATGTTTCCATGAAACATGTTCATGCATGTCGTTCCCTTCCAAAATAGTGAACCAAGTGAAGAGGACTCACAGTCATATGTAGCATGTTCACTTCTTTGGGAAGTCATATGTAGCATGTGCACTTCTTTGGGATAAGTATCCTACACAGGTTTCTAGACTGTAAAACTTTCTATTCTGGAGAAAACATTTGTTTTGTGCTGATTCTACCAAGGATGTTCAGGCTTGTAATGAGGTTGAAAATAGTGACCAGGTTATGACCCGTCAAATTCACATGTTTCACTTTCTCTTCTCAGTGATAAGAATCCTGGAGATATTCATAAGCAGTAACTTTTACGATGAGGAGAAATTCACACTCTTTTTGTGACGTTTTCATGGAATGTGTTCATGCAGGCCTTCACTTTCCAAAATAGTAAATCAAGTGATCAGGACTGAGAGGCAAATGTTGGAGGTGCACTTTTTTGAGATAAGTATCCTACAGAAGATTCTATAGTGTTACACTTTGCGTTCAGGAGAAGATCATACTTGGTTTGCGACATTCGCATATAACATGTTCACGCAGGACATGATCTTCCAACAAGTGAACCAAGTGCGGTGGATTCAGAGTCAAATGTTGGAATTTCACTTCTTAGGGATAAGTATCCTAGAGAAGATCTTATACTGTAACATTTGTCTTCAGGCGAAAATCATGCTTGTTTTGTGACATTTGAATGGCTCATGTTCACACAGGCCATGATTTTCCAAAATAGTGAACCAAGTGAGGAGGACTCTGATTTAAGTGTTGCAAGTGAACTTGTTTAGGATAAGTATCAAACAGAAGTGTCTATGTTGTAACTCTTTGTGTTCAGGAAGAAATCACACTTGTTTTACGACGTTTCCTTGAAACATGTTCATGCATGTCGTTCTCTTCCAAAATAGTGAACCAAGAGAAGAGGACTCACAGTCATATGTAGCATGTGCACTTCTTTGGGAAATCATATGTAGCATGTGCACTTCTTTGTGATAAGTATCCTACACAGGTTTCTAAACTGTAAAACTTTGTATTCTGGAGAAAACATTTGTTTTGTGCCGCTTCTACCATCTATGTTCAAGCTTGTAATGAGCTTGAAAATAGTGATCAAGTTAGGACCCATCAAATTCACATGTTTCAATTTCTCTTCTCAGTGATAAGAATCCTGGAGATGTTCATACGTTGTAACTTTTTATGTTGAGGAGTAATTCACCCTAGTTTTGTGAGGTTTTCATGGAATATGTTCACTTAGACCTTGATTTTCCAAAATATTGAACAAAGTGAGGAGGACTGAGAGTCAAATGTTGGAGGTGAACTTCTTAAGGATAAGTATCCTATAGAAGATTCTATAGTGTTACACTTTGTGTTCAGGAGAAGATCATACTTGTATTGTGACACTGGCATATCACATGTTCACGCAAGCCATGATTTTCAAAAATAGTGAACCAAGTGCGGCAGATGTAGAGTCAAATGTTGGAATTTCACTTCTTAGGGATAAGTATCCTAGAGAAGTTCCTATACTGTGACATTTGCGTTCAGGAGAAAATCATACTTGTTTTGTGACATTTGAATGGCACATGTTCACACAGGCCATGATTTTACAAAATAGTGAACCAAGTGAGGAGGACTCTGAGTAAAATGTTGCAAGTGCACTTTTTTAGGATAAGTGTCGTACAGAAGTTTCTATACTGTAATTCTTTGTATTCAGGAGGAAATCACACTTGCTTTTCAACGTTTCCATGAAACATGTTCATGCATGTCACTCCCTTCCAAAATACTGAACCAAGTGAAGAGGACTAACAGTCATATATGTCATGTGCACTTCTTTGAGAAGTCATATGTAGCATGTGCACTTCTTTGGGATAAGTATCCTACACAGGTTTCTAGATTGTAAAACTTTGTATTCTGGAAAAAACAACATTTGTTTTGTGCTCAGTCTACCAACTATGTTCAGGCTTGTAAAGAGCTTGAAAATAGTGACCAAGTGAGGACGCGTCAAACTCACATGTTTCACTTTCTCTTCTCAGTGATAAGAATCCTGTAGATGTTCATAAGTTGTAACTTTTAATGTTCAGAAGAAATTCACACTGGTTTGTGACATTTTCATGGCTATGTTCACGCATGCCATGATTTTCCAAAATAGTGAACCAAGTGTGGATGATTCAGAGTCAAATGTTGGGATTTCACTTCTTAGGTATAAGTATCCTAGTGAAGTTCTTATACTGTAACATTTGTGTTCAGGCGAAAATCATACTTGTTTTGTGACATTTGAATGGCGCATGTGCACACAGGCCACTGTTTTACAAAATAGTGAACCAAGTGAGGAGGACTCTGAGTTAAATGTTGCAAGTGCACTTCATTAGGATAAGTATCGAACAGAAGTATCTATATTGTAACTCTTTGTGTTCAGAAGGAAATCACACTTGTGCCACGACGTTTCCATGAAACATGTTCATGCATGTCGTTCCCTTCTAAAATAGTGAACCAAGTGAAGAGGACTCACAGTCATATGTAGCATGTGCACTTCTTTGGGAAATCATATGTAGCATGTGCACTTCTTTGTGATAAGTATCCTACACAGGTTTCTAAACTGTAAAACTTTGTATTCTGGAGAAAACATGTGTTTTGTGCCGCTTCTACCATCTATGTTCAAGCTTGTAATGAGCTTGAAAATAGTGATCAAGTTAGGACCCATCAAATTCACATGTTTCAATTTCTCTTCTCAGTGATAAGAATCCTGGAGATGTTCATACGTTGTAACTTTTTATGTTGAGGAGTAATTCACCCTAGTTTTGTGAGGTTTTCATGGAATATGTTCACTTAGACCTTGATTTTCCAAAATATTGAACAAAGTGAGGAGGACTGAGAGTCAAATGTTGGAGGTGAACTTCTTAAGGATAAGTATCCTATAGAAGATTCTATAGTGTTACACTTTGTGTTCAGGAGAAGATCATACTTGTATTGTGACACTGGCATATCACATGTTCACGCAAGCCATGATTTTCAAAAATAGTGAACCAAGTGCGGCAGATGTAGAGTCAAATGTTGGAATTTCACTTCTTAGGGATAAGTATCCTAGAGAAGTTCCTATACTGTGACATTTGCGTTCAGGAGAAAATCATACTTGTTTTGTGACATTTGAATGGCACATGTTCACACAGGCCATGATTTTACAAAATAGTGAACCAAGTGAGGAGGACTCTGAGTAAAATGTTGCAAGTGCACTTTTTTAGGATAAGTGTCGTACAGAAGTTTCTATACTGTAATTCTTTGTATTCAGGAGGAAATCACACTTGCTTTTCAACGTTTCCATGAAACATGTTCATGCATGTCACTCCCTTCCAAAATACTGAACCAAGTGAAGAGGACTAACAGTCATATATGTCATGTGCACTTCTTTGAGAAGTCATATGTAGCATGTGCACTTCTTTGGGATAAGTATCCTACACAGGTTTCTAGATTGTAAAACTTTGTATTCTGGAAAAAACAACATTTGTTTTGTGCTCAGTCTACCAACTATGTTCAGGCTTGTAAAGAGCTTGAAAATAGTGACCAAGTGAGGACGCGTCAAACTCACATGTTTCACTTTCTCTTCTCAGTGATAAGAATCCTGTAGATGTTCATACATTGTAACTTTTTATGTTCAAGAGAAATTCACACTGGTTTTCTTACGTTTTCATGGCTATTTTCACGCAGGCCCAAAATAGCGAACCAAGTGAGGAGGACTGAGAGTCAAATTTGGTGGTGCACTTCTTAGGGATAAGTATTCTACAGAAGATTCTTTAGTGTTTCAGTTTGTGTTCAGGAGAAGATCATACTTGTTTTGCGAAATTGGCATATAACATGTTCTCGCAGGGCATGATTTTCCAAAATTGAGAACCAAGTGCGGAGGATTCAGAGTCAAATGTTGGAATTTCCCTTCTTAGTGATAAGTATACTAGAGAAGTTCCTATACTGTAACATTTGTATTCAGGCGAAAATCATACTTGTTTTGTGACATTTGAATGGCTCATGTTCACACAGGCCATGATTTTACAAAATAGTGAACCACGTGAGGAGGACTCAGATTTAAGTGTTTCAAGTGAACTTCGTTAGGATAAGTATCAAACAGAAGTATCTATATTGTAACTTTTTGTGTTCAGGAGGAAAACACACTTGTTTTACAATGTTTCCATGAAACATGTTCATGCATGATGTTCCCTTCCAAAATAGTGAACCAAGAGAAGAGGACTCACAGTCATATGTAGCATATGCACTTCTTTGGGAAGTCATATGTAGCATGTGCACTTCTTTGGGACAAGTATCCCACACAGGTTTCTAAATTGTAAAACTTTATATTCTGGAACAAACAACATTTGTTTTGTGCTGATTCTACCAACTATGTTCAGGTTTGTAATGAGCTTTAAAATAGTAACCAACAGGACTGGAGAGGTGGATCAGGGGTTAAGCCTCCACCTTGCAGGCAGAAGACCCTGAGTTCAGATCGCAGAAATGTCCTACAGGCACCAGGCGGAAGCGGGGGCGACCTCCGCTTCTGGTCCTGGTAGGGCGGAGCCTGAGAATCCCAGGGCAGAAGGAGTTGGAGGTGTCCATGGTGGTTAGCGAATTCATCCGTGGTTCTACACATACACAGACACACACACGCACAGACACACACACACACACATATGCACACTGAAATAAATAATAATAATAAAAAAACATAGTAACCAAGGGAGGACGCGTCAAATTCACATGTTTCACTTTCTCTTCTCAGTGATAAGAATCCTGTAGATGTTCATACGTTGTAACTTTTTATGTTCAGGGGTAATGGAGTCAAATGTTGGAGGTGCACTTCTTAGTGATAAGTATCCTACAGAAGATTCTATAGTGTTACACTTTGTGTTCAGGAGAAGATCATACTTGTTTTGCGACACTCGCATATAACATGTTCATGCAGGCCATGATTTTCTAAAATAGTGAACCAAGTGAGAAGGATTCTGATTTATGTGTTGCAAGTGAACTTCTTTAGGATAAATCTAGAACAGAAGTTTTTATATTCTAACTCTTTGTGTTCAGGAGGAAATCAACTTTTTTTACGACGTTTCCATGAATCGTGTTCATGCATGTTGTTCTCTTCCAAAACACTGAACCAAGGGAAGAGGACTCACAGTCATATGTAGCATGTGCACTTTTTTGGGAAGTCATATGTAGCATCTGCACTTCTTTGAAATAAGTATCCTACACAGGTTTCAAGACTGTAAAACTTTGTATTCTGGAGAAAACAACATTTGTTTTGTGCTGAATCTACAATCTCTGTTCAGGCTTGTAATGAGCTTGAAAAAAGTGACCAAGTGAGGACGCGTCAAATTCACGTTTCACTTTCTCTTCCCAGTGCAAAGAATCCTGTAGATGTTCATACATTGTAACTTTATATGTTCAGGAGAAATTAACACTGGTTTTGTGACGTTTTCATGGCTATTTTCACGCAGGCCCAAAATAGCGAAACAAGTGAGGAGGACTGAGTGTCAAATTTGGTGGTGCACTTCTTAGGGATAAGTATTCTACAGAAGATTCTTTAGTGTTTCAGTTTGTGTTCAGGAGAAGATCATACTTGTTTTGCGAAATTGGCATATAACATGTTCTCGCAGGCCATGATTTTCCAAAATAGAGAACCAAGTGCGGGGGATTCAGAGTCAAATGTTGGAATTTCCCTTCTTAGTGATAAGTATCCTAGAGAAGTTCCTATACTGTAACATTTGTATTGAGGCGAAAATCATACTTGTTTTGTGACATTTGAATGGCACATTTTCACACAGGCCTTGATTTTACAAAATAGTGAACCAAGTGAGGAGGACTCTGATTTAAGTGTTGCAAGTGAACTTCTTTAGGATAAGTATCAAACAGAAGTATCTATATTGTAACTCTTTGTGTTCAGGAAGAAATCACCCTTGTTTTATGATGTTTCCATGAAACATGTTCATGCATGATGTTCCCTTCCAAAATAGTGAACCAAGTGAAGAGGACTCACAGTCATATGTAGCATATGCACTTCTTTGGGAAGTCATAAGTAGCATGTGCACTTCTTTGGGACAAGTATCCTACACAGGTTTCTAAATTGTAAAACTTTATATTCTGGAGAAACAACATTTGTTTTGTGCTGATTCTACCAACTATGTTCTGGTTTGTAATGAGCTTTAAGATAGTAACCAAGGGGACTGGAGAGGTGGCTCAGGGGTTAAACCTCCACCTTGCAGGCGGATGACCCTGAGTTCAGATGCCAGAAATGTACTACAGACACCGGGCGGAAGCGGGGGCGGCCTCCGCTTCTGGTCCTGGTAGGGCGGAGCATGTGAATCCCAGGGCAGAAGGAGTTGGAGGTGTCCATGGTGGT
Source organism: Typhlomys cinereus (assembly GCA_023101885.1). Classification (NCBI taxonomy): domain Eukaryota; kingdom Metazoa; phylum Chordata; class Mammalia; order Rodentia; family Platacanthomyidae; genus Typhlomys; species Typhlomys cinereus. The sequence continues at coordinate 514,191 of JALPQD010000666.1, forward strand.
TAGCGAATTCATCCGTGGTTCTACACATACACAGACAAACACACGCACAGACACACACACATGCGCAGGCACATACACACGCACATATGCACACTGAAATAAATAATAATAATAAAAAAAAATAGTAACCAAGGGAGGACGCGTCAAAATCATATGTTTCACTCTCTTTTCTCAGTGATAAGAATCTTGTAGATGTTCATACGTTGTAACTTTTTATGTTCAGGGGTAATTCATACTGGTTTTGTGACGTTTCCATGGAATATGTTCACGCAGGCCATGATTTTCCAAAATAGTGAACCAAGTGAGGAGGACTGAGAGTCAAATGTTGGAGGTGCACTTCTTAGGGATAAGTATCCTTCAGAAGATTCTATAGTGTTACACTTTGTGTTCAGGAGAAGATCATACTTGTTTTGCGACACTCGCATATAACATGTTCATGCAGGCCTTGATTTTCCAAAGGGTGAACCAAGTGAGAAAGACTCTGAGTTAAATGTTGCAATGCACTTCTTTAGGATAAGTCTCGAACAGAAGTTTCCATGTTGTAACTCTTTGTGTTCAGGAGGAAATCACACTTGTTTTACGACGTTTCCATGAATCGTGTTCATGCATGTCGTTCCCTTCCAAAATAGTCAACCAAGTGAAGAGGACTCACAGTCATACGTAGCATGTGCACTTCTTTGGGAAGTCATATGTAGCATGTGCACTTCATTGGAATAAGTATCCTACAAGGTTTCTATAGTGTAAAACTTTCTATTCTGGAGAAAACATTTGTTTTGTGCTGATTCTACCAAGGATGTTCAGGCTTGTAATGAGGTTGAAAATAGTGACCAGGTTATGACCCGTCAAATTCACATGTTTCACTTTCTCTTCTCAGTGATAAGAATCCTGGAGATATTCATAAGCTGTAACTTTTACGATGAGGAGAAATTCACACTCTTTTTGTGACATTTTCATGGAATGTGTTCATGCAGGCCTTGACTTTCCAAAATAGTAAATCATGTGATCAGGACTGAGAGGCAAATGTTGGAGGTGCACTTTTTTGAGATAAGTATCCTACAGAAGATTCTATAGTGTTACACTTTGTGTTCAGGAGAAGATCATACTTGGTTTGCGACATTCGCATATAACATGTTCACGCAGGACATGATCTTCCAACAAGTGAACCAAGTGCGGTGGATTCAGAGTCAAATGTTGGAATTTCACTTCTTAGGGATAAGTATGCTAGAGAAGTTCCTGTACTGTAACATTTGTGTTCAGGCGAAAATCATACTGGTTTTGTGACATTTGAATGGCTCATGTTCACAAAGGCCGTGATTTTAAAAAATAGTGAATCAAGTGAGGAGGACTCTGATTTAAGTGTTGCAAGTGAACTTCTTTAGGATAAGTCTCAAACAGAAGTTTCTAAATTGTAACTCTTTGTGTTCAGGAGGAAATCACAATTGTTTTAGGAATTTTCCATGAAACATGTTCACGCATGTAGTTCCTTTCCAAAATAGTGAACCAAGTGAAGAGGACTCACAGTCATATGTAGCATGTGCACTTCTTTGGGAAGTCATGTGTAGCATGTGCACTTCTTTGGGATAAGTATCCTACACAGGTTTCTAGACTGTAAAACTTTGTATTCTGGCGAGAACAACATTTTTTTTGTGCTGATTCTCCCAACTCTGTTCAGGCTTGTAATGAGCTTGAAAAAAGTGACCAAGTGAGGACGGGTCAAATAAATATGTTTCACTCTTTCCTCTAAATAATAAGAATCCTGTATTGGTTTATACGTTGTAACTTATATATTCAGGAGAAATTCACACATTGGTTTTGTGACGTTTTCATGGAATATGTTCACGCAGACCTTGATTTTCCAAAATAGTGAGCCAAGTGAGGAGGACTCTGATTTAAGTGTTGCAAGTGCACTTCTTTAGTATAAGTATCGAACAGAAGTTTCTATGTGGTAACTCTTTGTGTTTAGGAGGAAATCACACTTGTTTTACGACGTTTCCATGAAACGTGTTCATGCATGTCGTTCCCTTCCACAATAGTGAACAAAGTGAAGAGGAATCACAGTCACATGTAGTATGTGCACTTCTTTGGGATACGTATCCTACACCGGTTTCTAGACTGTAAAACTTTGTATTCTGGAGAAAACAACATTTGTTTTGTTTTGATTCTACCAACTATGTTCAGGCTTGTAATGAACTTGAAAAAAGTGACCAAGTGAGGACGCGTCAAATTCACGTTTCACTTTCTCTTCTCAGTGATAAGAATCCTGTAGATGTTCATACGTTGTAACTTTTTATGTTCAGGGGTAATTCACACTGGTTTTGTGACGTTTCCATGGAATATGTTCACGCAGGCCATGATTTTCCAAAATAGTGAACCAAGTGAGGAGGACTGAGAGTCAAATGTTGGAGGTGCACTTCTTAGAGATAAGTATCCTTCAGAAGATTCTATAGTGTTACACTTTGTGGTCAAGAGAAGATCATACTTGTTTTGCGACACTCGCATATAACATGTTCATGCAGGCCATGATTTTCCAAAATAGTGAACCAAGTGAGAAGGACTCTGATTTTTGTGTTGCAAGTGAACTTCTTTAGGATAAATCTCGAACAGAAGTTTCTATATTCTAAATCTTTGTGTTCAGGAGGAAATCAACTTTTTTTACGACGTTTCCATGAATCGTGTTCATGCATGTTGTTCTCTTCCAAAATACTGAACCAAGGGAAGAGGACTCACAGTCATATGTAGCATGTGCACTTTTTTGGGAAGTCATATGTAGCATGTGCACTTCTTTGAAAAAAGTATCCTACACAGGTTTCGAGACTGTAAAACTTTGTATTCTGGAGAAAACAACATTTGTTTTGTGCTGATTCTACAATCTCTGTTACGGCTTGTAATAAGCTTGAAAAAAGTAACCAAGTGAGGACGCGTCAAATTCACGTTTCACTTTCTCTTCTCAGTGATAAGAATCCTGTAGATGTTCATACATTGTAACTTTTTATGTTCAGGAGAAATTCACACTGGTTTTGTGACGTTTATATGGAATATTTTCAGGCCGGCCTTGATTTTCCAAAATAGTGAACCAAGTGAGGAGGACTGACAGTCAAATGTTGGATTTTCACTTCTTAGGGATAAGTATCCTAGAGTAGTTCCTATACTGTAACATTTGTGTTCATGCGAAAATCATTCTTGTTTTGTGACATTGGAATGGCTCATGTTCCCACAGGTCATGATTTTACAAAATAGTGAACCAAGTGAGGAGGACTCTGATTTAAGTGTAGCAAATGCACTTCTTTGTGAAGTCATGTTTACCTTGTGCACTTCTTTGGGATAAGTATCCTACACAGGTTTCTAGACTGTAAAACTTTGTATTCTGGAGAGAACAACATTTATTTTGTGCTGATTCTACCAACTCTGTTCAGGCTTGTAATGGGCTTGAAAATGTGACTAAGTGAGGACACGTCAAATTCACATGTTTCACTTTCTCTTCTCAGTGATAAGAATCCTGTATTTGTTTATACGTTGTAACTTATATGTTCAGGAGAAATTCACACTGGTTTTGTGATGTTTTCATGGAATAGGTTCATGCAGGCCTTGATTTTCCAAAATAGTAAACCAAGTGAGAGGGCTCTGAGTTAAATGTTGCAAGTGCACTTCTTTAGAATAAGTATGGAAGAGAAGTTTCTATGTTGTAACTTTTTGTGTTCAGGAGGAAATCATACTGGTTTTAGGAAGTTTCCATGAAACGTGTTCATGCATGTGTTCCCTTCCAAAATAGTGAACCAAGTGAAGGGGACTCACAGTCATATGTAGCATGTGCACTTCTTTGGGAAGTCATATGTAGTATGTGCACTTCTGTAGGATAAGTATCCTACACAGGTTTCTAGACTGTAAAGCATTGTATTCTGGAGAGAACAACATTTATTTTCTGCTGATTCTACCAACTCTGTTCAGGCTTGTAATGAACTTGAAAAAAGTGACCAAGTGAGGTCGGGTCAAATTCACATGTTTAACTTTCTCTTCTCAGTGATAAGAATTCTGTAGATGTTCATATGTTGGAACTTTTTATGTTGAGGATAAATTCACACTGGTTTTATGACGTTTTCATGGCTATGTTCACACAGGCATTGATTTTCAAAAATTGTGAACCAAGTGAGGAGGACTGAGAGTCAAATGTTGGAGGTGCACTACTTAGGGATAAGTATCCTACAGTAGATTCTATAGTGTTACACTTTGTGTTCAGGAGAAGATCATACTTGTTTTGAGACATTGGCATATCACATGTTCACGCAGGCCATGATTATCCAAAATAGTGAACCAAGTGCGGAGGATTCAGAGTCAAATGTTGGAATTTCACTTCTTAGGGATAAGTATCCTAGAGAAGTTCCTATACTGTAAAATTTGTCTTCAGGCGAAAATCATACTTATTTTGTGACATTTGTAAGGCTCATGTTCACACAGGCCATGGTTTTACAAAATAGTGAATCAAGTGAGGAGGACTCTGATTTAAGTGTTGCAAGTGAACTTCTTTAGGATAAGTCTCAAACAGAAGTTTCTATGTTTTACCTCTTTGTGTTCAGGAGGAAATCACACTTGTTTTGGGACATTTCCATGAAACATGTTCATGCATGTCGTTCCTTTATAAAACAGTGAACCAAGTGAAGAGGACTCACAGTCATATGTACATTTGCACTTCTTTGGGAAGTCATATGTAGTATGTGCAATTCTTTGGGATAAGTATCCTACACAGGTTTCTAAACTTTGTATTCTGGAGAGAAAAACATTTGTTTTGTGCTGATTCTCCCAACTCTGTTCAGGCTTGTAATGAGCTTGAAAAAAGTGACCAAGTGAGGACAGGTCAAATTCATATGTTTCACTTTCTCTTCTTAATAATAAGAATCCTGTATTTGTTTATACATTGTTACTTATATGTTCAGGAGAAATTCACACTGGTTTTGTGACATTTTCATGGAATAAGTTCACGCAGGCCTTGATTTTCCAAAATAGTAAACCAAGTGAGGAGGACTCTAAGTTAAATGTTGCAAGTGCACTTCTTTAGGATAAGTATCAAACAGAAGTTTCTATGTTGTAACTCTTTGTGTTCAGGAAGAAATCACACTTGTTTTACGACGTTTCCATGAAACATGTTCATGCATGTCGTTCCCTTCCAAAATAGTGAACCAAGTGAAGAGGACTCACAGTTATATGTAGCATGTGCACTTCTTTGGGAAGTCATTTGTAGCATGTGCACTTCTTTGGTATAAGTATCCTACACAGGTTTCTAGACTGTAAAACTTTGTATTCTGGAGCAAACAACATTTGTTTTGTGCTGACTCTACCAACTCTGTTCAGGCTTGTAATGAGCTTGAAAATAGTGACCAAGTGAGGACGCGTCAAATTCACATGTTTCACTTTCTCTTCTCAGTGATAAGAATCCTGCAGATGTTCATACGTTGTAACTTATATGTTCAGGAGAATTTCACACTGGTTTTGTGACGTTTCCATGGAATATGTTCACGCAGGCCTTGATTTTCCAAAATAGTGAACTAATTGCGGAGGACTGAGAGTCAAATGATGGATTTTCACTTCTTAGGGATAAGTATCCTAGAGAAGTTCCTATACTGTAACATTTGTGTTCAGGCGAAAATCATTCTTGTTTTGTGACATTTGAATGGCTCATGTTCCCACAGGTCATGATTTTACAAAATAGTGAACCAAGTGAGGAGGACTCTGATTTAAGTGTAGCAAATGCACTTCTTTGGGAAGTGATGTGTACCTTGTGCATTTCTTTGGGATAAGTATCCTACACAGGTTTCTAGACTCTAAAACTTTCTATTCTGGAGAGAACAACATTTATTTTGTGCTGATTCTACAAACTCTGTACAGTTTTGTAATGAGCTTGAAAATGTGACTAAGTGAGGACGCGTCAAATTCACATGTTTCACGTTCTCTTCTCAGTGATAAGAATCCTTTAGATGTTCATACGTTGTGACTTTTTTGTTCAGGAGAAATTCACACTGGTTTTGAGACATTTTCATGAAATATGTTCACGCAGACCCTTGATTTTCCAAAATAGTGAACCAAGTGAGGAGTACTCTGAGTTAAATGTTGCAATGCACTTCTTTAGGATAAGTATCGAACAGAAGTTTCTATGTTGTAACTCTTTGTGTTCAGGAGGAAATCACACTTGTTTTACGACGTTTCCATGAAACATGCTCATGCATGTCGTTACCTTCCAAAATAGTGAACCAAGTGAAGAGGACTCACAGTCATATGTAGCATGTGCCCTTCTTTGGGAAGTCATACAGCATGTGCACTTCTTTGGGATAAGTATCCTACACAGGTTTCTAGACTATAAAACTTTCTATTCTGGAGAAAACATTTGTTTTGTGCTGATTCTACAGACGATGTTCAGGCTTGTAATGAGGTTGAAAATAGTGACCAGGTTATGACTCGTCGAATTCACATGTTTCACTTTCTCTTCTCAGTGATAAGAATCCTGGAGATATTCATACGCTGTAACTTTTTACGATGAGGAGAAAGTCACACTCTTTTTGTGACGTTTTCATGGAATGTGTTCATGCAGGACTTGATTTTCCAAAATAGTAAACCAAGTGATCAGGACTGAGAGTCAAATGTTGGAGGTGCACTTTTTAGAGATAAGTATCCTCCAGAAGATTCTATAGTGTACACTTTGTGTTCAGGAGAAGATCATACTTGTTTTGCGACATTGGCATATCCCATGTTCACACAGGCCATGATTTTCCAAAATAGTGAACCAAGTGCGGAGGATTCAGAGTCAAATATTGGAATTTCACTTCTTAGGGATAAGTATGCTAGAGAAGTTCCTGTACTGTAACATTTGTGTTCAGGCGAAAATCATACTGGTTTTGTGACATTTGAATGGCTCATGTTCACAAAGGCCGTGATATTAAAAAATAGTGAATCAAGTGAGGAGGACTCTGATTTAAGTGTTCCAAGTGAACCTCTTTAGGATAAGTCTGGAACAGTAGTTTCTACATTGTAACTCTTTGTGTTCAGGAGGAAATCACAATTGTTTTAGGAATTTTCCATGAAACATGTTCACGCATGTAGTTCCCTTCCAAAATAGAGAACCAAGTGTAGAGGACTCACAGTCATATGTAGCATATGCAATTCTTTGGGAAGTCATATGTAGCATGTGCACTTCTTTGGGCCAAGAATCCTACACAGGTTTCTAGATTGTAAAACTTTATATTCTGGAAAAAACAACATTTGTTTTGTGCTGATTCTACCATGTTGAGGTTTGTAATGAGCTTTAAAATAGTAACCAAGGGGACTGGAGAGGTGGCTCAGGGGTTAAGCCTCCACCTTGCAGGGGGAAGACCCTGAGTTCAGATCCCAGAAATGTCCTACAGACACCAGGCGGAAGCGGGGTCGGCCTGCGCTTCTGCTCCTGGTAGGGCGGGGCCTGTGAATCCCAGGGCATGAAGGAGTTGGAGGTGTCCATGGTGGTTAGCGAATTCCTCCGTGGTTCTACACATACACAGACACACACATGCGCAGGCACATACACACGCACATATGCACACTGAAATAAATAATAATAATAAAAAATAATAGTAACAAAGGGAGGACTCGTCAAATTCACATGTTTCACTTTCTCTTCTCAGTGATAAGAATCCTGTAGATGTTCATACGTTGTAACTTTTTATGTTCAGGGGTAATTCATACTGGTTTTGTGACGTTTCCATGGAATATGTTCACGCAGGCCATGATTTTCCAAAATAGTGAACCAAGTGAGGAGGACTGAGAGTCAAATGTTGGAGGTGAACTTCTTAGGGATAAGTATCCTACAGAAGATTCTATAGTGTTACACTTTGTGTTCAGGAGAAGATCATACTTGTTTTGCGACACTCGCATATAACATGTTCATGCAGGCCATGATTTTCCAAAATAGTCAACCAAGTGAGAAGGACTCTGATTTATGTGTTGCAAGTGAATTTCTTTAGGATAAATCTTGAACAGAAGTTTCTATATTCTAAATCTTTGTGTTCAGGAGGAAATCAACTTTTTTTACGACGTTTCCATGAATCGTGTTCATGCATGTTGTTCTCTTCCAAAATACTGAACCAAGCGAAGAGGACTCATAGTCATATGTAGCATGTGCACTTTTTTGGGAAGTCATATGTAGCATGGGCACTTCTTTGGGATAAGTATCCTACGCAGGTTTCGAGACTGTAAAACTTTGTATTCTGGAGAAAACAACATTTGTTTTGTGCTGATTGTACCAACTATGTTCAGGCTTGTAATGAGCTTCAAAATAGTCAACAAGAGAGGACACGTCAAATTCACAAGTGTCACTTTCTCTTCTCAGTGATAAGAATCCTGGAGATGTTCATACGTTGTAACTTCTTATGTTGAGGAGAAATTCACCATCGTTTTGTGACGTTTTCATGGAATATGTTCACGCAAGCGTTGATTTTCCAAAATAGTGAACCAAGTGACGAGGACTGAGAGTCAAATGTTGGAGGTGCACTTCTTAGGGATAAGTATCCTACACAGGTTTCTAGATTGTAAAACTTTAAAACTTTGTATTCTTGAAAAAACAACATTTGTTTTGTGCTCAGTCTACCAACTATGTTCAGGCTTGTAAAGAGCTTGAAAATAGTGACCAAGTGAGGACGCGTCAAATTCACATGTTTCACTTTCTCTTCTCAGTGATAAGAATCCTCTAGATGTTCATAAGTTGTAACTTTTTATGTTCAGGAGAAATTCACACTGGTTTGTGACATTTTCATGGCTATGTTCACGCATGCCATGATTTTCCAAAATAGTGAACCAAGTGTGGATGATTCAGAGTCAAATGTTGGAACTTCACTTCTTAGGTATAAGTATCGTGGTGAGGTTCTTATACTGTAACATTTGTGTTCAGGCGAAAATCATACTTGTTTTGTGACATTTGAATGGCACATGTGCACACAGGCCACTATTTTACAAAATAGTGAACCAAGTGAGGAGGACTCTGAGTTAAATGTTGCATGTGAACTTCATTAGGATAAGTATCGAACAGAAGTTTCTATATTGTAACTCTTTGTGTTCAGAAGGAAATCACACTTGTGCCACGACGTTTCCATGAAACATGTTCATGCATGTCGTTCCCTTCTAAAATAGTGAACCAAGTGAAGAGGACTCACAGTCATATGTAGCATGTGCACTTCTTTGCGAAGTCATATGTAGCATGTGCACTTCTTTGGGATATGTATCCTACACAGGTTTCTAGACTGTAAAACTTTGTATTCTGGAGAAAACAACATTTGTTTTGTGCTGATTCTGCCAACTATGTTCAGGATTGTAATGACCTTGAAAATAGTGACCAAGTGAAGACACATCAAATTCACATGTTTCACTTTCTCTTCCAGGGTTAAGAATCCTGTAGATGTTCATACATTGTAACTTTTTATGTTCAGGAGAAATTCACACTGGTTTTCTCACGTTTTCATGGCTATTTTCACGCAGGCCCAAAATAGCGAACCAAGTGAGGAGGACTGAGAGTCAAATGTTGGATTTTCACTTCTTAAGGATAAGTATCCTAGAGAAGTTCCTATACTGTAACATTTGTGTTCATGCGAAAATCATACTTGTTTTGTTTCATTTCAATGGCTCATGTTCACATAGGCCATGATTTTGCAAAATACTGAACCAAGTGAGGAGGACTCTGATTTAAGTGTAGCAAGTGCACTTCTTTAGGATAAGAATCAAACAGAACTTTCTATATTGGAACTCTTTGTGTTCAGTAGGAAATCACACTTGTTTTACTACGTTTCCTTGAATCATGTTCATGCATGTCGTTCCCTTCCAAAATAGTGAACCAAGTGAAGAGGTTTCACAGTCATATGTAGCATGTGCACTTCTTTGGGAAGTCATGTGTAGCAAGTGCATTTCTTTGGAATAAGTATCCTACAAAGGTTTCTAGACTGTAAAACTTTGTATTCTAGATAGAACAATATTTATTTTGTGCTGATTCTACCAACTCTGTTGAGGCTTGTAATGAGCTTGAAAAAAGTGACCAAGTGAGGACGCATCAAATTCACATGTTTCACTTTTTCTTCTCAGTGACAAGAATCCTGTAGAAGTTCATACGTTGTAACTTTTTATGTTCGGGAGAAATTCACACTGGTTTTGTGACATTTCCATGGAATATGTTCACGCAGGCCTTGATTTTCCAAAATAGTGAACCAAGTGAGGAGGACTGAGAGTCAAATGTTGGAATTTCACTTCTCAGGGATAAGTATCCTAGAGAAGATCCTATACTGTAACATTTGCGTTCAGGAGAAAATCATACTTGTTTTGTGACATTTGAATGGCACATGTTCACACAGGCCATGATTTTACAAAATAGTGAACCAAGTGAGCAGGACTCTGAGGAAAATGTTGCAAGTGCACTTCTTTAGGTTAGGTGTCGTACAGAAGTTTCTATACTGTAATTCTTTGTATTCAGGAGGAAATCACACTTGCTTTTCAATGTTTCCATGAAACATGTTCATGCATGTCACTCCCTTCCAAAATAGTGAACCAAGTGAAGAGGACTCACAGTCATATATGGCATGTGCACTTTTTGAGAAATCATATGTAGCATGTGCACTTCTTTGGGATAAGTATCCTACACAGGTTTCTAGATTGTAAAACTTTGTATTCTGGAAAAAACAACATTTGTTTTGTGCTCAGTCTACCAACTATGTTCAGGCTTGTAAAGAGCTTGAAAATAGTGACCAAGTGAGGACACGTCAAATTCACATGTTTCACTTTCTCTTCTCAGTGATAAGAATCCTGTAGATGTTCATACATTGTAACTTTTTATGTTCAGGAGAAATTCACACTGGTTTTGTGACATTTCCATGGAATATGTTCACGCAGGCCTTGATTTTCCAAAATAGTGAACCAAGTGAGGAGGACTCAGAGTCAAATGTTGGATTTTCACTTCTTAGGGATAAGTATCCTAGAGAAGTTTCTATACTCTAACATTTGTGTTCAGGTGAAAATCATACTTGTTTTGTTTCATTTCAATGGCTCATGTTCACACAGGCCATGATGTTACAAAATCGTGAAACAAGTGAGGAGGACTCTGATTTAAGTGTAGCAAGTGCACTTTTTTAGAATAAATATCAAACAGAAGGTTCTATATTGTATCTCTTTGTGTTCAGGAGGAAATCAAATTTGTTTTACGACGTTTCCATGAAAACTGTTTATGCATGTCGTTCCACTCCAAAATAGTGAACCAAGTTTAGTGGACTCGCAGTCATATGTAGCATGTGCACTTCTTTGGGATGTCATGTGTAGCATGTGCACTTCTTTGGGATAAGTATCCTACACCGGTTTCTAGACTGTAAAACTTTGTATTCTGGAGAAAACAACATTTGTTTTGTGCTGACTCTACCAACTCTGTTCAGGCTTGTCATGAGATTGAAAATAGTGACCAAGTGAGGACGCGTCAAATTCACATGTTTCACTTTCTCTTTTCAGTGATAAGAATCCTGGAGATGTTCATACGTTGTAACTTTTTATGTTGAGGAGTAAATTCACCATCGTTTTGTGACGGTTTCATGGAATATGTTCACGTAGGCCTTGATTTTCCAAAATAGTGAACCAAGTGAGGAGGACTGAGAGTCAAATGTTGGATTTTCACTTCTTAGGGATAAGTATCCTAGAGAAGTTCTTATACTGTAACATTTGTCTTCAGGCGAAAATCATGCTTGTTTTGTGACATTTGAATGGCTCATGTTCACACAGGCCATGATTTTCCAAAATAGTGATCCAAGTGAGGAGGACTCTGATTTAAGTGTTGCAAGTGAACTTGTTTAGGATAAATATCAAACAGAAGGTTCTATATTGTATCTCTTTGTGTTCAGGAGGAAATCAAATTTGTTTTACGACGTTTCCATGAAAACTGTTTATGCATGTCGTTCCCCTCTAAAATAGTGAACCAAGTTTAGAGGACTCACAGTCATATGTAGCATGTGCACTTCTTTGGGATGTCATGTGTAGCATGTGTACTTCTTTGTGATAAGTATCCTACACAGGTTTCTAGACTGTAAAACTTTGTATTCTGGAGAAAACATTTGTTTTATGCTGATTCTACCAACTATGTTCAAGCTTGAAATGAGCTTGAAAATAGTGACCAAGTTAGGACCCATCAAATTCACATGTTTCACTTTCTCTTCTCAGTGATAAGAATCCTGGAGATGTTCATACGTTGTAACTTTTTATGTTGAGGAGTAATTCACCCTGGTTTTGTGAGGGTTTCATGGAATATGTTCACGTAGGCCTTGATTTTCCAAAATATTGAACAAAGTGAGGAGGACTGAGAGTCAAATGTTGGAGGTGAAGTTCTTAAGGATAAGTATCCTACCGAAGATTCTATAGTGTTACACTTTGTGTTCAGGAGAAGATCATACTTGTATTGCGACACTGGCATATCACATGTTCACGCAAGCCATGATTTTCAAAAATAGTGAACCAAGGGCTGAGGATTCAGAGTCAAATGTTGGAATTTCACTTCTTAGGGATAAGTATCCTAGAGAAGTTCCTACACTGTAACATTTGTGTTCAGGCGAAAAGCATTCTTGTTTTGTGACATTTGAATGGCACATGTTCACACAGGCCATGATTTTACAAAATAGTGAAACAAGTGAGGAGGTCTCTGATTTAAGTGTTGCAAGTGAACTTCTTTAGGATAAGTCTCGAATAGAAGGTTCTATATTGTAACTCTTTGTGTTCAGGAGGAAATCACAATTGTTTTACGAATTTTCCATGAAACATGTTCATGCATGTCGTTCCCTTCCAAAACATTGAACCAAGTGAAGAGGACGCACAGTCATATGTAGCATGTGCACTTCTTTGGGAAGTCATGTGTCACATGTGCACTTCTTTGGGATAAGTATCCTACACAGGTTTCTAGACTGTAAAACTTTGTATTCTGGAGAGAATAACATTTGTTTTGTGCTGATTCCACCAACTCTGTTCTGGCTTGTAATGGGCTTGAAAAAAGTGACCAAGTGAGGACGGGTCAAATTCATATGTTTAACTTCTCTTCTCAGTAATCAGAATCCTGTATTTGTTTATACATTGTAACTTATATGTTCAGGAGAAATTCACACTGGTTTTGTGACGTTTTCATGGAATAGGTTCATGCAGGCCTTGATTTTCCAAAATAGTAAACCAAGTGAGGAGGACTCTGAGTTAAGTGTTCCAAGTGCACTTCTTTAGAATAAGTATGGAACAGAAGTATCTATGTTGTAACTTTTTGTGTTCAGGAGGAAATCATACTGGTTTTAGGAAGTTTCCATGAAACATGTTCACGCATGTAGTTCCCTTCCAAAATAGTGAACCAAGTGAAGGGGACTTACAGTCCTATGTAGCATGTGCACTTCTTTGGGAAGTCATATGTAGTATGTGCACTTCTTTAGGATAATTATCCTACACAGGTTTCTAGACTGTAAAGAATTGTATTCTGGAGAGAACAACATTTATTTTCTGCTGATTCTACCAACTCTGTTCAGGCTTGTAATGAACTTGAAAAAAGTGACCAAGTGAAGTCGGGTCAAATTCACATGTTTCACTTTCTCTTCTCAGTGATAAGAATTCTGTAGATGTTCATACATTGGAAGTTTTTATGTTGAGGATAAATTCACATTGGTTTTGTGACGTTTTCATGGCTATGTTCACACAGGCCTTGATTTTCAAAAATAGTGAACCAAGTGAGGAGGACTGAGAGTCAAATATTGGAGGTGCACTACTTAGGGATAAATATCCTACAGAAGATTCTATAGTGTTACACTTTGTGTTCAGGAGAAGATCTTACTTGTTTTGAGACATTGGCATATCACATGTTCACGCAGGCCATGATTTTCCAAAATAGTGAACCAAGTGCGGAGGATTCAGAGTCAAATGTTGGAATTTCACTTCTTAGGGATAAGTATCCTAGAGAAGTGCCTATACTGTAATATTTGTCTTCAGGCGAAAATCATACTTATTTTGTGACATTTGAAAGGCTCATGGTCACACAGGCCATGGTTTTACAAAATAGTGAATCAAGTGAGGAGGACTCTGATTTAAGTGTTGCAAGTGAACTTGTTTAGGATAAGTCTCAAACAGAAGTTTCTATGCTTTACCTCTTTGTGTTCAGGAGTAAATCACACTTGTTTTAGGACGTTTCCATGAAACATGTGCATGCATGTCGTTCCTTTATGAAACAGTGAACCAAGTGAAGAGGACTCACAGTCATATGTAGCATGTGCTCTTCTTTGGGAAGTATATGTAGTATGTGCAATTCTTTGGGATAAGTATCCTACACAGGTTTATAAACTTTGTATTCTGGAGAGAAAAACATTTGTTTTGTGCTGATTCTACCAACTCTGTTCAGGCTTGTAAGGAGCTTGAAAAAAGTGACCAAGTGAGGACAGGTCAAATTCATATGTTTCACTTTCTCTTCTTAGTAATAAGAATCCTGTTTTTGTTTATACGTTGTTACTTATATGTTCAGGAGAAATTCACACTGGTTTTGTGACATTTTTATGGAATAGGTTCTCGCAGGCCTTGATTTTCCAAAATAGTGAACCAAGTGAGGAGGACTCTGAGTTAAATGATGCAAGTGCACTTCTTTAGGATAAGTATCGAACAGAAGTTTCTATGTTGTAACTTTTTGTGTTCAGAAAGAAATCACACTTGTTTTACGACGTTTCCATGAAACGTGTTCATGCATGCGTTCCCTTCCAAAATAGTGAACCAAGTGAAGCGGACTCACAGTCATATGTAGCATGTGCACTTCTTTGGGAAGTCATTTGTAGCATGTGCACTTCTTTGATATAAGTATCCTACACAGGTTTCTAGAATGTAAAACTTTGTATTCTGGAGCAAACAACATTTGTTATGTGCTGATTCTACCAACTGTGTTAAGTCTTGTAATGAGCTTGAAAATAGTGACCAAGTGAGGACACGTCAAATTCACATGTTTCACTTTCTCTTCTCAGTGATAAGAATCCTGCAGATGTTCATACTTTGTAACTTATACGTTCAGGAGAAATTCACACTGGTTTTGTGACGTTTCCATGGAATATGTTCACGTAGGCCTTGATTTTCCAAAATAGTGAACCAAGTGAGGAGGACTGAGAGTCAAATGTTGGAATTTCACTTCTTAGGGATAAGTATCCTAGAGAAGTTCCTATACTGTAACATTTGTGTTCAGACAAAAATCATACTTGTTTTGTGACATTTGAATGGCACATGTTCACACAGGCCACTATTTTACAAAATAGTGAACCAAGTGAGGAGGACTCTGAGTTAAATGTTGCAAGTGCACTTCGTTAGGATAAGTATCTAACAGAAGTTTATATTTTGTAACTCTTTGTGTTCAGGAGGAAATCTCCCTTGTTTTACGACGTTTCCAGGAAACATGTTCATGCATGTCGTTCCCTTCCAAAATAGTGAATCAAGTGAAGAGGACTCACAGTCATATGTAGCATGTGCACTTCATTGGGAAGTCATGTGTACCATGTGTACTTCTTTGGTATAAGTATCTTTTTTTTTTCAGCTCATACAAATTTCTTAGGTATACCAGTTCCCTCCCTTCCTCCTCCTCCCCCTTACCCCCTGCTCCCCCTCCCCACCCCTGTCACTCCCCATCCCCCAGTGCCTCCTGCCCCAATTCTCGAGAGTCCTTTCTTGTGCATGTCTGATTTTCCTCTGGGCCCTCCTCTCCGATGACGTACAAGGACCCAGTGGCCTTTCCCTGAACCCATTCCCGTGTTCCCCTTAGGTATAGGAACACTGCTGTGGCTGCCAATCCTTTACCTCCAAGGCTCTTGGTGCCTTTAGCAGATGCTAGACTTTGTGAGGTCAACAGTGTGTTGGACAATGCGCAGGGCATGCAAAGTCCAATTATGATTGCTTCAGCCCTAACTAGTATAGAGTATCTTATATATCATTGCTCCTCCCATCCTTTTGCTCTTACACTCTTACCGCCCCTTCTTTAGGATAAGTATCATACAGAAATTTCTATATTGTAACTCTTTGTGTTCAGGAGGAAATCACACTTGTTTTACGACGTTTCCATGAAACATGTTCATGCATGTCGTTCCCTTCCAAAATAGTGAATCAAGTGAAGAGGACTCACAGTCATATGTAGCATGTGCACTTCATTGGGAAGTCATGTGTACCATGTGTACTTCTTTGGTATAAGTATCTTTTTTTTTTCAGCTCATACAAATTTCTTAGGTATACCAGTTCCCTCCCTTCCTCCTCCTCCCCCTTACCCCCTACTCCCCCTCCCCACCCCTGTCACTCCCCATCCCCCAGTGCCTCCCACCTCAATTCCCGAGAGTCCTTTCTTGTGCATGTCTGATTTTCCTCTGGGCCCTCCTCTCCGATGACGTACAAGGACCCAGTGGCCTTTCCCTGAACCCATTCCCGTGTTCCCCTTAGGTATAGGAACACTGCTGTGCCTGCCAATCCTTTACCTCCAAGGCTCTTGGTGCCTTTAGCAGATGCTAGACTTTGTGAGGTCAACAGTGTGTTGGACAATGCGCAGGGCATGCAAAGTCCAATTATGATTGCTTTAGCCCTAACTAGTATAGAGTATCTTATATATCATTGTTCCTCCCATGCTTTTGCTCTTACACTCTTACCGCCCCCTTTTCCGTACATGTCCCTGAGCTCCAGTATGGGTTGAGATTAGGCTGGCCTAGTTCTAGGTGGTTGATATAGAGTCTCTGAAGTTCTGGATTGTGGTTTGTTGATTTTCTTTTGCAGTTTTGCTGCTCCTGCAATGCCCTTCACTCCATTCTGCTGGGCACTGTATGTCACCCCCTGGCCAGAGACAAAAGGATGTTAGACTCTTGTGATAAAGGCACATTCAAAGGTAGATGTAATAAAAGTGGGAAACCATACTAAGGGAGGGGTCTATCACCCATTTCCAAAATGGTTACTTTTTATCTGCCACACTATATGACCTCCTCTTCTGGTGAGATCACACCTCCTCAGTAGTAAATGATCAGGAACAAAAGTCTGTGAACTTAATCAGATATCTCATTACTTATTTGGGTCCTTGGTGGAGGCCTATTTTCCCTGCTGTAACATGGTCCCTTCTCTCCTTGTTTCTGGTTTGGCCCTCCTACCCCATCCCTCCTGTTCATAATCCTTGGAAATACTGTCTGTAGGTGGGCTGGGTGGGTTTGGTACTAGGAGCCACCTATTAGGGAGTACATACGGCGCTTAATTTTCTGGGTCTGTGATACTTCGCTTAATATAATTGTTTCTAATGACATCCATTTCCCGGCAAATTCCAGTAATTCATCATTTTTGATGGCTGAGTAATACTCCATTGTATAGATGTACCACAGTTTCCTTATCCACTCATCAACTGTTGGACATTTGGGCTGTTGCCATGATTTTGCTATTGTACACAGTGCTGCTATGAACATGGTCGTGCTTGTGCTATCGAGGTGAACCTCTGCTGCATGAGTTGTTATACCCAAAAGTGGAATCGCAGGGTCATACGGCATTTCAATCTTTAATTTCTTTAAGAATCTCCAGACGGCTCTCCAGAGTGGCTGTATGAGCCTGCATTCCCACCAGCAATGTAGGAGAATTCCCCTCTCTCCACATCCTCTCCAACATTTGTTGTTGTTTGTATTGTGGATTTTTGCCATCCTGACCGGGGTGATATGATATCTCAGGGAAGTTTTGATTTGCATTTCCCTGATGGCTAAGGAAGTGGAGCATTTTTTCAGATATTTGTTAAACATTTTAATTTCATCCCTGGTAAAGTTTCTTTTAAGTTCCAGGGCCCAGTTTTTAATTGAGCCATTGGTTTCCTTGGTCTTTAGTTTTCTAAGTTCTTTGTGTACTCTGGACAGCAGAGTTCTATCAGATGTGTGGTTAGTGAAGATTTTCTCCCATTCTGTGGGTTGCCTTTGAGCTCGTGTTATAATCTCTTTATCTGAACAGAAGCTCTTTAATTTCAAAAGATCCCAATTGTTGAGAGTTGGTAGCAGTGACTGTGCCATTGGATGTCTGTTTCGGAAATGTTGGCCTAGCCCAATCAGCTTGAGGGAGTTCCCTATCTTTTCAACTATGGTTTTTATAGTCTCTGGCCTGATATCAAGGTCCTTGATCCATTTGGAATTAAGTCTTGTACGTGATGACAATTACGGGTCCAGCTTTAATCTTCTGCATGTGGAAATCTAGTTTTGCCAGCACCATTTGTTGAAGATGCTGTTCTTTTTCCATTGGATTCTTTGGGCCCCTTTGTCAAAGACTAAATGGCTGTAACTTTGTGGGCTTATATCTGGGTCTTCCACCCTTATCCATTGATCTGTGTGTCTATTTTGGAGCCAGTACCAGGCTGTCTTTATAACTATGGATTTGTAATATAGACTTAGGTTTCGTATGGTAATACCTCCAGCTGTGTTTTTGTTACTCAGGATTGTTTTTGCTATCCTGGGTCTTTTGTGCCTCCATATGAACTTTGAGATTGTTTGGTCAACTTCTTTGAAGAATTACTTCGGGATTTTGATTGGTATAGCATTGAATCTGTATATTGCCTTTGGTAGGTTGGTCATTTTTATGATGTTGATTCTGCCAATCCAGGAACAAGGGAGGTCTTTCCACCTTCTGGTGTCTTCTGCTATTTCTTTCTTTAGGGTTTTAAAGTTTTCATTGTAAAGTTTTCATTGTAAAGTTCTTTTACCTCCTTAGTTAGGTTTATACCAAGGTATTTCATCTTTTTAGGGGCTATAGTAAATGTTATTGTTTCTCTCAAGGCTTTTTCACTTCTTTCATTCTGGGCATATAGGAAGGCCTCTGATTTTTGTGCATTTATTTTGTATCCTGCCACCCTACTGAATTTCTCAATTAGTTCCAGGAGGTTCCTGGTGGAGTTTTTGGGATCACTCAGGTATAAGATCATGTCATCTGCAAATAGGGATAGCTTGACTTCTTCCTTGCTAATTTGAATCCCTCTTATGTCCCTTTCTTGTCTTATGGCTTCAGCTAAGACTTCAAGTACAATATTGAATAGAAGTGGTGAGAGTGGACAGCCTTGTCTAGTTCCTGATCAAAGTGGGAATGATTCCAATTGTTCCCCATTGAGCATAATCTTTGCTGTGGGCTTGTTGAACATAGCTTTTATTATATTGATTAAGGTTCCTTCCATTCCCACTGTCTCTAGCGTTTTGATCATAAAAGGCTGTTGGATCTTGTCAAAAGCTTTTTCTGCATCTATCGAGAGTATCATGTGGTCTTGGACTTTGGACTGGTTTACATGATGAATTACATTTATTGATTTGCGTATGTTGAACCAACCTTGTGTGCCGGGGATGAAGCCTACTTGGTCCCCATGAATGATCTTTTTAATATGTTTTTGAATCCGATTTGCTAAGACTTTGTTGGGAATCTTTGCGTCTGTGTTCATCAGGGAGATCGACCTATAGTTTTCTTTTTTAAGCGAATCTTTATTAAGTTTTGGGATTAAAACAATATTAGCTTCATAGAAGGAATTTGGTAGTGTTCCTTCCTTTGCTAGTTGATGGAACAGTTTAAGGAGTATTGGTGTTATTAACTCCTTAAATGTGTGGTAGAACTCTGTGCTGAATCCATCTGGTCCAGGACATTTTTTGGTGGGAAGATTCGAGATTACTTCCTCAATTTCCTTATATGTTATAGGACTATTTAAATAATTCACAACTTCCTGATTCAATTTAGGTAAGTTGTGTTTACTTAGAAATTCATCCATCTCTTTTGTGTTGTCAAACGTCACAGAGTATATATTTTTGAAATATGATGTTATAATTCTCTGGATTTCTTGGGTATCCGTAGTGATAACTTCATGTTCATTTCTAATTTTGATAATTTGGGTTTTCTCTCTCTTGCTTTTGGTTAGTTTAGCTAGGGGTGTATCAATCTTGTTGATTTTTTCAAAGAAAAAACTTTTTGACTGGTTGATTTTTTCTATCGTTTTCTTAATCTCAATTTCAGATAATTCTCCCCTTATTTTGCTAATCTCCTCTCTTCTACTGCTTTTGGGATCAGATTGCTCTAGTTTCTCTAAAGCTTTAAGCTGCATTATTAAGTTGTTTATTTCTGATGTTTCCATTTTTTTGATGTAGGCATTAAGAGCTATGAACTTACCTCTTAGAACAGCTCTCATTGTATTCCAGAGATTTTGGTAAGTTGTATTTTCGTTATCATTCGCTTTCAGGAAATCTTGAATTTCCTTTTTAATTTCTCCTGAATCCAGTTCTCATTCAGCATCATAGTGTTAAGTTTCCAGGAGTTAGTGTATTTTCTCTTGTTTGATGTGTTGTGGATGTCCAGCTTTAGGCCGTGATGTTCTGATAGGGCACAGGTTAGAATTTCAACTTTCTTGTATATGTGTAGATTCATTTTGTGGCCCAATATGTGATCTATTTTGGAGAAAGTTCCGTGTGCTGCTGAGAAAAATGTGTATTCTTTGGTGCGTAGGTGAAAAGTTCGATAGAGATCTGTAAGGTCCGTTTCTTTCAGGGTTTGATTAAGTTCCAAAGTGTCTCTGTTAAGCTTTTGACCTATTGATCTATCCCATGTTGAGAGGGCGGTGTTGAAATCCCCAAGAATTATCGTTTGGGGGTTGATTTCTTGCTTTAGACGCTGTAGGGTTTTCTTAATGAATGTGGAGGGGCCCGTATTGGGTGCATATATGTTCAGTATTGTGAAGTCTTCCTGGTGAATTGTACCTGTGACTAAAATGTAGTATCCATCCTTGTCTCTTATAATTTTCTTTGGTTTGAAATCCACTTTGTCTGATAGCATAATGGCTACCCATGACTGTTTTCTGCTTCCATTTGCTTGTAGAATTGTTGACCAGCCTTTTATTTTTAGAGCGTGCCTATCTTTTGTGGTGAGATGGGTTTCCTGCAGGCAGCAGATTGATGGATTGTGATTTTTAATCCAAGTTTGTAATCTGTGTCTCTTGATCGGTGAATTAAGTCCATTAACATTTAGTGTTATAATGGAGAAACTATTAATTCCAGACATTTATTATGTTTAGTACCTTTTATAAGTATATTGCTTGCTTTTAATGGTGTTATATTTGCCTTCTTTTCTCCTGGATATGCCTGTTTTTTTCTTCACGCTTGAGTATCATTTCTAGCATTTTTTGAAGGCCTGGTTTGGTGGACATGTATCCCTTAAAGTTGTCTTTGTGCTGGGAAATTTTTACTTCTCCCTCGATCATGACTGATAGTTTTGCAGGGTAAATCAGCCTGGGTTGACATTTTTGCTCATTCAATACTTGAAGTATGTCTCTCCAAGCTCTTCTTGCTTTTACTGTTTCGACTGAGAAGTCATTTGTTATTTTAAAAGGTTTACCTTTAAAAGTGACTTGTTTTCTCTCCCTTGAAGCTCTCAGCACCAGTTCTTTATCTTGAATGTGGAGTGTTTTAACTATTATTTGCCGTGGTGTGCTTCTATTTTGGTCGTATCTCTTTGGGGTGCGGAATGCCTCTTGTATATGGATGGGCCTCTCTTTTTTTAGATGAGGAAAGTTTTCCTTGATGATTGTTTGAAAAATTTCCTCAGGGGTGGTATTTTGAGATTCTTGCTCTGGTATTCCATGAATACGCATGTTAGGCTTCTTCAGGGAGTCCCATATCTCTTGGATATTTCTCTGAAGTATCTTTTTGGCTTTAACAACCTCTTCCATTGAACTGGTTAGTACTCCCACTTTATCTTCAAGGTCTGAAATTCTGTTTTCTGCTTCGTTAGTTCTGTTGATAAGACTCTCTGTGGCGTTCTGGGTTGAAGATAACTTGTCTATTAGCTCAGTTTTAAACTCTGCTTGAGTTTGTTTTAACTGCTCTATGCCACTTTTTGTTTCTTGCACTGTTTTTCTCAACTCCTCCAGATGTCTGTTGTGTTCCTCTTCAAAGCGGTTGATTCGATTATGTAATTCCTCCCGGATTTCCTCTTTCATAGTATTGAACATGGTAATGATCATATTTTGAAAGACCTTATCCTGGGTGAGGCTTTCTTGGCCTTTTTCCGCGGGTTTGTTCTTGTTGGAGTCTAACATTATGGGATTAATTTCTTCAGTGGGAAATTTGTTTACTCGAGTGTTGCTTCTCATGGATTTGCACTTTGACTTTGGCATTGTCATTTTAACTCTTAAGATCTCTCAATTTCACTAAACTGAATTATTTGGCCTGGGGTCCTGGTGGGCAGGGCCCGAACTGGATTGCGTGCTTGTCCTGACCAGCGGAGCGGGGTGGGGTGAAAAGGGAGGATGGGCGCATCTGCATGGAGCTATTTAATCCAAGGGCAGGTGGGGCGGGGCCCGGGCGCAGGGGGAGGTCCTCCTCGTCCCTCGGCCCCCGCACGTGGCTCCGGCTGGATGGTGGGAGTCGGAGCCGGGTCCCTGTGGGCTGACCTGGGGTCCTGGTGGGCGGGGCCCGAAATGGGACTAAACTAGAGTACAGGGTGAGGCCCGGCTGGACTGTGTGCGCAAATCCCGACCAGTGGAGCGGGGTGGGGTGAAAAGGGGGGATGGGCGCGTCTGCGTGGAGTTATTTAACCCAAGGGCAGCTGGGGTGGGGCCTGGACACAAGGGGAGGTCCTCCTCTTCCCTCGGCCCCCGCGCGGCTCTGGCTGGATGGTGGGAGTCAGAGCCGGGTCCATGTGGGCTGACCTGGGGTCCTAGGGCGCGGGGTGAGGTCCAGCTGGAACGTTCACGGGCGTCCCGACCAGTGGAGCGGGGTGGGGTGGAAAGGCATAAGTATCTTATACAGGTTTCTAGAATGTAAAACTTTGTATTCTGGAGAAAACAAACATTTGTATTGTGCTGATTCGACCACTCTGTTCAGACTTGCAATGAGCTTGAAAAAAGTGACCAAGTGAGGACGGGTCAAATTCATATGTTACACTTTCTCTTCTCAGTAATAAGAATCCTGTATTTGTTTATACGTTGTAACTTATATGTTCAGGAGAAATTCACACTGGTTTTGTGACGTTTTCATGGAATAGGTTCACGCAGGCCTTGATTTTCCAAAATAGTGATCCAATTGAGGATGATTCTGAGAAATGTTGCAAGTGCACTTGTTTAGGATAAGTATAGAACAGAAGTGTCCATGTTGTACCTCTTTGTGTTCAGGAGGAAATCACACTTGTTTAACGACGTTTCCATGAAACATGTTCATGCCTGTCGTTCCCTTCCAAAATAGTGAACCAAGTGAAGAGGACTTACAATCATATGTAGCATGTGCACTTCTTTGGGAAATCATATGTAGCATGTGCACTTCTTTGGGATAAGTATATACACAGGTTTCTAGACTGTAAAACTTTGTATTCTGGAGAAAACAACATTTATTTTCTGCTGATTCTACCAATTGTGTTCAGGCTTGTAATGAGCTTGAAAATAGTAACCAAGTGAGGATGTGTCAAATTCACATGTTTCACTTTCTCTTCTCAGTGATAAGAATCCTGTAGATGTTCATACGTTGTAACTTTTTATGTTCAGGAGAAAATCACACTGGTTTTGAAACGTTTTCATGAAATATGTTCACGTAGGCCTTCGTTTTCCAAAATAGTGAACCAAGTGAGGAGGACTGAGAGTCAAATGTTGGAGGTGCAATTCGTAGCGATAAGTATCCTACAGAAGATTCTATAGTGTTGCACTCTATGTTCAGGAGAAGACCATACTTGATTTGCCACATTAGCATATCACATGTTCACGAAGGCCATGATTTTCCAAAATAGTGAACCAAATGTGGAGGATTCAAAGTCAAATGTTGGAATTTCACTTCTTAGGGATAAGTATCCTAGAGAAGTTCCTATACTGTAATCTTTGTGTTCAGGTGAAAATCATATTTGGTTTGTGACATTTGAATGGCACATGTTCATACAGGCCATCATTTTCCAATATAGTGAACCAAGTGACAAGGAATCTATATAAGTGTTGAAAGTAAACTTCTTTATGATAAGTATCGAACAGAAGTTTCTATATTGTAACTCTTTGTGTTCAGGAGTAAATCACAATTGCTTTACAACGTTTCCATGAAACATGTTCATGCATGTTGTTCCCTTCCAAAATAGTGAACCAAGTGAAGAGGACTCACAGTTATATGTAGCATGTGCACTTCTTTGGGAAGTCATATGTAGCATGTGCACTTATTTGGGATAAGTATCCTACACAGGTTTCTAGACTGTGAAACTTTGTATTCTGGAGAGAAAAAGATTTGTTTTGTGCTGATTCTACCCTCTCTGTTCAGTCTCATAATGAGCTTGAAAAACGTGACCAAGTGAGGACGGGTCAAATTTATATGTTTCACTTTCTCTTCTCAGCAATAAGAATCCTGTATTTGTTTATACCTTGTAACTTATATGTTCAGGAGAAATTCACACTGGTTTTGTGAAGTTTTCGTGTAATATGTTCACGCAGGCCTTGATTTTCCAAAATAGTGAACCAAGTGAAGAGGACTGAGAGTCAAATGTTGGAAGTGCCCTTCTTAGGGATAAGTATACTACAGAAGATTCTATAGTGTTACGCTTTATGTTCAGGAGAATATCATACTTGTTTTGCGACATTTGCATATAACATGTTCACGCAGGCCATGATTTTCCAATATAGTGAACCAAGTGAGAAGGACTCTGATTTAAGTGTTGAAAGTGAACTTCTTTAGGATAAGTCTCAAACAGAAGTTTCTATATTGTAACTCTTTGTGTTCAGGAGGAAATCACACCTGTTTTACGACGTTTCCATGAAACATGTTCATGCATGTCGTTCCCTTCCAAAATATTGAAACAGGTGAAGAGGACTCACATTCACATATAACGTGTGCACTTCTTTGGGAAGTCATGTGTAGAATGTGCACTTCTTTGGGATAAGTATCCTACATAGGTTTCTAGACTGTAAAACTTTGTATTCTTGAGAAAACAACATTTGTTTTGTGCTGATTCTACCAACTGTGTTCAGGCTTGTAATGAGCTTGAAAATAGTGACCAAGTGAAGTCGCGTCAAATTCACATGTTTCACTTTCTCGTCTCAGTGATAAGAATCCTGTAGATGTTCATACGTTGTAACTTTTTTATTCAGGAGAAATTCACACTGGTTTTGTGACGTTTCAATGGAATATGTTCACGCAGGCCTTGATTTTCCAAAATAGTGAACCAAGTGAGGAGGACTGAGTGTGAAATGTTGGAATTTCAATTCTTAGGGTTACGTATCCTAGAGAAGTTCCTATACTGTAACATTTGCGTGCAGGCGAAAATCATACTGGCTTTGTGACATTTGAATGGCACATGTAGACACAGGCCATGATTTTACAAAATAGTGAACCAAGTGATATAAATTTTGCAAGTGCACTTCTTTAGGATAAGTATCGTACAGAAATTTCTATATTGTAACTCTTTGTGTTCAGGAGGAAATCACACTTGTTTTACGATGTTTCCATGAAACATGTTCATGCTTGTCATTCCCTTCCAAAACAGTGAACCAAGTGAAGAGGACTCACAGTCATGTGTAGCATGTGCATTTCTTTGGGATAAGTATCCTGCACCGGTTTCTAGACTTTAAAACTTTGTATTCTGGAAAACACAACATTTGTTTTGTGCTGATTCTACCAACTATGTTCAGGCTTGTAATGAGCTTGAAAATAGTGACCAAGTGAGGACGCCTCAAATTCACATGTTTCACTTTCTCTTCCCAGTGAAAAGAATCCTGTAGATATTCATACGTTGTAACTTTTCATGTTCAGGAGAAATTCACACTAGTTTTGTGACGTTTTCATGGAATATGTTCAGGCAGGCTTTGATTTTCCAAAATAGTGAACCAAGTGAGCAGGACTGAGAGTCAAATGTTGGAATTTCACATCTTAGGGATAAGTATCCTAGAGAAATTCCTATACTGTAACATTTGTGTTCAGGCGAAAATCATACTTTTTTTGTAACATTTGAATGGCACGTGTTCACACAGGCCATGATTTTCCAATTCAGTGAACCAAGTGAGATAGATTCTGATTTAAGTGTTGCAAGTAAACTACTTTAGGATAAGTCTCTAACAGAAGTTTCTATATTGTAACTCTTTGTGTTCAGGAGGAAATCACACTTGATTTACGACATTTCAATGAAACATGTTCAAGCTTGTCATTCCCTTCAAAAATTGTGAACCAAGTGAAGAGGACTCACAGTCATATGTAGCATATGCACTTCTTTGGGAACTCATATGTAGCATGTGCACTTCCTTGGGATAAGTATCCTACACAGGTTTCTAGACTGTAAACCTTTGTATTCTGGAGAAAACAACATTTGTTTTGTGCTGATTCTACCAACTATGTTCAGTCTTGTAATGAGCTTGAAAATAGTGACCAAGTGAGAACGCATCAAATTCACATGTTTCACTTTCTCTTCTCACTGATAAGAATCCTGTAGATGTTCATATGTTGTAACTTGTTATGTTGTGGACTAATTCACACTTGTTTTGTGATGTTTCCATGGAATATGTTCACTCAGGCCTTGATTTTCCAAAATAGTGAACCACATGAGGAGGACTGAGAGTCAAATGTTGGAGGTGCACTTCTTAGGGATAAGTATCCTACAGAAGATTCTATAGTATTACACTTTGTGTTCAGGAGACGATCATACTTGTTTTGCGACATTTGCATATACCATGTTCACGCAGGCCATGATTTTCCAAAAGAGTGAACCATGTGCGCAGGATTCAGACTAAAATATTGGAATTTCACTTCTGAGGCATAAGTATCCTAGAGAAGTTCCTATACTGTAACATTTGTGTTCATTCGAAAATCATACTTGTTTTGTGACATTTGAGTGGCACACGGTCACACAAGCCATGATTTTACAAAATAGTGAACCAAGTGAGGAGGACTCTGAGTTAAATATTGCAAGTGTACTTCTTTAGGATAAGTCTTGAACAGAAGTTTCTATATTGTAACTCTTTGTGTTCAGGAGGAAATCACACTTCTTTTACGACGTTTCCATGAAACATGTTCATGCATGTCGTTCCCTTCCAAAATAGTGAACCAAGTAAAGAGTACTCACAGTCATATGTAGCATGTGCACTTCTTTGGGAAGTCATGTGTAGTATGTGCACTTCTTTGGGATAAGTATCCTACACAGGTTTCTAGACTCTAATACTTTGTATTCTGGAGAAAACAACATTTATTTTGTGATGATTCTACCAACTATGTTCAGGCTTGTAATGAGCTTGAAAATAGTGACCAAGTGACGACGTGTGAAATTCACATGTTTCCCTATCTTCTCAGTGATAAGAATCGTGTAGATGTTCATATGTTGTAACTTTTAATGTTCAGGAGAAATTCACACTGGTTTTGTGACGTTTCATGGAATATGTTCACGCAGCCCTTGATTTTCCAAAGTAGTGAACCAAATGAGGAGAACTGACAGTCAAATGTTGGAGGTGCACTTCTTAGGGATAAGTATCCTACAGAAGATACTATAGTGTTACACTTTGTGTTCAGGAGAAGATCAAACTTTTTGTAAAACATTTGCATATAATATGTTCACGCAGGCCATGATTTTCCAAAATAGTGAACCAAATAAGGAATCAAATGTTGCAAGTGCAGTTCGTTGGGATACGTATCCTACAGAAGTTTCTATACTGTAACTCTTTGTGATCAGGAGAAAGTCACACTTGTGCCACAGTCAATGGAACACTTACACACAAGCCATGATATTCCAAAATAGTGAACCAAGAGGGGAGGACTCATAGTCAAATGTTGCAAGTGCTCTTCTCAGCGGTAAGTATCCCACAAAAGTTTCTATACTGTAATTCTTTGTGTTCAGGACAGTATCACACTTGTTTTGGAATGCTTCCATGGAACATGTTCATTCAGAGTTTGAATTTCCAAAATAGTGAACCAAGTGCGGAGGATTCAGAATCAAATGTTGCAAGTGCACTTCGTAGGGAGATGTATCCTAGAAAAGTTTCTACACTGTAACATTTGTGTTCAGGAGAAAATCATACTTGTTTTGTGACATTTACATGGAGCATGTTCACGCAGGCCATGAATTTCCAAAATAGTGAACCAAGTGAGGAGGATTCAGAGTCAAATGCTGGAAGTGCACCTCTTAGGGATAAGTATCCTACAGAAGTTTGTATACTGTAATATTTGCATTCTGAAGAAAATAATACTTTTTTGGTGACATTTGCATGGCACATATTCTCACATGCCATGATTTTCCAAAATAGTGAACTAAATGAGGTGGATTCTGAGTCAAATGTATTCATTACAGAAGTTTCTCTCCTGTAACTCTTTGTGTTCAGGAGGAAATCACACTTGTTGTATGACATTGCCATGAAACATGTTCATGCTTGGCATGCCCTTCCAAAATCATGAACCAAGTGAAGAGGACTCACAGTCATATGTAGCATGTGCACCTCTTTGGGATAAGTATCCTACACAGGTTTCTATACTGTAAAGCTTTGTGTCCTGGAGAAAACAACATTCGTTTTGTGCTAATTCTACCAAATATGTTTAGGCTTGTACTGAGCTTAAAAATAGTGACCGAATGAGGAAGCATCAAATACACATGTTTCACTTTTACTTCTTAGTGATAAGAATCCTGTAGATGTTCATACGTTGTAACTTTTTATGTTCAGCGGAAAATCACACTGGTTTTGTGACGTTGTCATGGCATATATTCACGCAGGCCATGATTTACCAAAAGAGTGAACCAAGCTCCCCCTGGGCCCGGGCCCGCCCCAGCTGCCCTCGGGTTAAATAGCTCCACGCCATCGCCCCCATCCCCACTTTTGCACCGCACCCCGCTCCGCCGGTCGGGACGCGCGCGCGTGGTCCAGCCGGGCCTCAACCCCGCGCCCTAGCTGGTGAGTACCCCCCCCCCCGCGCACCACCCACCAGGACCCCAGGTCGCCCCACAGGGACCCGGCTCCTACTCTCACCATCCAGCAGGAGCCTCGCGCGCGGGGCCGAGGGAAGAGGAGGACCTCCCCCTGCGCCCAGGCCCAGCCCCAGCTGCCCTCGGGTTAAATAGCTCCACGCTGTCACCCCCATCCCCCCTTTTGCACCCAACCCCGCTCCGCTTGTCGGGAAATGCACGCGGTCCAGCCGGGCCTCACCCCAAGACCTAGGTAAGTCTCCGCCCGCCCCGCCCACCAGGACCCCAGGCCAAATAATTCAGTTAAGTGAAATTGAGAGATCTTAAGAGTTAAAATGACAATGCCAAAGTCAAAGTGCAAATCCATGAGAAGCAACAATCAAGTAAACAAATTTCCCACTGAAGAAATTAATCCCATGATGTTAGACTCCAGCAAGAACAAACCCACGGAAAAAGGCCAAGAAAGCCCCACCCAGGATAAAGACTTTCAAAATATGATCATTACCATGTTCAATACTATGAAAGAGGAAATCAGTAAGGAATTATATAATCGAATCAATCGCTTTGAAGAGGAACACAACAGACATCTGGAGGAGTTGAGAAAAACAGTGCAAGAAACAAAAAGTGGCATAGAGCAGTTAAAACAAACTCAAGTAGAGTTTAAAACTGAGCTAAAAGACAAGTTATCTTCAACCGAGAACGCCACAGAGAGTCTTATCAACAGAACTAACGAAGCAGAAAACAGAATTTCAGACCTTGAAGATAAAGTGGGAGTAATAACCAGCTCAATGGAAGAGGTTGTTAAAGCCAAAAAGATACTTGAGAGAAATATCCAAGAGATATGGGACACCCTGAAAAAGCCTAACATGCGTATTCATGGAATACCAGAGCAAGAATCTCAAAATACCACCCCTGAGGAAATTTTCCAAATGATCATCAAGGAAAACTTTCCTCATCTAAAAAAAGAGAGGCAAATCCATATACAAGAGGCATTCCGCACCCCAAAGAGATACGACCAAAATAGAAGCACGCTGCGGCAAATAATAGTTAAAACACTCCACATTCAAGATAAAGAACTGGTGCTGAGAGCTTCAAGGGAGAAAAAACAAGTCACTTTTAAAGGTAAACCTATTAAAATAACAAATGACTTCTCAGTCGAAACAGTAAAAGCAAGAAGAGCTTGGAGAGACATACTTCAAGTATTAAATGAGCAAAAGTGTCAACCCAGGCTGATTTACCCTGCAAAACTATCAGTCATGATCGAGGGAGAAAGAAAAATTTTCCAGCACAAGACAACTTTAAGGGATACATGGCCACCAAACTAGGCCTTCAAAAAATGCTAGAAATGATACTCTAGCGTGAAGAAAAAAACAGGCATATCCAGGAGAACAGAAGGCAAGTATAACATCATTAAAAATGAAGCAATATACTTATAAAAGCTACTAAACATAATAAATGTCTGGAATTAACAATAGTTTCTTCATTATAACACTAAATGTTAATGGACTTAATTCACCGATCAAGAGACACAGATTACAAACATGGATTAAAAATCACAATCCATCAATCTGCTGCCTGCAGGAAACCCATCTCACCACAAAAGATAGGCACGCTCTAAAAATAAAAGGCTGGTCAACAATTCTACAAGCAAATGGAAGCAGAAAACAGGCAGGGGTAGCCATTATGCTATCAGACAAAGTGGATTTCAAATCAAAGAAAATTATAAGAGACACGGATGGATACTACATTTTAGTCACAGGTACAATTCACCAGGAAGACTTCACAATACTGAACATATATGCACCCAATACGGGCCCCTCCACATTCATGAAGAAAACCCTACAGCGTCTAAAGCAAGAAATCAATCCCCAAACGATAATTCTTGGGGACTTCAACACCGCCCTCTCAACATGGGATAGATCAACAGGTCAAAAGCTTAACAGAGACACTTTGGAACTTAATCAAACCCTGAAAGAAATGGACTTTAGAGATCTCTATCGAACTTTTCACCCACGCACCAAAGAATACACATTTTTCTCAGCAGCACACGGAACTTTCTCCAAAATAGATCACATATTGGGCCACAAAATGAATCTACATATATACAAGAAAGTTGAAATTCTAACCTGTGCCCTATCAGACCATCACGGCCTAAAGCTGGACATCCACAACACATCAAACAAGAGAAAATACACTAACTCCTGGAAACTTAACACTATGATGCTGAATGAGAACTGGTTTCAGGAAGAAATTAAAAAGGAAATTCAAGATTTCCTGAAAGCGAATGATAACGAAAATACAACTTACCAAAATCTCTGGAATACAATGAGAGCTGTTCTAAGAGGTAAGTTCATGGCTCTAAATGCCTACGTCAAAAAAATGGAAACATCAGAAATAAACAACTTAACAATGCAGCTTAAAGCTTTAGAGAAACTAGAGCAATCTGATCCCAAAAGTAGTAGAAGAGAGGAGAATAGCAAAATAAGGGGAGAAATATCTGAAATTGAGATTAAGAAAATGATAGAAAAAACCAACCAGTCAAAAAGCTGGTTCTTTGAAAAAATCAATAAGACTGATACAATCCTAGCTAAACTAACCAAAAGCAAGAGAGAGAAAACCCAAATTAACAAAATTAGAAATGAACATGGAGTTATCACTACGGATACCCAAGAAATCCAGAGAATTATAACATCATATTTCAAAAACTTATACTCTGTGAAGTTTGACAACACAAAAGAGATGGATGAATTTCTAAGTAAACACAACTTACCTAAATTGAATCAGGAAGTTGTGAATTATTTAAATAGTCCTATAACATATAAGGAAATTGAGGAAGAAATCTCGAATCTTCCCACCAAAAAATGTCCTGGACCAGATGGATTCAGCACAGAGTTCTACCACACATTTAAGGAGTTAATAACACCAATA
This sequence comes from Typhlomys cinereus, assembly GCA_023101885.1. Taxonomy (NCBI): domain Eukaryota; kingdom Metazoa; phylum Chordata; class Mammalia; order Rodentia; family Platacanthomyidae; genus Typhlomys; species Typhlomys cinereus. The sequence goes on from JALPQD010000666.1 coordinate 545,994, forward strand.
CTCCTTAAACTGTTCCATCAAATAGCAAAGGAAGGAACATTACCAAATTCCTTCCATGAAGCTAATATCGTTTTAATCCCATAACCTAATAAAGATTCGCTTAAAAAAGAAAACTATAGGCCAATCTCCCTGATGAACACAGACGCAAAGATTCTCAACAAAGTCTTAGCAAATCGGATTCAAAAACATATTAAAAAGATCATTCATGGGGACCAAGTAGGCTTCATCCCCGGCACACAAGGTTGGTTCAACATACGCAAATCAATAAATGTAATTCATCATGTAAACCAGTCCAAAGTCCAAGACCACATGATACTCTCGATAGATGCAGAAAAAGCTTTTGACAAGATTCAACAGCCTTTTATGATCAAAACGCTAGAGACAGTGGGAATGGAAGGAACCTTAATCAATATAATAAAAGCTATGTTCAACAAGCCCACAGCAAGGATTATGCTCAATGGGGAACAATTGGAAGCATTCCCACTTCGATCCGGAACTAGACAAGGCTATCCACTCTCACCACTTCTATTCAATATTGTACTTGAAGTGTTAGCTGAAGCCATAAGACAAGAAAGGGACATAAGAGGGATTCAAACCGGCAAGGAAGAAGTCAAGCAATCCCTATTTGCAGATGCCATGATCTTATACCTGAGTGATCCCAAAAACTCCACCAGGAACCTCCTGGAACTAATTGAGAAGTTCAGCAGGGTGGCAGGATACAAAATAAATATGCAAAAATCAGAGGCCTTCCTATATGCCCAGAATGAAAGAAGTGAAAAAGCCTTGAGAGAAACAATGCCATTTATTATAGCCCATAAAAAAATGAAATACCTTGGTATAAACCTAACTAAGGAGGTAAAAGACCTTTACAATGAAAACTTTAAAACCCTAAAGAAAGAAATAGCAGAAGACACCAGAAGGTGGAAAGACCTCCCTTGTTCTTGGATTGGCAGAATCAACATCGTGAAAATGACCATCATACCAAAGGCAATATACAGATTCAATGCTATACCAATCAAAATCCCAAAGCAATTCTTCAAAGAAGTTGACCAAACAATCTCAAAGTTCATATGGAGGCACAAAAGACCCAGGATAGCAAAAACAATCCTGAGTAACAAAAACATAGCTGGAGGTATTACCATACCAAACCTTAGTCTATACTACAAATCCATAGTTGTAAAGACAGCCTGGTACTGGCTCCAAAATAGACACACAGATCAATGGATAAGGATTGAAGACCCGATATAGGCCAACTAAGTTACAGCCATTTGGTCTTTGACAAAGGGGCCCAAAGAATCCAATGGAAAAAGAACAGCATCTTCAACAAATGGTGCTGGCAAAACTGGATCTCCACATGCAGAAGATTAAAGCTGGACCCGTACTTGTCACCATATACAAGACTTAATTCCAAATGGATCAAGGACCTTGATATCAGGCCAGAGACTATAAAAACGATAGATGAAAGGATAGGAAACTCCCTCGAGCTGATTGAACTAGGCCAACATTTCCTAAACAGACATCCAATGGCACAGTCACTACTACCAACTCTCAACAGTTGGGATCTTGTGAAATTAAAGAGCTTCTGTTCAGATAAAGAGATTGTAACGCGAGCTCAAAGGCAACCCACAGAATGGGAGAAAATCTTCACTAACCACATATCTGATAGAGCTCTATTGTCCAGAGTGCACAAAGAACTTAGAAAACTAAACACCAAGGAAACCAATGGCCCAATTAAAAAATGGGCCCTGGAACTTAAAAGAAACTTTACCAGGGATGAAATTAAAATGTCTAACAAATATCTTAAAAAATGCTCCACTTCTTTAGCCATCAGGGAAATGCAAATCAAAACTTCCCTGAGATATCATCTCACCCCGGTCAGGATGGCAAAAATCCACAATACTAACAACGACAAATGCTGGAGAGGATGTGGAGAGAGGGGAACTCTCCTACATTGCTGGTGGGAATGCAGGCTCATACAGCCACTCTGGCGAGCCGTCTGGAGATTCTTAGAGAAATTAAAGATTGAAATGCCATATGACCCTGCTAGTCCACTTTTGGGAATAACCCCCCATACAGCAGAGGTTCACCTCGATAGCACAAGCACGACCATGTTCATAGCAGCACTGTTTACAATAGCAAAGTCATGGAATCAGCCCAAATGTCCAACAGTTGATGAGTGGATAAGGAAACTGTGGTACATCTATACAATGGAGTACTACTCAGCCATCAAAAATGATGAATTACTGGAAGTTGCCGGGAAATGGATGTCATTACAAACAATTATATTAAGTGAAGTATCCTAGACCCAGAAAATTAAGCACCGTATGTACTCCATAATAGGTGGCTCCTAGTACCAAACCCACCCAGCCCACCTAGAGACAGTAATTTCAAGGATTATGAACAGGAGGGATGGGGTAGGAGGGCCACACCAGAAACAAGGAGAGAAGGGACCATGTTACAGCAGGGAAAATAGGCCTCCACCAAGGACCCAAATAAGTAATGAGACATCTGATTAAGTTCACAGACTTTTGTTCCTGATCATTTACTACTGAGGGGGAGTGATCTCACCAGAAGAGGAGGGCATATAGTCTGGCAGATAAAAAGTAACACTTTTGCAAATGGGTGATAGACCCCTCCCTCACTGTGGTTTCCCACTTTTATTACATCTACCTTTGAATGTGCTTTTAGCACAAGACTCTAACAGCTTTTTGTCTCTGGCCAGGGGGTAACATACAATGCCCACCAGGATGGAGTGAAGGGCATTGCAGGAGCAGCAAAACTGCAAAAGAAAATCAACAAACCACAATCCAGAACTTCAGAGACTCTATATCAACCACCTAGAACTCGGCCAGCTTAGTCTCTCCCCATCTTGAAGCTCAGGGAAATTTGTGGAAGAGGGGGCGGTAAGAGTGTAAGAGCATAAGGATGGGAGGAGCAATGATATGTAAGATACTCTATACTAGTTAGGGTTGAAGCAATCATAATTGGACTTTGCATGCCCTGCGCATTGTCCAACACACTGTTGACCTCACAAAGTCTAGCATTTGCTAAAGGCATCAAGATCCTTGGAGGCAAAGGATTGGCAACCACAGCAGTGTTACTATACCTAAGGGGAACATGGGAAAGGGTTCGGGAAAGGACACTGGGTCCTTGTACGTCATCGGAGAGGAGGGCCCCGAGGAAAATCAGACATGCACAAGAAAGGACTCTCTGGGAATTGGGGTGGGAGGCACTGGGGGATGGTGAGGGAGAGGGGTGGGGAGGGGGAGCAGGGGGTACGAGGGGAGGAGGAGGGAGGGAGGGAACTGGTGTACCAAAAAGTTTGTATGAGCTGAAATAAAAAAAAAATAAACTGACATCCCACGTACAAAAAAAAAAAAAAAGTGAACCAAGTGAGGAGGACTGAGAGTCAAATGTTGGAAGTGCACTTCTTAGGAATAAGTATCCTACAGAAGATTCTATACTGTAACACTTTGTGTTCTGGAGAAGATCACACTTGTTTTGTTTCATTTGCATATAACATGTTCACGCAGGTCATGATTTTTCAAAATAATGAACCAAATGAGGAGGGTTCAGAGTCAAATATTGCACGTGCACTTCTTACCGGTAAGTATCCTACGGAAGTTCCAATACTGTAACTCTTTGTATTCAGGGGAAAATAACAGTTGTTGTGCCACATTTCCATGGAACATGTCGAAGCAGGCCATGATTTCTCCAAAATAGTTAACCAAGTGAGGATGACTCAGAGTCAAATGTTGCAAGTGTACTTCGTTGGGATACGTATCCTACAGAAGTTTTTATACTGTAACCCTTTGTGATCAGGAGAAAGTCACACTTGTTGTGCGACAGTCAATGGTACATTTACACGCAAGCCATGATATTCCAAAATAGTGAACCAAGAGAGAAGGACCCAGAGTCAAATGTTGTAATTGTTCTTCTTAGCGGTAAGTATCCCACAAAAGTTTCAATACTGCAATTCTTTTTGTTCAGGAGAGTATCACACTTGATTTGCGACGTTTCCATGGAACCTATTCATGCAGGAGATGATTTCCCAAATAGTGAACCAAGTGCGGAGGATTCAGAATCAAATGTAAGAAGTGCACTTTGTAGGGATAAGTATTCTACAGAAGTTTCCACACTGTAAAATTTGCGTTTTGGAGACAACCATCCTTCTTTTGTGACATTTGCTTGGAACATGTTCACACAGGCTATGAATTTCCAAAACAGTGAACCAAGTGAGAAGGATTCAGAGTCAAATTCTGGAAGTACACCTCTTAAGGATAAGTACCCTACAGAAGTTTGTATACTGTAACATTTGCGTTCAGGAGAAAAACATACTTGTTTTGTGACATTTGCTAGTGCACATGTTCACGCAGGCCATGATTTCCTAAAATAGTGAACCAAGTGAGGAGGACTCTGAGTCAAATATTGCAAGTGCACTTCTTTAGGATAAGTGTGTTACAAAAGTTTCTATAGTGTAACTCTTTGTGTTCAGGAGGAAACCACACTTGTTGTACGACGTTTCCGTGAAACATGTCATGCATGTCGTTCCCTTCCAAAATAGTCAACCAAGTGAAGAGGACTCATAGTCATATGTAGCATGTGCACTTCTTTGGGATAAGTATCCTACACAAGTTTCTAGACTGTAAACCTTTGTATTCTGGAGAGAACAACATTTGTTTTGTGCTGATTCTACCTACTCTGTTCAGGCTTGTAATGAGCTTGAAAAAAGTGACCAAGTGAGGACAGGTCAAATTCATATGTTTCACTTTCTCTTCTCAGTAATAAGAATCCTGTATTTGTTTATACGTTGTAAGTTTTTATATTCAGGGGAAATTCACACTGGTTTTGTGATGATTTCATGGCTATGTTCTCGCAGGCCTTGATTTCCCAAAAGAGTGAACCAAGTAAGGAGGACTGAGAGTCAAATTTTGGAGGTGCACTTCTTAGCGATAAGTATACTACAGAAGATTCTATAGTGTTTCACTTTGGGTTCAGGAGAAGATCATACTTGTTTTGCGACATTGGCATATAAAATGTTCACGCAGGCCATGATTTTCAAAAATAGTGAAACAAGTGCTAAGGATTCAGAGTCAAATGTTAGAATTTCACTTCCTGGGGATTAATATCCTAGAGAAGTTCCTATATTATAACATTTGTGTTCACGCTAAAATCATAATTGTTTTGTGATATTTGAATAGCTCATGTTCACACAGGCCATGAATTTACAAAATAGTGAACCAAGTGAGGAGGACTCTGATTTAAGTGTTGCAAGTGAACTTCTTTAGGAAAAGTCTTGAACAGAAGTTTCTATGTTGTACCTCTTTGTGTTCAGGAGGAAATTTCACTTCTTTTACGACGTTTCCATGAAACGTGTTCATGCATATCTTTCCCTTCCAAAATAGTGAACCAAATGAAGAGGACTCACAGTAATATGTAGCATGTGCACTTCTTTGGGAAGTCATATGTAGCATGTGTACTTCTTTGGGAAGTCATATGTAGCATGTGCACTTCTTTGGGATAAGTATCCTATACAGGTTTCTAGACTGTAAAACTTTGTATTCTGGAGAAAACAACATTTGTTTTGTGCTGATTCTACCAACTATGTTCAGGCTTGTAATGAGCTTTAAAATAGTGACCAAGTGAGGACGCATCAAATTCACATGTTTCACTTTTCTTCTCAGTGATAAGAATCCTGTAGTTGTTCATACGTTGTAACTTTTTATGTTCAGGAGAAATTCACACTGGTTTCGTGACGTTTTCATGGCTATGTTCACGCAGGACTTGATTTTCCAAAATAGTGAACCAAGTGAGGAGGACTGAGAGTCAAATATTCGAGGTGCACTACTGAGGGATAAGTATCCTACAGAAGAATCTATTGTGTTACACTTTGTGTACAGGAGAAGAGCATACTTGCTTTGAGACATTGGCATATAACATGTTCACGCAGGACATGATTTTCCAAAATAGTGCACCAAGTGCGGAGGATTCAGAGTCAAATATTGGAATTTCACTTCTTAGGGATAAGTATCCTAGTGAGGTTCTTTTACTGTAACCTTTGTGTTCAGGCGAAAATCATACTTGTTTTGTGACATTCGAATGGCACATGTTCACACACGCCATGTTTTACAAAACATGAGAGGAGGACTCTGAGTTAAATGTTGCAAGTGCACTTCTTTAGGATAAGTATCGAATAGAAGTTTCTATATTGTAACTCTTTGTTTTCAGGAGGAAATCACACTTGTTTTACGAAGTTTCTATGAAACATGTTCATGCATATTGTTCCCTTCCAAAATATAGAACCAAGTGAAGAGGACTCACAGTCATATGTAGCATGTGCACTTCTTTGGGAAGTGATGCATAGCATGTGCACTTCTTTGGGATAAGTATCCTACACAGGTTTCTAGACTGTAAAACTTTGTATTCTGGAGAAAACAACATTTGTTTTGAGCTGACTCTACCAAGTATGTTCAGGCTTGTTTTGAGCTTGAAAATAGTGACCAAGTGAGGACGCATCAAATTCACAAGTGTCACTTTCTCTTCTCAGTGATAAGAATCCTGTAGATGTTCATAAGTTGTAACTTCTTATTTTGAGGAGAAATTCACACTGGTTTTGTGACATTTTCATGGAATATGTTCACACAGGCCTTGATTTTCCAAAATAGTGAACCAAGTGAGGAGGACTGAGAGTCAAATGTTGGAGGTGCACTTCTTAGGGATAAGTATCCTACAGAAGATTCTATAATGTTACACTTTGTGTTAAGGAGAAGATCATACTTGTTTTGCGACATTGGCATTTAACATGCTCACACAGGCCATGATTTTCCAAAATAGTGAACGAAGTGTAGATCATTCAGAGTCAAATTTTGGAATTTCACTTCTTAGGGATAAGTATCCTAGTGAGGTTCTTCTACTGTAAAATTTGTGTTAAGGTGAAAATCATACTTGTTTTGTGACATTTGAATTTTCAAACAGGCCATGATTTTACAAAATAGTGAACCAAGTGAGGAGAACTCTGCATTAAATGTTGCAAGTGCACCTCTTTAGGATAAGTATCGACCAGAAGTTTCTATGTTGTACCTCTTTGTGTTCAGGAGGAAATCTCACTTGTTTTATGATGTTTCCATGAAACGTGTTCATGCATGTCGTTCCCTTCCAAAATAGTGCCCCAAGTGAAGAGGACTCACAGTCATATGTAGCATGTGCACTTCTTTGGGAAGTGATGAGTAGCATGTGCACTTCTTTGGGATAAGTATCCTACACAGGTTTCTAGACTGTAAAACTTTTTGTTCTGGAGAAAACAACATTTGTTTTGTGCTGATTCTAACAACTATGATCAGGCTTGTAATGAGCTTGAAAATAGTGACCAAATGAGGACACGTCAAATTCACATGTTTCAATTTCTCTTCTCAGTGATAAGAATCCTGTAGATGTTCATACATTGTAACTTTTTATGTTCAGGAGAAATTCACACTGGTTTTGTGACGTTTTCATGGCTATGTTCTCGCAGGCCTTGATTACACAAAATATTGAACCAAGTGAGGAGGACTGAGTCAAATGATGGAGGTGCACTTTTTAGGGATAAGTACCCTACAGAAGATTCTATAGTGTTACACTTTGTGTTCAGGAGAAGATCATACTTGTTTTGCAACATTGGCATATAACATGTTCACGCAGGTCCATGATTTTCTAAAATAGTGAACCAAGGGCTGAGGATTCAGAGTCAAATGTTGGAATTTCACTTCTCAGGGATAAGTATCCTAGAGAAGTTCCTATACTTTAACATTTGTGTTCAGGCGAACATCATACTTGTTTTGTGACATTTGAATGGCACATGTTCACACAGGCCAAGATTTTACAAAATAGTGAACCAAGTGAGCAGAATTCTGATTTAAATGTTGCAAGTGCACTTCTTCAGGGTGAGTATCGTACAGAAGTTTCTATATTGTAACTCTTTGTGTTCAGGAGGAAATCACACTTGTTTTAGGACGTTTCCATGAAACATGGTCATGCCTGTCGTTCCCTTCCAAAATAGTCAACCAAGTGAAGAGGACTCACAGTAATAAGTAGCATGTGCACTTCTTTGGCAAAAGTATGCTACACAGGTTTCTAGACTGTAAAACTTTGTATTCTGGAGAAAACAATATTTGTTTTGTGCTGATTCTACCAACTATGTTCAGGCTTGTAATGAGCTTGAAAATAGTGACCACGTGAGGACACCTCAAATTCACATGTTTCACATTCTCTTCCCAGTGAACAGAATCCTGTAGATGTTCATATGTTGTAACTTTTCATGTTCAGGAGAAACTCACACTGGTTTAAGACATTTTCATGGAATATGTTCATGCAGGCTTTGATTTTCCAAAATAGTGAACCAAGTGAGGAGGATTCAGAGTCAAATGTTGGAATTTCACTACTTAGGGAGAAGTATCCTAGAGAAGTTCCCATACTGTAACATTTGTGTTCAGGTGAAAATCATACTTGTTTTGTGAGATTTGAATGGCACCTGTTCAAACAGGCCATGATTTTACAAAATAGTGAACAAAGTGAATTATATGTTGCAAGTGCACTTTTTTTTTCCTTTTTCTTTTATTTCAGCTCATACAAACTTATTAGGTACACCAGTTCCCTCCCTTCGTACTCCTCCCCCCGTACCCCCGGCTCCCTCTCCCCACCCCTCTCCCTCCCCATCCCCCAGTTCCTCCCGCCCCAATTCCCAGAGAAGCCTTTCTTTTGCATGTCTGATTTTTCTCTGGGCCCTCCTCTTCGATGACGAACAAGGACCTAGTGACCTTTCCCTGAACCCATTCCCGTGTTCCCCTTAGGTATAGGAACACTGCTGTGGCTGCCAATCCTTTACCTCCAAGGCTCTTGGTGCCTTTAGCTGATGCTAGACTTTGTGAGGTCAACAGTGTGTTGGACAATGCGCAGGGCATGCAAAGTCCAATTATGATTGCTTCAGCCCTAACTAGTGTAGAGTATCTTATATGTCATTGCTCCTCCCATCCTTTTGCTCTTACACTCTTACCGCCCCTTCTTTAGGATAAGTATCATACAGAAATTTCTATCTTGTAACTCTTTGTGTTCAGGAGGAAATCACACTTGTTTTACGACTTTTCCATGAAACATGTTCATGCATGTTATTACCTTCTAAAATAGTGAACCAAGTGAAGAGGACTCACAGTCACATGTAGTATGTGCACTTCTTTGCGAAGTCATGTGTAGCATGTGCACTTCTTTGGGATAAGTATCCTACACAGGTTTCTAGACTGTAAAACTTTGTATTCTGGAGAAAACAACACTTGTTTTGTGCTGATTCTACCAACTATGTTCAGGCTTCCAGTGAGCTTGAAAATAGTGACCAAGTGAGGACGCATCAAATTCACATGTTTCACTTTCTCTTCTCAATGAAAAGAATCCTGTAGATGTTCATACGTTGTAACTTGTTATGTTCCGGACAAATTCACACTGGTTTTGTGATGTTTTCATGGAATATGTTCGCGCAGGCCTTGATTTTCCAAAATAGTGAAAAAAGTGAGGACAACTAGAGTCACATGTTGGAGATGCACTACTTAGGGATAAGTATCCTACAGAAGATTCTAGAGTGTTACACTTTGTGTTCAGGAGAAGATCATACTTGTTTTGCGACATTGGCATTCACATGTTCTCTCAGGCCATGATTTTCAAAAAGAGTTTACCAAGTGCGGAGGATTCATCAGAGTCACATGTTGGAATTTCACTTCGTAGGGATAAGTATCGTAGCGAAGTTCCTATACTGTAACATTTGTGTTCAGGCGAAAATCATATTTGTTTTGTGACATTTGAATGGCACATGTTCACACTGGCCATGATTTTTCAAAATAGTGAACAGAGTGAGTTAAATGTAGCAAGTGCATTTCTTTAGGTTAAGTATCGTAAAGAAGTTTCTACATTGTAACTCTTTGTGTTCAGGAGGAAATCACACTTGTTTTAAGACGTTTCCATGAAACATGTTCCTGCATGTCGTTCCCTTCCAAAATAGTGATCCAAGTGAAGAGGACTCACAGTCATATGTAGTATGTGCACTTCTTTGGGAAGTGATGTGTAGCATGTGCACTTCTTTGGGATAAGTATCCTGCACATTTTCTAGACTCTAAAACTTTGTATTTGTTTTGTGCTGATTCTACCAACTATATTCAGGCTTGTAATGAGCTTGAAAATATGACCAAGTGAGGACGCGTCAAATTCACATGTTTCACTTTGTCTTCTCAGTGATAAGAATCCTGTAGATGTTCATACGTTGTAACTCTTTTTTTCAGGAGAAATTGACACTGGTTTTGTGACATTTTCGTGGAATATGTTCATGCAGGCCTTGATTTTCTAAAATAGTGAACCAAGTGCGGAGGACTGAGAGTCAAATGTTGGAGGTGCACTTCTTAGAGATAAGTACCCTACAGAATATTCTATAGTATTACACTTTGTGTTCAGGAGAAGATCATACTTGTTTTGCAACATTTGCATATAACATGTTCAGGCAGGCCATGATTTTCCAAAATAGTGAGCAAGTGCGTAGGATTTAGAGTCAAATGTTGGAATTTCACTTCTTAGGTATAATATCCGAGAGAAGTTCCTATACTGTAACATTTGTGTTCAGGCGAACATCATACTTGTTTTGTGACATTTGAATGGCACATGTTCACACAGGCCAAGATTTTACAAAATAATGAACCAAGTGAGGAGGACTCTGAATTAAATATTGCAAGTGCACTTCTTCAGAGTGAGTATCGTACAGAAGTTTCTATATTGTAACTCTTTGTGTTCAGGAGGAAATCACACTTATTTTAGGACGGTTCCTTGAAACGTGTTCATGCATGTTGTTCCCTTCCAAAGTAGGCAACCAAGTGAAGAGGACTCACAGTCATAAGTAGCATGTGCACTTCTTTGAAAAGTATCCTACACAGGTTTCTAGACTCTAAAACTTTGTATTCTGGAGAAAACAACATTTGTTTTGTGCTGATTGAACAACTATGTTGAGGCTTGTAATGAGCTTGAAATTGTGACCAAGTGAGGACATGTCAAATTCACATGTTTCACTTTCTCTTCCCAGTGAAAAGAATTCTGTAGATGTTCATACGTTGCAACTTTTAATGTTCAGGAGAAATTCACACTGGTTTTGTGACGTTTTCATGGAATATGTTCACGAAAGGCCTTGATTTTTCAAATAGTGAACCAAGTGAGGAAGAGTGAGAGTCAAATGTTGTAGGTGCACTTCTTAGGGATAAGTATCCTACAGAAGATTCTATAATGTTACACTTTGTTATCAGGAGAAGATCATACTTGTTTTGCGACATTGGCATATAACATGTTCACGCAGGCCATGATTATCCGAAAGAGTGAACCAAGTGCGGATGATTCAGAGTCAAATGTTGGAATTTCACTCCTTAGGGATAAGTATCCTAGTGAGGTTCTTCTACTGTAAAATTTGTGTTAAGGTGAAAATCATAATTGTTTTGTGACATTTAAATGGCACATTTTCACACAGGCCATGATATTACAAAATAGTGAACCAAGTGAGGAGGACTCTGAGTTAAATGTTGCAAGTGCACCTCCTTAGGATAAGTATCGAACAGAAGTTTCTATGTTGTACCTCTTTGTGTTCAGGAGGAAATCTCACTTGTTTTACGACGTTTCCATGAAACGTGTTCATGCATGTCGTTCCCTTCCAAAATAGTGCCCCCAGTGAGGAGGACTCACAGTCATATGTAGCATGTGCACTTCTTTGGGAAGTCATGTGTAGCATGTGCACATATTTGGGATAAGTATCCTACACAGGTTTCTCGACTGTAAAACTTTGTATTCTGGAGAAAAAAACACTTGTTTTGTGCTGATTCTAACAACTATGTTCAGGCTTGTAATGAGCTTGAAAATAATGACCAAGTAAGGACACGTCAAATTCACATGTTTCACTTTCTCTTCTCAGTGATAAGAAGGCAGTAGATGTTCATACATTGTAACTTTTTATGTTCAGGAGAAATTCACACTGGTTTTGTGACGTTTTCATGGCAATGTTCTCGCAGGCCTTGATTACATAAATATCTAACCAAGTGAGGAGGACTGAGAGTCAAATGATGGAGGTGCACTTCTTAGGGATAAATACCCTACAGAAGATTCTATAGTGTTACACTTTGTCTTCAGAGACGATCATACTTGTTTTGCGACATTGGCATATAACATGTTCACACAGGCCATGATTTTCCAAAAAAGTGAACCAAGTGGTGAGGATTCAGAGTCAAATGTTGGAATTTCACTTTTCAGGGATAAGTATCCTAGAGAAGTTCCTGTACTGTAACATTTGTGTTCAGGCGAACATCATACTTGTTTTGTGACATTTGAATGCACATGTGCACACAGGCCACTATTTTACAAAATAGTGAACCAAGTGAGGAGGACTCTGAGTTAAATGTTACAAGTGAACTTCATTAGGATAAGTATCGAACAGAAGTTTCTATATTGTAACTCTTTGTGTTCAGAAGGAAATCACACTTGTGCCACGACGTTTCCATGAAACATGATCATGCATGTCGTTCCCTTCCAAAATAGTCAACCAAGTGAAGAGGACTCACAGTCATAAGTAGCATGTGTACTTCTTTGGGTAAAGTATCCTACACCGGTTTCTAGACTGTAAAACTTTGTATTCTGGAGAAAACAATATTTGTTTTGTTCTGATTCTACCAACTATGTTCAGGCTTGTAATGAGCTTGAAAATAGTGACCACGTGAGGACGCCTCAAATTCACATGTTTCACTTTCTCTTCGGAGTGAACAGAATCCTGTAGATGATCATACGTTGTAACTTTTTATGTTCAGGAGAAACTCACACTGGTTTAAGACGTTTTCATGGAATATGTTCACACAGGCTTTGATTTTCCAAAATAGTGAACCAAGTGAGGAGGATTCAGAGTCAAATGTTGTAATTTCACTTCTTAGGGATAAGGATCCTAGAGAAGTTCCCATACTGTAACATTTGTGTTCAGGCGAACATCATACTTGTTTTGTGACATTTGAATGGCACATGTTCACACAGGCCAAGATTGTACAAAATAGTGAACCAAGTGAGGAGGACTCTGAGTTAAATGTTGCAAGTGCACTTCTTCAGGGTGAGTATCCTACAGAAGTTTCTATATTGTAACTCTTTGTGTTCAGGAGCAAATCACACTTGTTTTAGGACATTTCCATGAAACTTGGTCATGCATGTCGTTCCCTTCCAAAATAGTCAACCAAGTGAAGAGGACTCACAGTCATAAGTAGCATGTGCACTTCTTTGGGATAAGTATCCTACACAGGTTTCTAGACTCTAAAGCTTTGTATTCTGGAGAAAACAACGCTTGTTTTGTGCTGATTCTACAAACTATGTTCAGGCTTGTAAAGAGCTTGAAAATAGTGACCACGTGAGGACTCCTCAAATTCACATGTTTCACTTTCTCTTCCCAGTGAACAGAATCCTGTAGATGTTCATATGTTGTAACTTTTCCTGTTCAGGAGAAACTCACACTGGTTTAAGACGTTTTCATGAAATATGTTCACGCAGGCTTTGATTTTCCAAAATAGTGAACCAAGTGAGGAGGATTCAGATTCAAATGTTGTAATTTCACTTCTTAGGGATAAGTATCCTAGAGAAGTTCCCATACTGTACCATTTGGGTTCAGCTGAAAATCATACTTGTTTTGTGAGATTTGAATGGCACCTGTTCACACAGGCCATGATTTTACAAAATAGTGAACCAATTGAGGAGGACTCTGAGTTAAATGTTGCATGTGCACTTTTTTAAGATAAATATTGTACAGAAGTTTCTATATTGTAACTCTTTGTGTTCAGGAGGAAATCACACTTGTTTTGCGACGTTTCCATGAAACATGGTCATGCATGTCGTTCTCTTCCAAAATAGTGAACCATGTGAAGAGGACTCACAGTCATATGTAGTATGTGCACTTCTTTGGGAAGTGATGTGTAGCATGTGCACTTCTTTGGGATAAGTATCCTACACAGATTTCTAGACTCTAAAACTTTGTATTTGTTTTGTGCTGATTCTACCAACTACATTCAGGCATGTAATGAGCTTGAAAATAGTGACCAAGTGAGGACGCGTCAAATTCATGTTTGACATTGTCTTCTCATTGATAAGAAATCTGTAGATGTTCATACGTTCTAACTTTTTTTTCAGGAGAAATTCACACTGGTATTGTGACGTTTTCATGGAATATGTTCACGCAGGCCTTGATTTTCTAAAACAGTGAACCAAGTGCGTGGGACTGAGAGTCAAATGTTGGAGGTGCACTTCTTAGAGATAAGTACCCTACAGAATATTCTATAGTATTACACTTTGTGTTCAGGAGAAGATCATACTTGTTTTGCGACATTTGCATATAACATGCTCAGGCAGGTCATGATTTTCCAAAATAGTGAAGCAAGTGCGGAGGATTTAGAGTCAAATGTTGGAATTTCACGACTTAGAGATAAGTATCCTAGAGAAATTCCTATACTGTAACATTTGTGTTCAGGCGAAAATCATTCTTGTTTTGTGACATTTGAATGGCACATGTTTACACAGGCCAAGATTTTACAAAATAGTGAACCAAGTGAGGAGGACTCTGAGTTAAATATTGCAAGTGCACTTATTCAGGGTGAGTATCCTACAGAAGTTTCTATATTGTAACTCTTTCTGTTCAGGAGGAAATCACACTTGTTTTAGGACATTTCCATGAAACATGGTCATGCATGTCGCTCCCTTCCAAAATAGTCAACCAAGTAAAGAGGATTCACAGTGATAAGTAGCATGTGCGCTTCTTTGGGAAAAGTATCCTACACAGGTTTCTAGACTGTAAAACTTTGTATTCTGGAGAAAACAACATTTGTTTTGTGCTGATTCTACCAACTATGTTCAGGCTTGTAATGAGCTTGAAAATAGTGACCAAGTGAGGACACGTCAAATTCACATGTTTCACTTTCTCTTCTCAGTGATAAGAATCCTGTAGGTGTTCATACGTTGTAACCTTTTATGTTCAGGAGAAATTCACACATTTTGTGACGTTTTCATGGCTATGTTCACGCAGGCCATGATTTTCCAAAATAGTGAACCAAGTGTAGATGATTCAGAATCAGATGTTGGAATTTCAGTTCTTAGGTATAAGTATCCTAGTGAGGTTCTTATACTGTAACATTTGTGTTCAGGAGAAAGTCATACTTGTTTCGTTACATTTGAATGGCGCATGTTCACACTTTCCACTATTTTATAAAATAGTGAACCAAGTGAGGAGGACTCTGAGTTAAATATTGCAAGTGCACTTATTCAGGGTGAGTATCCTACAGAAGTTTCTATATTGTAACTCTTTCTGTTCAGGAGGAAATCACACTTGTTTTAGGACATTTCCATGAAACATGGTCATGCATGTCGCTCCCTTCCAAAATAGTCAACCAAGTAAAGAGGATTCACAGTGATAAGTAGCATGTGCGCTTCTTTGGGAAAAGTATCCTACACAGGTTTCTAGACTGTAAAACTTTGTATTCTGGAGAAAGCAATATTTGTTTTGTGCTGATTCTACCAACTATGTTCAGGCTTGTAATGAGCTTGAAAATAGTGACGACATGAGGACGCCTCAAATTCACATGTTTCACTTTCTCTTCCCAGTGAACAGAATCCTGTAGATATTCATACGTTGTAACTTTTCATGTTCAGGAGAAACTCACACTGGTTTAAGACGTTTTCATGGAATATGTTCACGCAGGCTTTGATTTACCAAAATAGTGAACCAAATGAGGAGGATTCAGAGTCAAATGTTGTAATTTCAATCTTAGGGATAAGTATCCTAGAGAAGTTCCCATACTGTAACATTTGTGTTCAGGCGAACATCATACTTGTTTTGTGACATTTGAATGGCACATGTTCACACAGGCCAAGATTTTACAAAATGTGTACCAAGTGAGGAGGACTCTGAGTTAAATGTTGCAAGTGCACTTCTTCAGGGTGAGTATCCTACAGAAGTTTCTATATTGTAACTCTTTGTGTTCAGGAGGAAATCACACTTGTTTTAGGACATTTCCATGAAACATGGTCATGCATGTCGTTCCCTTCCAAAATAGTCAACCAAGTGAAGAGGACTCACAGTCATAAGTAGCATGTGCACTTCTTTGGGAAAAGTATCCTACACAGGTTTCTAGACTGTAAAACTTTGTATTCTGGAGAAAACAATATTTGTTTTGTGCTGATTCTACCAACTATGTTCAGGCTTGTAAAGAGCTTGAAAATAGTGACCACGTGAGGACTCCTCAAATTCACATGTTTCACTTTCTCTTCCCAATGAACAGAATCCTGTAGATGTTCATATGTTGTAACTTTTCATATTCAGGAGAAACTCACACTGGTTTAAGACGTTTTCATGGAATATGTTTACGCAGGCTTTGATTTTCCAAAATAGTGAACCAAGTGAGGAGGATTCAGAGTCAAATGTTGTAATTTCACTTCCCAGGGATAAGTATCCTAGAGAAGTTCCCATACTGTAACATTTGTGTGCAGGCGAACATCATACTTGTTTTGTGACATTTGAATGGCACATGTTCACACAGGCCAAGATTTTACAAAATAGTGAACCAAGTGAGGAGGACTCTGAGTTAAATATTGCAAGTGCACTTCTTCAGGGTGAGTATCCTACAGAAGTTTCGATATTGTAACTCTTTGTGTTCAGGAGGAAATCACACTTGTTTTAGGACGTTTCCATGAAACATGGTCATGCATGTCGTTCCCTTCCAATATAGTCAACTAAGTGAAGAGGACTCACAGTAATAAGTAGCATATGCACGTCTTTGGGAAAAGTATCCTACACAGGTTTCTAGACTGTAAAACTTTGTATTCTGGAGAAAACAATATTTGTTTTGTGCTGATTCTACCAACTATGTTCGGGTTGTAATTAGCTTGAATATAGTGACCAAGTGAAGACGTGTCAAATTCACATGTTTCACTTTCTCTTCTCAGTGATAAGACTCCTGTAGGTGTTCATACATTGTAACTTTTTATGTTGAGGAGAAATTTACACACTTTTTTTGTGACGTTTTCATGGAATATGTTCACGCAGGCTTTGATTTTCCAAAATAGTGAACCAAGTGAGGAGGATTCAGAGTCAAATGTTGTAATTTCACTTCCCAGGGATAAGTATCCTAGAGAAGTTCCCATACTGTAACATTTGTGTGCAGGCGAACATCATACTTGTTTTGTGACATTTGAATGGCACATGTTCACACAGGCCAAGATTTTACAAAATAGTGAACCAAGTGAGGAGGACTCTGAGTTAAATGTTGCAAGTGCACTTCTTCAGGGTGACTATCCTACAGAAGTTTCTATATTGTAACTTTTTGTGTTTAGGAGGAAATCACACTTGTTTTATGGGGTTTCCATGAAACGTTTTCATGCATGTCGTTCCCTTCCAAAATAATCAACCAAGTGAAGAGGACTCACAGTCATAAGTAGCATGTGCACGTCTTTGGGAAAAGTATCCTACACAGGTTTCTAGACTGTAAAACTTTGTATTCTGGAGAAAACAACATTTATTTTGTGCTGATTCTACCAACTCTGTTCAGGCTTGCAATGAGCTTCAAAATAGTGAGCAAGTGAGGACGCGTCAAATTTACATGTTTCACTTCTCCTTCTCAGTGACAAGAATCCTGTAGATGTTCTAATGTTGTAACTTTTTATGTTCAGGAGAAATTCCCACTGGTTTTGTGACGTTTTCATGGCTATGTTCACGCAGGCATTGATTTTCCAAAATAGTGAACCAAGTGAGGAGGACTGAGAGTCAAATGTTGGAGGTGCACTTCTTAGGGATAAGAATCCCACAGAGGATTCTGTAGTGTTACACTTTTTGTTCAAGAGAAAATCATACTTGTTTTGCGACATTGGCATAATAACATGTCCAGTCAGGCCATGATTTTTCAAAATAATGAACCAAGGCGGATGATTCAGAGTCAAATGTTGGATTTTCATTTCTTAGGGATAAGTATCCTAGTGAGGTTCTTTTACTGTAACATTTGTGTTAAGGCGAAAATCATACTTGTTTTGTGACATTTGAATGGCACATATTCACACAGGCCATGATTTTACAAAATAGTGAACCAAGTGAGGAGGACTCTGAGTTAAATGTTGCAAGTGCACTTCGTTAGGATAAGTATCTAACAGAAGTTTCTATGTTGTACCTCTTTGTGTTTAGGACGAAATCACACTTGTTTTACGACGTTTCCATGAAAAATGTTCATGCATGTCATTCCCTTCCAAAATATTGAACCATGTGAAGAGGACTCACAGTCATATGTAGTATGTGCACTTCTTTGGGAAGTGATGTGTAGCATGTGCACTTCTTTGGGATAAGTATCCTACACAGATTTCTAGACTCTAAAACTTTGTATTTGTTTTGTGCTGATTCTACCAACTATATTCAAGTTTGTAATGAGCTTGAAAATAGTGACCAAGTGAGGACGCGTCAAATTCACGTTTGACTTTGTCTTCTCAGTGATAAGAATCCTGTAGATGTTCATATGATGTAACTTTTTTTTCAGGAGAAATTCACACTGGTTTTGTGACGTTTTCATGGAATATGTTCACGCAGTCTTTGATTTTCTAAAATAGTGAACCAAGTGCGGAGGACTGAAATTCAAATGTTGGAGGTGCACTTCTTAGGCATAAGTACCCTACAGAATATTCTATAGTATTACACTTTGTGTTCAGGAGAAGATCATACTTGTTTTGAGACATTTGCATATAACATGTTCAGGCAGGCCATGATTTTCCAAAATAGTGAAGCAAGTGCGGAGGATTTAGAGTCAAATGTTGGAATTTCACTTCTTAGTTATAATATCCGAGAGAAGTTCCTATACTGTAACATTTGTGTTCAGGCGAACATCATACGTGTTTTGTGACATTTGAATGGCACATGTTCACACAGGCCAAGATTTTACAAAATAGTGAACCAAGTGAGGAGGACTCTGAGTTAAATGTTGCAAGTGCACTTCTTCAGGGTGACTATCCTACAGAAGTTTCTATATTGTAACTTTTTGTGTTTAGGAGGAAATCACACTTGTTTTATGGGGTTTCCATGAAACGTTTTCATGCATGTCGTTCCCTTCCAAAATAATCAACCAAGTGAAGAGGACTCACAGTCATAAGTAGCATGTGCACGTCTTTGGGAAAAGTATCCTACACAGGTTTCTAGACTGTAAAACTTTGTATTCTGGAGAAAACAACATTTGTTTTGTGCTGATTCTACCAACTATGTTCAGGCTTGTAATGAGCTTGAAAATAGTGACCAAGTGAGGACAAGTCAAATTCACGTTTCACTTTCTCTTCCCAGTGCAAAGAATCCTGTAGATGTTCATACGTTGTAACTTTTCATGTTCAGGAGAAATTCACACTGGTTTTGTGACGTTTTCATGGAATATGTTCACGCAGTCTTTGATTTTCTAAAATAGTGAACCAAGTGCGGAGGACTGAAATTCAAATGTTGGAGGTGCACTTCTTAGGCATAAGTACCCTACAGAATATTCTATAGTATTACACTTTGTGTTCAGGAGAAGATCATACTTGTTTTGAGACATTTGCATATAACATGTTCAGGCAGGCCATGATTTTCCAAAATAGTGAAGCAAGTGCGGAGGATTTAGAGTCAAATGTTGGAATTTCACTTCTTAGTTATAATATCCGAGAGAAGTTCCTATACTGTAACATTTGTGTTCAGGCGAACATCATACGTGTTTTGTGACATTTGAATGGCACATGTTCACACAGGCCAAGATTTTACAAAATAGTGAACCAAGTGAGGAGGACTCTGAGTTAAATGTTGCAAGTGCACTTCTTCAGGGTGACTATCCTACAGAAGTTTCTATATTGTAACTTTTTGTGTTTAGGAGGAAATCACACTTGTTTTATGGGGTTTCCATGAAACGTTTTCATGCATGTCGTTCCCTTCCAAAATAATCAACCAAGTGAAGAGGACTCACAGTCATAAGTAGCATGTGCACGTCTTTGGGAAAAGTATCCTACACAGGTTTCTAGACTGTAAAACTTTGTATTCTGGAGAAAACAACATTTATTTTGTGCTGATTCTACCAACTCTGTTCAGGCTTGCAATGAGCTTCAAAATAGTGAGCAAGTGAGGACACGTCAAATTTACATGTTTCACTTCTCCTTCTCAGTGACAAGAATCCTGTAGATGTTCTAATGTTGTAACTTTTTATGTTCAGGAGAAATTCCCACTGGTTTTGTGACGTTTTCATGGCTATGTTCACGCAGGCATTGATTTTCCAAAATAGTGAACCAAGTGAGGAGGACTGAGAGTCAAATGTTGGAATTTCACGACTTAGGGATAAGTATCCTAGAGAAATTCCTATACTGTAACATTTGTGTTCAGGTGAAAATCATACTTGTTTTGTGACATTTGATTGGCACATGTTCACACAGGCCATGATTTTACAAAATAGTGAACAAAGTGAATTGTATGTTGTAAGTGCACTTTTTTTTTCTTTTTTCTTTTATTTCAGCTCATACAAACTTATTAGGAACACCAGTTCCCTCCCTTCGTCCTCCTCCCCCCATACCCCCTGCTCCCCCTCCCCACTCCTCTCCCTCCCCATCCCCCAGTGCCTCCCGCCCCAATTACCAGAGAAGACTTTCTTGTGCATGTCTGATTTTTCTCTGGGACCTCCTCTCTGATGACGAACAAGGACCCAGTGGCCTTTCCCTGAACCCATTCCCGTGTTCCCCTTAGGTATAGGAACACTGCTGTGGCTGCCAATCCTTTACCTCCAAGGCTCTTGGTGACTTTAGCAGATGCTAGACTTTGTGAGGTCAACAGTGTGTTGGACAATGCGCAGGGCATGCAAAGTCCGATTATGATTGCTTCAGCCCTAACTAGTATAGAGTATCTTATATATCATTGCTCCTCCCATCCTTTTGCTCTTACACTCTTACCACCCCTTCTTTAGGATAAGTATCATACAGAAATTTCTATATTGTAACTCTTTGTGTTCAGGAGGAAATCACACTTGTTTTACGACGTTTCCATGAAACATATTCATGCATATCATTACCTTCCAAAATAGTGAACCAAGTGAAGAGGACTCATAGTCATATGTAGCATGTGCACTTCTTTGGGATAAGTATCCTACACAGGTTTCTAAGACTCTAAAGCTTTGTATTCTGGAGAAAACAACGCTTGTTTTGTGCTGATTCTACCAACTATGTTCAGGCTTCCAGTCAGCTTGAAAATAGTGACCAAGTGAGGATGCATCAAATTCACATGTTTCACTTTCTCTTCTCACTGAAAAGAATCCTGTAGATGTTCATACGTTGTAACTTGTTATGTTCCGGACAAATTCACACTGGTTTTGTGATATTTTCATGGAATATGTTCACGCAGGCCTTGATTTTCCAAAATTGTGAAACAAGTGAGGACGACTGAGAGTCACTTGTTGGAGGTGCAGTACTTAGAGATAAGAATCCTACAGAAGATTCTATAGTGTTACACTTTGTGTTCAGGAGAAGATCATACTTGTTTTGCGACATTGGCATATCACATGTTCATGCAGGTCATGATTTTCAAAAAGAGTTTACCAAGTGCGGAGGATTCATCAGAGTCATATGTTGGAATTTCACTTCTTAGGGATAAGTATCATAGCGAAGTTCCTATACTGTAACATTTGTGTTCAGGCGAAAATCATATTTGTTTTGTGACATTTGAATGGCACATGTTCACACTGGCCATGATTTTTCGAAATAGTGAACACAGTGAGTTAAATGTAGCAAGTGCACTTCTTTAGGTTAAGTATCATAAAGAAGTTTCTACATTGTAATTCTTTGTGTTCTGAGGAAATCACACTTGTTTTACGACGTTTCCATGAATCATGTTTCTGCATGTCGTTCCCTTCCAAAATAGTGATCCAAGTGAAGAGGACTCACAGTCATATGTAGTATGTGCACTTCTTTGGGAAGTGATGTGTAGCATGTGCACTTCTTTGGGATAAGTATCCTACACAGATTTCTAGACTCTAAAACTTTGTATTTGTTTTGTGCTGATTCTACCAACTATATTCAGGCTTGTAATGAGCTTGAAAATAGTGAGCAAGTGAGGACGCGTCAAATTCACATGTTTCACTTTGTCTTCTCAGTGATAAGAATCCTGTAGATGTTCATACATTGTAACTTTTTTTTTCAGGAGAAATTTACACTGGTTTTGTGACATTTTCGTGGAATATTTTCACGCAGGCCTTGATTTTCTAAAATAGTGAACCAAATGCGGAGGACTGAGAGTCAAATGTTGGAGGTGCACTTCTTAGGGATAAGTACCCTACAGAATATTCTATAGTATTACACTTTGTGTTCAGGAGAAGATCATACTTGTTTTGCGACATTTGCATATAACATGTTCAGGCAGGCCATGATTTTCCAAAATAGTGAAACAATTGCGGAGGATTTAGAGTCAAATGTTGGAATTTCACTTCTTAGGTATAATATCCGAGTGAAGTTCCTATACTGCAACATTTGTGTTCAGGCGAACATCATACTTGTTTTGTGACATTTGAATGGCACATTTTCACACTGCCCAAGATTTTACAAAATAATGAACCAAGTGAGGAGGACTCTGAATTAAATATTGCAAGTGCACTTCTTCAGGGTGAGTATCGTACAGAATTTTCTATATTGTAACTCTATCTCTTCAGGAGGAAATCACACTTGTTTTAGGACGTTTCCATGAAACATGGACATGCATGTTGTTCCCTTCCAAAATAGTCAACGAAGTGAAGAGGACTCACAGTCATAAGTAGCATGTGCACGTCTTTGGGAAAAGTATCCTACACAGGTTTCTAGACTCTATAACTTTGTATTCTGGAGAAAACAACATGTGTTTTGTGCTGATTCTAACAACTATGTTGAGGCTTGTAATGAGCTTGAAATTAGTGACCAAGTGAGGACATGTCAAATTCACATGTTTCACTTTCTCTTCCCAGTGAAAAGAATCCTGTAGATGTTCATACGTTGCAACATTTAATGTTCAGGAGAAATTCACACTGGTTTTGTGACGTTTTCATGGAATATGTTCACGCAGGCCTTGATTTTCCAAAATAGTGAACTAAGTGAGGAAGAGTGAGAGTCAAATGTTGTAGGTGCACTTCTTAGGGATAGTTATCCTGCAGAAGATTCTATAATGTTACACTTTGTGTTCAGGAGAAGATCATACTTGTTTTGCGACATTGGCATATAACATGTTCACGCAGGCCATGATTATCCGAAAGAGTGAACCAAGTGTGGATGATTCAGAGTTAAATGTCGGAATTTCACTTCTTAGGGATAAGTATCCTAGTGAGGTTCTTCTACTGTAAAATTTGTGTTATGGTGAAAATCATACTTTTTTGTGACATTTGAATGGCACATTTTCACACAGGCCATGATATTACAAAATAGTGAACCAAGTGAGGAGTCTGAGTTAAATGTTGCAAGTGCACCTCCTTAGGATAAGTATCGAACAGAAGTTTCTATGTTGTACCTCTTTGTGTTCAGGAGGAAATCTCACTTGTTTTACAACGTTTCCATGAAACATGTTCATGCATGTCGTTCCCTTCCAAAATAGTGCACCAAGTGAAGAGGACTCACAGTCATATGTAGCATGTGCACTTCTTTGGGAAGTCATGTGTAGCATGTGCACTTCTTTGGGATAAGTATCCTACACAGGTTTCTAGACTGTAAAACTTTGTGTTCTGGAGAAAACAACATTTGTTTTGTGCTGATTCTAACAACGATGTTCAGGCTTGTAATGAGCTTGAAAATAGTGACCAAATGAGGACACGTCAAATTCACATGTTTCACTTTCTCTTCTCAGTGATAAGAATCCTGTATATGTTCATACGTTGTAACTTTTTACGTTGAGGAGAAATTCACACTAGTTTTGTGACGTTTTCATGGAATGTGTTCATGCAGGCCTTGATTTTCCAAAATAGTAAACCAAGTGATCAGGACTGAGAGTCAAATGTCGGAGGTGTACTTCTTAGCGACAAGTATCCTACAGAAGATTCTATAGTGTTACACTTTGTGTTCAGGAGAAGATCATACGTGATATGCGACATTGGCATATCCCATGTTCACGCAGGCCATGATTTTTCAAAATACTGAACCAAGTGCGGAGGATTCAGAGTCAAATATTGGAATTTCACTTCTTAGGGATAAGTATGCTAGAGAAGTTCCTGTACTTTAACATATGTGTTCAGGTGAAAATCATACTGGTTTTATGACATTTGAATGGCTCATGTTCACACAGGCGATGATTTTAAAAAATAGTGAACCAAGTGATGAGGACTCTGATTTAAGTGTTGCAAGTGAACTTTTTAAGGATAAGTCTCAAACAGAAGTTTCTATGTTGTAACTCTTTGTGTTCAGGAGGAAATCCCAATTGTTTTACGAATTTTCCATAAAACATGTTCACGCATGTCATTCCCTTCCAAAATAGTGAACCAAGTGAAGAGGACTCACAGTCATATGTAGCATGTGCACTTCTTTGGAAGTCATGTGTAGCATGTGCACATCTTTGGGATAAGTATCCTACACAGGTTTCTAGACTGTAAAACTTTGCATTCTGGAGAAAACAACATTTGTTTTGTGCTGATTCTATCAACTATGTTCAAGCTTGTAATGAGCTTGAAAATAGTGACCAAGTGAGGACGCGTCAAATTCACATATTTCACTTTCTCTTCTCAGTGATAAGAATCCTGTAGATGTTCATACGTTGTAACTTGTTATGTTCCGGAGAAATTCACCCTGGTTTTGTGATGTTTTCATGGAATATGTTCACGCAGGCCTTGATTTTCCAAAATAGTGAACCAAGTGAGGAGGACTGAGAGTCACATGTTGGAGGTGCACTACTTAGGGATAAGTATACTACAGAAGATTCTATAGTGTTACACTTTGTGTTCAGGAGAAGATCATACTTGTTTTGGGACATTGGCATATCACATGTTCACGCAGGCCATGATTTTCAAAAAGAGTTTACCAAGTGCGGAGTTATCATCAGAGTCAAATATTGGAATTTCACTTCTTAGGGATAAGTATCGTAGCGAAGTTCCTATACTGTAACATTTGTGTTCAGGCGAAAATCATATTTGTTTTGTGACATTTCAATGGCACATGTTCACGCAGGCCATGATTTTTCAAAATAGTAAATGAGTGAGTTAAATATAGCAAGTGTACTTCTTTAGGTTAAGTATCGTAAAGAAGTTTCTATATTGTAACTCTTTGTGTTCAGGAGGAAATCATCTTTTTTTACGACCTTACCATGAAACATATTCCTGCATGTCGTTACCTTCCAAAATAGTGATCCAAGTGAAGAGGACTCACAGTCATATGTAGTATGTGCACTTCTTTTGGAAGTGATGTGTAGCATGTGCACTTCTTTGGGATAAGTATCGTACACAGATTTCTAGACTCTAAAACTTTGTATTTGTTTTGTGCTGATTCTACCAACTATATTCAGGCTTGTAATGAGCTTGAAAATAGTGAGCAAGTGAGGACGCGTCAAATTGACGTTTCACTTTGTCTTCTCAGTGATAAGAATCCTGCAGATGTTCATATATTGTAACTTTTTTTTTCAGGAGAAATTGACACTGGTTTTTTGACATTTTCGTGGAATATGTTCACGCAGGCCTTGATTTTCTAAAATAGTGAACCAAGTGCGGAGGACTGAGAGTCAAATGTTGGAGGTGCACTTCTTAGGCATAAGTACCCTACAGAATATTCTATAGTATTACACTTTGTGTTCAGGAGAAGATCATATTTGTTTTGCGACATTTGCATATAACATGTTCAGGCAGGCCATGATTATCCGAAAGAGTGAACCAAGTGTGGGTGATTCAGAGTCAAATGTTGGAATTTCACTTCTTAGGGATAAGTATCCTAGAGAAGTTCCCATACTGTAACATTTGTGTTCAGGTGAAAATCATACTTCTTTTGTGAGATGTGAATGGCACATATTCACACAGGGCATGATTTTACAAAATAGTGAACCAAGTGAGGAGGACTCTGTGTTAAATGTTGCATGTGAACTTCTTTAGGATAAATATTGTACAGACGTTTCTATATTGTAACTCTTTGTGTTCAGGAGGAAATCACAATTGTTTTACGAAGTTTCCATGAAACATGGTCATGCATGTCATTCTCTTCCAACATAGTGAACCAAGTGAAGAGGACTCACAGTCATATGTAGCATGTGCACTTCTTTGGGAAGTGATGTGTAGCATGTGCACTTCTTTGGGATAAGTATCCTACACAGATTTCTAGACTGTAAAACTTTGTATTCTGTAGAAAACAACATTTGTTTTGTGCTGATTCTAACAACTATGTTCAGGCTTTTAATGAGCTTGAAAATAGTGAGAAGTGAGGACGCATCACATTTACATGTTTCACTTTCTCTTCTCAGTGATAAGTATCCTGTAGATGTTCATACGTTGTAACTTTTTTTTTCAGGAGAAATTCACACTGGTTTTGTGACGTTTTCGTGGAATATGTTCACGCAGGCGTTGATTTTCCAAAATAGTGAACCAAGTGAGGAAGAAATAGAGTGAAATGTTGGAGGTGCACTTCTTAGGGATAATTATCCTAGAGAAGTTCCTATACTGCAGCATTTGTGTTCGGGCGAAAATTATACTTGTTTTGTGACATTTCAATGGAACATGTTCACAAAGGCCATGATTTTACAAAATAGTGTACAAAGTTAGTTATATATTGCAAGTGCACTTCTTTTTTTTCCTTTTTCTTTTATTTCAGCTCATACAAACTTATTAGCTACACCAGTCCCCTCCCTTCCTCCTCCTCCCCCTGTATCCCCTCCCCATCCCCTCCCTCCCCATCCCCCGTATCTCACGCCCCAATTTCTTGTGCATGTCTGATTTTCCTCTAGTCCCTCCTCTCCGATGATGTGCAAGGAGCCAGTGGCGTTTCCCTGAACCCTTTCCCGTATTCCCCTTAGGTATAGGAACACTTCTGTGGCTGCCAGTCCTTTACCTCCAAGGCTCTTGGTGCCTTTAGCAGATGCTCGAATTTGTGAGGTCAACAGTGTGTTGGACAATGCTCAGGGCATGCAAATTCCAATTATGATTGCTTCAGCCCTAACTAGTATAGAGTATCTTATATATCATTGCTCCTCCCATCATTTGCACTTACATTCTTACCGACCCTTCTTCTGGATAAGTATCGTATAGAAATTTCTATATTGTACCTCTTTGTGTTCAGGAGGAAATCACACTTGTTTTACGACGTTTCCTTGAAACATGTTCATGAATGTCATTACCTTCCAAAATAGTGAACCAAGTGAAGAGGACTCACAGTCATATGTAGCATGTGCAATTCTTCGGGAAGTCATGTGTAGGATGTGCACTTTTTTGAGATAATTATCCTACACAGGTTTCTAGACTGTAAAACATTGTGTTCTGGAGCAAACAACATTTGTTTTGTGCTGATTCTACCAACTATGTTCAGGTTTGTAATGATCTTTAAAATACTGACCACGTGAGGACACGTCAAATTCACATGTTTCACTTTCTGTTCTCAGTGATAAGAATCCTGTAGATGTTCATACGTTGTAACTTTTTGTGTTCAGGAGAAATTCACACTGCAAGTAAGTAAAACTCACTTGGTTCACTATTTTGTAAAATCATGGCCTGCGTGAACATTTTATATGCGAATGCTTCAAAACAAGTATGATCTTCTCCTGAACACAAAGTGTAACACTATAGAATCTTGTGTAGGATACTTATCCCTAAGAAGTGCACCTTCAACATTTGATTCTCAGTACTCCTCACTTGGTTCACTATTATGGAAAATCAAGGCCTGCATGAACATACTCAATGAAAACGTCACAAAACCAGTGTGAATTTCTCCTGAACACAAAAAGTTACAACGTATGAACATCTACAGTATTTTTGTCACTGAGAAGAGAAATTGAAACATGTGAATTTGAAGCGTACTCACTTGGTCACTATTTTCAAGCTCACTACAAGCCTGAACAAAGTTGGTAGAATCAGCACAAAACAAATGTTGTTTGCTCCAGAATAAAAAGTTTTACAGTTTAGAAACCTGTGTAGAATACTTATCCCAAAGATGTGCACATACTACATATGACGTCCAAAGAAGTGCTCATGCTACATATGACTGTGAGTCCTCTTCACTTGGTTCACTACTTTGGAAGGGAACGGCATGCATGAACATGTTTCATGGAAACGTCGTAATCCAAGTGTTGTTTCCTCCTGAACACAAAGAGTTACAATATAGAAATTTCTGTACGATACTTATCCTAAAGAAGTGCACTTGCATCATTTAACTCAGAGTCCTCCTCACTTGGTTCACTATTTTGGAAATTCATGGCCTCCTTGAACATGTTACATGCGAATGTCGCTAAACAAGTATGATCTTCTCCTGAACACAATGTGTAACACTTTAGAATCTTCTGTAGGATACTTATCCCTAAGAAGTGCACCTCCAACATTTGACTCTCATTCCTCCTCACTTTGTACTCTATTTTGGAAATTCAAAGGCCTGTGTGACAATATTCCATGACAGCATCACAAAACCAGTGTGATTTTCTCCTGACGATAAAAAGTTACAGCCTATGAACATCTACAGGATTCTTATCACTGAGGAGAGAAAGTGGAAAATATGAATTTGACGCGTCCTCACTTGGTCATTATTTTCAAGCTCATTACAAGCCTGAACATATTTGGTAGAAACAGTACAAAACAAATGTTGTTTGCTCCAGAATACAAAGTTTTACAGTCTAGAAACCTGTGTAGGATACTTATCCCAAAGAAGTGCAAATGCTACACAACTTCCAAAAGAAGTGCACATGCTACATATGACTGTGAGTCCTCTTCACTTGGTTCACTATTTTTGAAGAGAATGACATGCACGAACATGTTTCATGCAAACGTCGTAAACCACGTGTGATTTCCTCCTGAACACAAAGAGTTACAATATAGAAATTTCTGTATGATACTTATCCTAAAGAAGTGCATTTGCAACATTTAACTCATAGTCCTCCTCACTTGATTCACTACTTTGTAAAATCATGGCTTGTGTGAACATGTGTCATTCAAATGTAACAAAACAAGTATGATTTTCACCTGAACACAAATGTTACAGTACATGAACTTCTCTAAGATACTTGACCCTAAGAAGTGAAATTCCAACATTTGACTCTGAATAATCCACACTTGGTTCACTCTTTGGAAATTCATGGCCTGCGTGAACATGTTATATGCAAGTGTCGCAAAAGAAGTATGTACTCCGCCTGAACACAAAGTTTAACACTACTGAATCTTCTTTATTATACTTATCCTTAAGAAGTGCACCTCCAATAATTGACTCTGAGTTCTCCTCACTTTGTACACTATTTTGGAAAATGAAGGCCTGCATGAACATTTTCCATGAAAACCTGACAAAACCCGGGTGAATTTCTCCTGAACACAGAAAGTTATAACATATGAGCATCTACAGATTTTATTACTGAGAACAGAAAGTGAAACATGTGAATTTGACACGTCCTCACTTGGTCACTATTTTCAAGCTCATTACAAGCCTAGACATAGTTGGTAGAATTAGCACAAAACAAAAGTTGTTTGCTCTTGAATACAAACTTTTACAGTCTAGAAACCTGTGTAGGATACTTACCCCAAAGAATTACATATGCTACATACGACGTCCCAAAGAAGTACACATGCTGCATATGACTGTGAGTCCTCTTCAGTTGGTTCACTATTCTGGAGGGAACGAAATGCATGAACACATTTCATGGAAATGTCGTAAAACAAGTGTGATTTCCTCCTGAACACAAAGAGATACAATATAGAAACTTCTGTACGATACTTATCCTAAGAAGTGCACGTGCAACATTTTACTCAGAGTCCTCCACACTTGGTTCACTATTTTGGAAAATCATGGCCTGTGTGAACATGTGCCATTCAAATGTCACAAAACAAGTATGATTTTTGCCTGAACACAAATGTTACAGTATAGGAACTTCTCTAAGATACTTATCCCTAAGAAGTGAAATTCCAACATTTGACTCTGAATCTACCGCACTTGGTCCACTCTTTTGGAAATTCATGGCCTCCGTGAACATGTTATATATGTATGTCGCAAAACAAGTATGCTCTTCTCCTGAACATAAAGTGTAACACGATAGAATCTTCTGTAGGATCCTTATCCCTAAGAAGTACAACTCCAACATTTGACTCTCAATCCTCCTCACTTGGTTCACTGTTTTGGAAAATCAAGGCCTGCGTGAACACATTCCATGAAAACTACACAAAACCAGTGTGAATTTCTCCTGAACATAAAAACTTACAACGTATGAGCATCTACGGATGTCTTATCACTGAGGAGAGAAAGTAAAACATGTGAATTTGACGCGTCCTCACTTGGTCACACTTTTCAAGCTCACTACAAGCCTGAACATACTTGGTAGAATCAGCACAAAACAAATGTTGTTTGCCCCCAAATACAAATTTTACAGTCTAGAAACCTGTTTAGGATACTTATCCCAAAGAAGTGCACATGCTACATATGACTTCCCAAAGAAGTGCACATGCTACATATGACTGTGAGTCCTCTTCACGTGCTTCACTATTTTGGAAGGGAACGACTTGCATGAATATGTTTCATGGAAACGTCGTAAACCAAGTGTGATTTCCCCCGAACACAAAGAGTTACAATATAGAAAATTCTGTACGATACTTATCGTAAAGAAGTGCACCTCCAACATTTGACTCTCAGTCCTCCTCACGTGTTTCACTATTTTGGAAAATCAAGACCTGTGTGAACATGTGCCATTCAAATGTCACAAAACAAGTATGATTTTGACCTGAACACAAATGTTACAGTATAGGAACTTCTCTAGGATACTTATCCCTAAAAAATGAAATTCCAACATTAGACTGTGAATCCTCCGCACTTGGTTCACTCTTTTGGAAAATCATGGCCTGCGTGAACATGTGATATGCAAGTGTCGCAAAAAGTGTATGATCTTCTCCTGAACACAAAGTGTAACACTACAGAATCTTCTGTAGTATACTTATCCCTAAGAAGTGCACCTCAAAAATTTGACTCTGAGTCCTCCTCACTTTGTACACTATTTTGGAAAATCAAGGCCTGCGTGAAAATTTTCCATGAAAACGTCCCAAAACCAGTGTGAATTTCTCCTGAACACAAAAAGTTACAACGTATGAACATCTACAGATTCTTATCACTGAGAAGAGAAAGTGGAAAATGAGAATTTGACGCGTCCTCACTTGGTCATTATTTTCAAGCTCATTGTAAGCCTTAACATAGTTGTAGAATCAGCACAAAACAAATGTTGTGTTCTCCAGAATACAAAGTTTTACAGTCTAGAAACCTGTGTGGGTCAATTATCCCAAGGAAGTGCACATGCTACACATGACTTTACAAAGAAGAGCACATGCTACATATGACTATGAGCCCTCTTCACTTGGTTCACTATTCTGGAAGTGAACGACATGCATGAACATGTTTCATGGAAACTTCGTAAACCAAGTGTGATTTCCCCCGAACACAAAGGGTTACAATATAGAAAATTCTGTAGGATACTTACCCCTAAGAAGGGCACCTCCAACATTTGACTCTCAGTCTTCTTCACTTGGTTCACTGTTTTGGAAAATCAAGGCCTGCGTGAACATTTTCCATGAAAACGTCACTAAACCCATGTGAATTTGTCCTGAACATAAAAAGTTACAACGTATGCACATCTATAGGATTCTTATCACTGAGAAGAGAAAGTAAATATGTAAATTTAAGGTGTCTTCTTGGTCACTCTTTTCAAGCTCACTACAATCCTGAACATACTTGGTAGAATCAGCACAAAACAAATGTTGTTTGCTCCCTATTACAAACTTTTACAGTCTAGAAAACTGTATAGGATACTTATCCCAAAGAAGTGCACATGCTATATATGACTGTAAGTCCTCTTCACGTGGTTCACTATTTTGGAATGGAACGACATGCATGAACATGTTTCATGGAAACCTCGTAAAACAAGTGTGACTTCCTCCTGAACACAAAGAGTTACAATATATAAACTTCTGTAGATACTAATCCTAAAGAAGTGCACTTGCAACATTTAACTCAGAGTCCTCCTCACTTGGTTCACTGTTTTGTAAAATCATGGCCTGTGTGAACATGTTCCATTCATATGTCATAAAACAGGTATGATTTTCGCCTGAGCACAAATGTTACAGTATAGGATCTTCTCTAGGATACATATCCCTAAGAAGTGAAATTCCAATATTTGACTCTGAATCCTCTGCACTTGGTTCCCCCTTTTGGAAATTCATGGCCTGCGTAAACATGTTATATGCCAATGTCGCAAAACAAGTATGATCTTCTCCTGAACACAAAGTGTAACACTTTAGAATCTTCTGTAGTATACTTATCCCTAAGAAGTGCACCTCCAATATTATTCTCAGTACTCCTCACTTGGTTCACTATTCTGGAAAATCAAGGCCTGCGTGAACATATTCCACGAAAACGTCACAAAACCAGTGTGAATTTCTCCTGAGCATAAAAAGTTACAAGGTATGAACATCTATAGGATTCTTATCACTGATAAGAGAAAGTGAATCATGTGAATTTGACGCATCCTTAGTTGGTCACTATTTTCAAGCTCATTACAAGCCTGAACACAGTTGGTAGAATCAGCACAAAACTAATGTTGTTTTCTCCAGAATACAAAGTTTTACAGTCTAGAAACCTGTGTAGGATACTTATCCCAAAGAAGTGCACATGCTACATATGACTTCCCAAAGAAGTGCACATGCTACATATGACTGTGAGTCCTTTTCCCTTGTTTCACTATTTTGGAAGGGAACAACATGCATGATCACGTTTCATGGGTGCCTCGTAAAACAAGTGTGATTTCCTCCTGAACACAAAGAGTTACAATATAGAAACTTCTGTACGATACTTATCCTAAAGAAGTGCGCTTGCAACATTTAATTCAGAGTCCTCCTCACTTGGTTCACTATTTTGTAAAATCATGGCCTGTGTGAACATGTGCCTTTCAAATGTCACAAAACAAGTATGATTTTCGCCTGAACACAAATGTTACAGTTTAGGAACTTCTCTAGGATACTTATCCCTAAGAAGTGAAATTCCAACATTTGTCTCTGAATCGTCCGCACTTGGTTCACTCTTTTGGAAAATCATGTCTTCGTAAACATGTTATATGCGAATGTCGCAAAACAAGCGTGATCTTCTCCTGAACAAGTATTGAACACTATAGAATCTTCTGTAGGATACTAATCACTAAGAAGTGCACTTCCAACATGTGACTCTCAGTCCTCCTCACTTGCTTCACTGTTTTGGAAAATCAAGGCCTGCGTGAACATTTTCCATGAAAACGTCACTAAACCAGTGTGATTTTGTCCTGAACATAAACAGTTACAACGTATGAACATCTACAGGATTCTTATCACTGAGAAGAGAAATTGAAACATGTGAATTTGACGCGTCCTCACTTGGTCACTATTTTCAAGCTCATTACAAGCCTGAATATATTTTATTAGAATCAGCACAAAACAAATGTTTTTTGCTCCCAAATACAAATTTTACAGTCTAGAAACCTGTGTAGGATACTTATCCCAAAGAAGTGCACATGCTACATATGACTTCCCAAAGAAGTGCACATGCCACATATGACTGTGAGTCCTCTTCACGTGCTTCACTATTTTGGAAGGGAACTACATGCATGAACATCTTTCATGGAAAGTTCGTAAACCAAGTGTGATTTCCTCCAAACACAATGAGTTACAATGTAGAAAATTCTGTAGGATACTTATCGTAAAGAAGTTCACCTCCAACATTTGACTCTCAATCCTCC
Organism: Typhlomys cinereus; assembly: GCA_023101885.1. Taxonomy (NCBI): domain Eukaryota; kingdom Metazoa; phylum Chordata; class Mammalia; order Rodentia; family Platacanthomyidae; genus Typhlomys; species Typhlomys cinereus. The sequence goes on from JALPQD010000666.1 coordinate 579,937, forward strand.
TCACTTGGTTCACTATTTTGGAAAATCAAGACCTATGTGAACATGTGCCATTCAAATGTCACAAAACAAGTATGATTTTGACCTGAACACAAATGTTACAGTATAGGAACTTCTCTGTGATACTTATCCCTAAGAAGTGAAATTCCAACATTTGACTCTGAATCCTCCGCACTTGGTTCACTCTTTTGGAAAAACATTGCCTGCATGAAAATGTTATATGCAAGTGTCGCAAATCAAGTATGATCTTCTCCTGAACACAAAGTGTAACACTACTGAATCTTCTGTAGTATACTTATCCCAAAGAAGGGAACTTCCAACATTTGACTCTGAGTCCTCCTCACTTTGTACACTATTTTGGAAAATCAAGGCCTGCGTGAACATTTTCCATGCAAACGTCACAAAACCAGTGTGAATTTCTCCTGAACACAAAAAGTTACAACGTATGAACATCTACAGATTCTTATCACTGAGAAGAGAAAGTGAAACATGTGAATTTGACGCGTCCTCACTTCATCACTATTTTCAAGCTCATTACAAGCTTAGACATTGTTGGTAGAATCAGCACAAAACAAAAGTTATTTGCTCCCGAGTACAAACTTTTACAGTCTAAAAACCTGTGTAGGATACTTATCCCAAAGAATTACACATGCAACATACGACTTCCCAAAAAGTGCACATGCTACATGTGACTGTGAGTCCTCTTCACTTGGTTCACTATTCTGGAAGGGAACGACATGCATGAACACGTTTCATGAATACCTCGTAAAACATGTGCGATTTCCTCCTGAACACAAAGATTTACAATATAGAAACTTCTGTACGACACTTATGCTAAAGAAGTGCACTTGTAACATTTAACTCAGAGTCCTCCTTACTTGGTCCACTATTTTGTAAAATCATGGCCTGTGTGAACATGTGCCATTCAAATGTCACAAAACAACTATGATTTTTGCCTGTACACAAATGTTACAGTATAGGAACTTCTCTAGGATACTTACGCCTAAGAAGTTAAATTCCAACACGTGAGTGAATCCTCTTCACTTGGTTCACTCTTTTGGAAAATGATGGCCTGCGTGAACATGTTGTATGCGAATGTCACAATACAAGTATGATCTTCTCCTGAACACAAAGTGTAACACTATACAATCTTCTGTAGGATACTTATCCCTAAGAATTGCACCGCCAACATTTGACTCTCAGTCCTGCTCACTTGGTCCACTATTTTGGATAATCAAGGGCTGCGTGAACATATTCCATGAAAACGTCAAAAAATCAGTGTGAATTTTCCTGAACATAAAAAGTTACAATGTATGAACATCTACAGGATTCTTATCACTGAGAAGAGAAAGTGAAACACGTGAATTTGACGAGTCCTCACTTGGTCACTATTTTCAAGCTTACTACAAGCATGAATAGTTGTTAGAATCAGCACAAAACAAATGTTTTTTGCTCCAGAATACAAAATTTTACAGTCTAGAAACCTGTGTAGGATACTTATCCAAAAGAAGTGCACATGCTACATATGACTTCCCAAAGAAGTGCACATGCCACATATGACTGTGAGTCCTCTTCACGTGCTTCACTATTTTGGAAGGGAACTACATGCATGAACATCTTTCATGGAAAGTTCGTAAACCAAGTGTGATTTCCTCCAAACACAATGAGTTACAATGTAGAAAATTCTGTAGGATACTTATCGTAAAGAAGTTCACCTCCAACATTTGACTCTCAATCCTCCTCACTTGGTTCACTATTTTGGAAAATCAAGACCTATGTGAACATGTGCCATTCAAATGTCACAAAACAAGTATGATTTTGACCTGAACACAAATGTTACAGTATAGGAACTTCTCTAGGATACTTATCCCTACGAAGTGAAATTCCAACATTTGACTCTGAATCCTCCGCACTTGGTTCACTCTTTTGGAAAATCATGGCCTGTGTGAACATGTGATATGCCAATGTCGCAAAACAAGTATGATCTTCTCCTAAACACTATAGAATCTTCTGTAGGATACTTATCACTAAGAAGTGCACCTACAACATTTGACTCTCTGTCCTCCTCACTTGTTTCACTGTTTTGGAAAATCAAGGCCTGCGTGAACATTTTATGTGAAAACGTCACTAAACCAGTGTGATTTTCTCCTGAACATAAAATGTTACAATGTATGAACATCTACAGGATTCTTATCACTGAGAAGTGAAAGTGAAACATGTGAATTTGATGCGTCCTCACTTGGTCACTCTTTTCAAGCTCATTACAAGCCTGAACATAGTTGGGAGGAAATAAATGTTGTTTTCTCCAGAATGCAAACTTTTACAGTCTAGAAACCTGTGTAGGATACTTATCCCAAAGAAGTGCACATGCTACACATGACTTCCCAAGGAAGTGCACATACTACATATGACAGTGAGTCCTCTTCACTTGGTTCATGCCACAGACTAGTGTCGTGGCCTCGAGACCCGGGCTTCCCAGGACCTGGTGGAGAACAAAACACACGAGGCTCCCTCTCGTCTGAGTGTATCCTGAACCCGTTTATTGAAACTTTCGTGACAACTTTTATACAGAAAATTTTGGGGTAAAGAATGTTACATACACAGTAGATAATCAGCAAAGTCACCTTCAGGGTAGACCCTTTTTTCAAGAACCTAACCCATTGCTTCAGGGCAGAGTCACTTAACAGAAATATTCTCTCAGTATTTCCAAACTTGTCTAATCTATAATGCTTCAAAGGTTAACTATGGGGCTGAACCCACATTTTAACAGAGACTGCTTTCTTTTAAAATACAGAGGCAGAATGTTCTTCTAATGATTTTAGCAAGGAACATATTTTACAATTAATTATAGGAATCCTCAACACCCCATAAGTACTAGCGTGAGCTTTGGCTGTTGTCCTCTCCAGGTTGATACTCTCAGTCAGGCAGGTCAACATAGGCACCAGGCATGGCAGCAGATTCTAACTTGGGAAAATGTATGCAGCTCATGTAGTCTCTACTATCCAAGCTTAAACCACATCTCTAAGGGGGGGCCTTGACTTGAATACTCAAGGCCCATAAGCTATAGCTGGTTCTGTCGATGGAGCACTGAGGTATGCACTGAAGAAAAACACTTAAGCAATATAACTAAAAAGAATAACTTCTATGATAGCATCCTTCTATTCCTTTAATAGTAAGGTTGCTTATGTCTTCCTTTGAGGAATTCCAGAAGTGTATTGCCATCAGTTAGATGACCCATCTGTGAACCATGCACACTCCAAACCTGGGGTCCAGTCAGGCCCCATATGTCGAGGGTGTCTCTTTCGGGGCAGAGGCGATCATTGGTGGGAGTGCACTCAGATGGTCCATCTCTGTGATTTCTCATAAGAGTGCTGTTTGGGATGGGAAAGATACAGCCCCTTTCCTTCTGACATGATTCTCCAGTTTGGATTGCAAATACCATCTCCAGGGGCAGTCTTGGCATCTAGACTTTCTGGCATGATGGTCTCTTCCTTGGCCTTAGCCAGGGTAAGAGGGTATCACAGTTTCTTTTAAGGTTCTGGTGGACTGATAGCATAGTCTTGTACTTGTGGAATTTTCAAGTAAGGTGGAACCACATAGGTGGGAATCTTACCCAACCTATGTTTTAAGATTCTAGAAGTTATTCTCTAATTTCCTTAAAATCAGTGCACACATTCTGGCTAACAGGTCTACTTATTGTAAATGACTAGACATGAAATTTCTATTTAGTATTTGACTGAAACTTAAAAAGCAGGCTTGTTCTCTAGAATAGAGAGCAGGAAGCTAGTTCAAAAAAAAAACAAAAAAACTCTAAGAGCAGGTAAAAGGCACTCCTAATTCCTGGAATTCTTCCTGTCTGAGGCAAAACCTGAATTGTCTAGGAGAGAGTGTCCAGTCCCTATCCTTGGGCGTTACTGTGACCTTCCTCAGGGGACAGGCTTTAGGCCTGTGCTGGGAAGAAACACCAAGGTCTGAGAATTCCCATATTTTTCCTTATTTCTCTAAAATAAAGCCATGTCCGTATCCCAAAACATGTTACTTTGAATCAACCTTTTCCAAACTGAGACATATTCTATCATATCAGTTGGATAAGGACGCAGCAGGTTCACTATTTTGGAAGGGAACAACATGCATGAACATGTCATGGAAACATTGTAAAACAAGTGTGATTTCCTCCTGAACACAAAGAGTTACAATATAGAAACTTGCCATTCAAATATCACAAAACAAGTATGATTTTCTCCTGAATGCAAATGTTACAGTATAGGAACTTCTCTAGGATACTTATCCCTAAGAAGTGAAATTCCAACATTTGACTCTGAATCCTCCGCACTTGGTTCACTATTTTGGAAAATCATGTCCTGCGTGAACATGTTATATGCGAATGTCACAAAACAAGTGTGATCTTCTTCTGAACACAAAGTGTAACGCTATAGAATCTTCTGTAGGATATTTATCCCTAAGAAGTGTACCTCCAATATTTGACTATCAGTCCTCCTCACTTGGTTCACTGTTTTGGAAAATCAAGGCCTGTGTGAACAAATTCCCTGAAAACGTCTCAAAACCAGTGTGAATTTCTCCTGAACATTAAAAGTTACAACTTATGAACATCTACAGGATTCTTATCACTGAGAAGAGAAAGTGAAACATGTGAAATTGACTTGACCTCACTTGGTCACTATTTTCAAGCTCATTACAATCCTGAACATAGTTGGTAGAATCAACACAAAACAAATGTTTTCTCCAGAATCCAAAGTTTTACAGTCTAGAATCCTATGTAGTATACTTATGCCAAAGAAGTTCACATGCTACACATGACTTCCCAAAGAAGTGCACATGCTACATATGACTGTGAGTCCTCTTCACTGGGTTCACTATTTTGGAAGGGAACGACATGCATGAACATGTTTCATGGAAACGTCGAAAAACAAGTGTGATTTCCTCCTGAACACAAAGAGGTACAGTATAGAAACTTCTGTACGATGTTTATCCTAAAGAAGTGCACTTGCAACATTTAACTCAGAGTCCTCATCACTTGATTCACTATTTTGGAAAATCATGGCCTGCGTGAACATGTGATATGCCAATGTCGCAAAACAAGTATGATCTTCTCCTAAACACAACACAACTTGTAACATTATAGAATCTTCTGGAGGATACTTATCCCTAAGAAGTGCACCTCCAACATTTGACTCTCAGTCCTCCTCAATTGATTCACTATTTTGGAAAATAAAGGCCTGCATGAACATATTCCATGAAAACGTCACTAAACCAGTTTGAGTTTCTCCTGAACATAAAAAGTTACAACATATGAACGTCTACAGGATTCTTATCACTGAGAAGAGAAAGTGACACATGTGAATTTGACGCGTCCTCACTTGGTAACTATTTTCAAGCTCATTCCAAGCCTGAACATAGTTGTAGAATCAGCACAAAACAAATGTTGTTTTCTCCAGAATGCAAAGTTTTGCAGTCTAGAAACCTGTGTAGAATACTTATCTCAAAGAAGTTCACATGCAACACATGACTTCCCAAAGAGGTGCACATGCTACATATGACTGTGAGTCCTCTTCACTTGGTTCACTATTTTGGAAGGGAACGACATGCATGAACATGTTTCATGGAAACGTCCTGAAACAAGTGTGATTTCCTCCTGAACACAAAGAGTTACAATATAGAAACTTTTGTACAATACTTATCCTAAAGAAGTGCACTTGCAACATTTAACTCGCTTGGTTCACTATTTTGTAAAATCATGGCCTGCGTGAACATGTGCCATTCAAATGTCACAAAACAAGTATGAGTTTCGCCTGAACACAAATGTTACAATGTAGGAAATTCTCTAGGATACTTATCCCTAAGAAGTGAAATTCCAACATTTGACTCTGAATCCTCCGCACATGGTTCACTATTTTTTAAAATCATAGCCTGCGTGAACATGTTATATGCCAATGTCGTAAAAGAAGTATGATATTCTCCTGAACAACAAGTGTAACACTATAGAATCTTCAGTAGAATACTTAAACCTAAGAAGTGCACCTCCAACATTTGACTCTCAGTCCTCCTCCCTTGGTTCACTATATTGGAAAATCAAGGCCTGCGTGGACATATTCCAAGAAATCGTCACAAAACCAGTGTGAATTACTCCTGAACATAAAAACTTACAACCTATGAACATGTACAGGATTCTTATCACTGAGAAGAGGAAGTGAAACACTGTGAATTTGATGTGTCTTCACTTGGTCACTATTTTCAAGCTCATTACAAGCCTGAACTGAGTTGGTAGAATCAGCACAAAACAAATGTTGTTTTCTCCAGAATACAAAGTTTTACAGTTTAGAAACCTGTATAGGATACTTATCCCAAAGAAGTGCACATGCTACACATGACTTTACAAAGAAGTGCACATGCTACATATGACTGTGAGTCCTCTTCACTTGTTTCACTATTTCAGAAGGGAATCACATACATGAACATGCTTCATGGAAACGTCGTAAAACAAGTGTGATCGCCTCCTGAACACAAAGAGTTACAATATAGAAACTTCTATTCCATACTTATCCCAAAGAAGTGCACTTGCAATATTTAACTCAGAGTCCTCCTCACTTCGTTCACTATTTTGTAAAATCATGGCCTGTGTGAACATGTGCCTTTCAAATGTCACAAAACAAGTATGATTTTCGCCTGAACACAAATGTTACATTACAGGAACTTCTCTAGGATACTTATTCTTAAGAAGTGAAATTCCAACATTTGACTCTGAATCCTCAGCACTGGGTTCACTTTTTTGGAAAATCATGGCCTGCGTGAACATGTTTTTTTGTTTGTTTGTTTTTTGTTTGTTTGTTTTTTGTTTTTTGTTGCTGCGTGAAAATGTTTATGCCAATGTCACAAAACAAGTATGATCTTCTCCTGAACACAAAGTCTAACACTACAGAATCTTCTGTAGGATACTTATGCCTAAGAAGTACACCTCGAACATTTGACTCTCAGTCCTCTTCACTTGGTTCACTATTTTGGAAAATCAAGGCCTGCGTGAACATATTCCACGAAAACGTCACAAAACCAGTGTGAATTTCTCCTGAACATAAAAGCTTGAAGTGCACATCCTACATATGACTGTGAGTGCTCTTCACTTGGTTCAGTGTTTTCGAAGGGAACGACATGCATGAACATGTTTCATGGAAACGTCGTAAAACAAGTGTGATTTCCTCCTGAACACAAAGAGTTACAATATCGAAACTTCTATTCGATACTTATCCTAAAGAAGTGCACTTGCAACATTTAACTCAGAGTACTCCTCACTTGGTTCACTATATAGGAAAATCAATGGCTGCGTGAACATATTCCATGAAAACATTTCAAAATCAGTGTGAATTTCTCCTGAATATGAAAAGTTACAAAGTATGAACATCTACAGGATTCTTATCACTGACAAGAGGAAGAGAAACATGTGAATTTGACGCGTCCCACTTGGTCACCATTTTCAAGCTCATTACAAGCCTGAACATAGTTGGTAGTATCAGCACAAAACAAATGTTGTGTAGGATAATTATCCCAAAGAAGTGCACATGCTACACATGACTTCACAAAGAAGAGCACATGCTACATAGGACTGTGAGTCCTCTTCATTTGGTTCACTATTTTGGAAGGGAACGACATGCATGAACATGTGTCATGGAAATGTCATAAAACAAGTGTGACTTCCTCCTGAACACAAACAGTTACAATATAGAAGCTTCTGCACAATACTTATCCTAAAGAAGTGCACTTGCAACATTTAACTCACTTGGTTCATTATTTAGTAAAATCAAGGCCTGTGTGAACATATGCCATTCAAATGTCACAAAACAAGTATGATTTTCGCCTGAACACAAATGCTACAGTATAGGAACTTCTCTAGGATACTTATCCCTAAGAGGTGAAATTCCAATATTTGACTCAGAATCCTCCGCACTTGGTTCACTATTTTGGAAAATCATAGCCTGCGTGAACATGTTATATGCCAATGTCGTAAAAGAAGTATGATCCTCTCCTGAACACAAAGTGTAACACTATAGAATCTTCTGTAGGATAATTATCCCTAAGAAGTGCACCTCCAACATTTGACTCTCAGTCCTCCTCCCTTTTTTCACTATTTTGGAAAATCAAGGCCTGCGTGGACATATTCCATGAAAACAACAGAAAACCAGTGTGAATTTCTCCTGAACATCAAAACTTACAGCCTATGAACATATACAGGATTCTGATCACTGAGAAGAGGAAGTGAAACACTGTGAATTTGACGTGTCCTCACTTGGTCACTATTTTCAAGCTCATTACAAGCCTGAACTGAATTGGTAGAATCAGCACAAAACAAATGTTGTTTTCTCCAGAATACAAAGTTTTATTCTAGAAACCTGTGTAGGATACTTATCTCAAAGAAGTGCACATGCTACACATGACTACCCAAAGAAGTGCACATGCTACATATGATTGTCAGTCCTCCTCACTTGGTTCACTATTTTGGATGGGAACGACATGCATGAACATGTTTCATGGAAATGTCGTAAAGCAAGTGTGATTTCCTCCTGAACAAAAAGAGTTACAATATAGAAACTTCTGTTCGATACTTATCCCAAAGAAGTGCACTTGCAATATTTAACTCAGAGTCTTCCTCACTTGGTTCACTATTTTGTAAAATCATGACCTGTGTGAACATGTGCTATTCAAATGTCACAAAACAAGTATTGATTTTCGCCTGAACACAAATGTTACAGTATAGGAACTTCTCTAGGATACTTATCCCAAAGAAGTGAAATTCCAATATTTGACTCTGAATCCTCCGCACTTGGTTCACTTTTTTGGAAAATCATGGCCTGCATGAACATGTTATATGCCAATGTCGCAAAACAAGTATGATCTTCTCCTGAACACAAAGTCTAAAAAAAAAAAAAAAAAAAAAAAGAGACATACTATTGAAAGTGCCTGGGATGCAGCAGTGAGAAATAGGGGAGCCTAGTCTCTTTCGGGAACAGGATAGGGAAGGAGTGAGGCTGGAAAATGAAGACACACACAGAAACCAAATGACAATCAGCTGGATGGACTGTTTACTTAGGAAATTTGTCACTGTCTGTTCTTTATAATGTCACTTGTCCGTCTGTATGATAAAGCACAGAATGACTGCATTGGAATTTATTTCAGAGTCAAAGGAAAGTTAATAAAAAAAAGCCAAAAAAAAAAAAAAAAAGAAATCTTCTGCAGGATACTTATCCCTAAGAAGTACACCTCGAACATTTGACTCTCAGTCCTCCTCACTTGGGTCACTATTTTGGAAGGGAACGACATGCATGAACATTTGTCATGGAAATGTCGTAAAACAAGTTTGATTTCCTCCTGAACACAAACAGTTACAATATAGAAACTTCTGTACAATACTTATCCTAAAGAAGTGCACTTGCAACATTTAACTCACTTGGTTCACTATTTAGTAAAATCATGGCCTGTGTGAACATATGCCATTCAACTGTCACAAAACAAGTATGATTTTCGCCTGAACACAAATGCTACAGTATAGGAACTTCTCTAGGATACTTATCCGTAAGAGGTGAAATTCCAATATTTGACTCTGAATCCTCCGCACTTGTTTCGCTATTTTTTAAAATCATAGCCTGTGTGAACATGTTATATGCCAATGTCGTAAAAGAAGTATTATCTTCTCCTGAACACAAAGTATAACAATATAAATATAGAATCCTCTGTAGGATACTTATCCCTGAGAAGTACACCTCCAACATTTGACTCTCAGTCCTCCTCACTTGGTTCACTATTTTGGAAAATCAAAGCCTGCGTGAACATATTCCATGAAAACGTCACAAAACCAGTGTGAATTTCTCCTGAACATAAAAATATACAACGAATGAACATCTACAGGATTCTTATCACTGAGAAGAGAAAGTGACACATGTGAATTTGACGTGTCCTCACGTGGTCACTATTTTCAAGCTCATTACAAGTCTGAACATTGTTGGTAGAATCAGCACAAAACGAATGTTGTTTTCACCAGAATACAAAGTTTTACAGTCTAGAAAGATGTGTAGGTTACTGATCTCAAAGAACTGCAAATGCTGCACAGGACTTCACAAAGAAGTGCACATGCTACATATGACTGTGAGTCCTCTTCATTTGGCTCACTATTTTGGAAGGGAACGACATGCATGAACATGTTTCATGGAAACCTCGTAAAACAAGTGCGATTTCCTCCTGAACACAAAGAGTTACAATACAGAAACTTCTGTAGAATACTTATCCTAAAGAAGTGCACTTGCAACATTTAACTCACTTGGTTCACTATTTAGTAAAATCATGGCCTGTGTGAACATATGCCATTCAACTGTCACAAAACAAGTATGATTTTCGCCTGAACACAAATGCTACAGTATAGGAACTTCTCTAGGATACTTATCCGTAAGAGGTGAAATTCCAATATTTGACTCTGAATCCTCCGCACTTGTTTCGCTATTTTTTAAAATCATAGCCTGTGTGAACATGTTATATGCCAATGTCGTAAAAGCAGTATTATCTTCTCCTGAACACAAAGTGTAACAATATAGAATCTTCTGTAGGATACTTATCCCTAAGAAGTACACTTCCAACATTTGACTCTCAGTCCTCCTCACTTGGTTCACTATTTTGGAAAATCAAAGCCTGCGTGAACATATTCCATGAAAACGTCACAAAACCAGTGTGAATTTCTCCTGAACATAAAAATATACAACGAATGAACATCTACAGGATTCTTATCACTGAGAAGAGAAAGTGACACATGTGAATTTGACGCGTCCTCACGTGGTCACTATTTTCAAGCTCATTACAAGTCTGAACATTGTTGGTAGAATCAGCACAAAACAAATGTTGTTTTCACCAGAATACAAAGTTTTACAGTCTAGAAAGATGTGTAGGTTACTGATCTCAAAGAACTGCAAATGCTGCACAGGACTTCACAAAGAAGTGCACATGCTACATATGACTGTGAGTCCTCTTCATTTGGCTCACTATTTTGGAAGGGAACGACATGCATGAACATGTTTCATGGAAACCTCGTAAAACAAGTGTGATTTCCTCCTGAACACAAAGAGTTACAATACAGAAACTTCTGTACAATACTTATCCTAAAGAAGTGCACTTGCAATATTTAACTCGGATTCCTCCTCACTTGGTTCCCTATTTTGTAAAATCATGGCCTGTGTGAACATGTGCCATTCAAATGTCACAAAACAAGTATGATTTTCGCCTAAACACAAATGTTACAGTATAGGAACTTCTCTAGGATTCTTATGCCTAAGAAGTGAAATTCCAATATTTGACTCTGAATCCTCCGCACGTGGTTCACTATTTTGAAAAATCATGGCCTGCGTGAACATGTTATATGTAAATGTCGCAAAAAAGTATGATCTTCTCCTGAACACAAAGTGTAACACTATAGAATCTTCTGTAGGATACTTATCCCTAAGAAGTGCACCTCCAACATTTGACTATCAGTCCTCCTCACTTTGTTCACTATTTTAGAAAATCAAGGATTGCGTGAACACATTCCTTGAAAACGTATAAAAAACAGTGTGAATTTTTCCTGAACATAAAGAGTTACAACGCATGAACATCTACAGGATTCTTATCACAGAGAAGAGAAAGTGAAACTTGTGAATTTGACGCGGCCTCACTTGGTCACTATTTTCAAGCTCATTACAAGCCTGAACATAGTTGGTAGAATCAGCACAAAACAAATATTGTTTTCTCCAGAATACAAAGTTTTACAGTCTGGAAACCTGTGTAGGATACTTATCCCAAAGAAGTGAACATGCTACATATGACTTCCCAAAGAAGTGCAGATACTACATATGACTGTGAGTCCTTTTCACTTGGTTCACTGCTTTGGATGGGAACGATGTGCATGAACATGTTTCATGGAAACATTGTAAAACAAGTGCGATTTCCTCCTGAACACAAAGAGTTGCAATATAGAAACTTCTGTTCGATACCTATCCTAAAGAAGTGCACTTCCAACATTTAACTCAGAGTCCTCCTCACTTGGTTCACTATTTTGTAAAATCATGGCCCGTGTGAACCTGTGCCATTCAAATGTCACAAAACAAGTATGATTTTCGCCTGAACACAAATGTTACAGTATAGGAACTTCTCTAGGATACTTATCCCTAAGAAGTGAAATTTCAACATTTGACTCTGATTCCTCCTCACTTGGTTCAAAATTTTGGAAAATCATGCCTGCGTGAACATATTCCATGAAAACGTCACAAAACCAGTGTGAATTTCTCCTGAACATAAAAATATACAACGTATGAACATCTACAGGATTCTTATCACTGAGAAGAGAAAGTGACACATGTGAATTTGACGCGTCCTCACGTGGTCACTATTTTCAAGCTCATTACAAGTCTGAACATTGTTGGTAGAATCAGCACAAAACAAATGTTGTTTTCACCAGAATACAAAGTTTTACAGTCTAGAAAGATGTGTAGGTTACTGATCTCAAAGAACTGCAAATGCTGCACAGGACTTCACAAAGAAGTGCACATGCTACATATGACTGTGAGTCCTCTTCATTTGGCTCACTATTTTGGAAGGGAACGACATGCATGAACATGTTTCATGGAAACCTCGTAAAACAAGTGTGATTTCCTCCTGAACACAAAGAGTTACAATACAGAAACTTCTGTACAATACTTATCCTAAAGAAGTGCACTTGCAATATTTAACTCAGATTCCTCCTCACTCGGTTCCCTATTTTGTAAAATCATGGCCTGTGTGAACATGTGCCATTCAAATGTCACAAAACAAGTATGATTTTCGCCCAAACACAAATATTACAGTATAGGAACTTCTCTAGGATTCTTATGCCTAAGAAGTGAAATTCCAATATTTGACTCTGAATCCTCCGCACGTGGTTCACTATTTTGAAAAATCATGCCTGCGTGAACATGTTATATGTAAATGTCGCAAAAAAAGTATGATCTTCTCCTGAACACAAAGTGTAACACTATAGAATCTTCTGTATGAAACTTATCCCTAAGAAGTGCACCTCCAACATTTGACTATGAGTCCTCCTCACTTTGTTCACTATTTTGGAAAATCAAGGACTGCGTGAACACATTCTATGAAAACGTAACAAAAACAGTGTGAATTTTTCCTGAACATAAAAAGTTACAACGCATGAACATCTACAGGATTCTTATCACTGAGAAGAAAAAGTGAAACTTGTGAATTTGGCGCGGCCTCACTTGGTCACTATTTTCAAGCTCATTACAAGCCTGAACATAGTTGGTAGAATCAGCACAAAACAAATATTGTTTTCTCCAGAAGCCAAGTTTTACAGTCTAGAAACCTGTGTAGGATACTTATCCCAAAGAAGTGAACATGCTACATATGACTTCCCAAAGAAGTGCAGATACTACATATGACTGTGAGTCCTTTTCACTTGGTTCACTGCTTTGGATGGGAACGATGTGCATGAACATGTTTCATGGAAACATTGTAAAACAAGTGTGATTTCCTCCTGAACACAAAGAGTTGGAATATAGAATCTTCTGTTCGATACCTATCCTAAAGAAGTGCACTTGCAACATTTAACTCAGAGTCCTCCTCACTTGGTTCATTATTTTGTAAAATCATGGCCCGAGTGAACCTGTGCCATTCAAATGTCACAAAACAAGTATGATTTTCGCCTGAACACAAATGTTACAGTATAGGAACTTCTCTAGGATACTTATCCCTAAGAAGTGAAATTTCAACATTTGACTCTGATTCCTCCTCACTTGGTTCAAAATTTTGGAAAATCATGGCCTGCATGAACATATTCCATGTAAACGTCACAAAACCAGTGTGAATTTCTCCTGAACATAAAAATATACAACGTATGAACATCTACAGGATTCTTATCACCCTAGAAGAGAAAGTGACACATGTGAATTTGATGCGTCCTCACTTGGTCACTATTTTCAGGCTCATTACAAATCTGAACATTGTTGGTAGAATCAGCACAAAACAAATGTTGTTTTCACCAGAATACAAAGTTTTACAGTCTAGAAAGATGTGTAGGTTACTGACCTCAAAGAACTGCAAATGCTGCACAGGACTTCACCAAGAAGTGCACATGCTACATATGACTGTGAGTCCTCTTCATTTGGTTGACTATTTTGGAAGGGAACGACATGCATGAATATTTTTCATGGAAACCTTTTAAAAGAAATGTGATTTCCTCCTGAACACAAAGAGTTACAATACAGAAACTTCTGTACAATACTTATCCTGAAGAAGTGCACTTGCAATATTTAACTCAGATTCCTCCTCACTTGGTTCCCTATTTTGTAAAATCATGGCCTGTGTGAACCTGTGCCATTCAAATGTCACAAAACAAGTATGATTTTCAGCTAAACACAAATGTTACAGTATAGGAACTTCTCTAGGATTCTTATGCCTAAGAAGTGAAATTCCAATATTTGACTCTGAATCCTCCGCACGTGGTTCACTATTTTGAAAAATCATGGCCTGCGTGAACATGTTATATGCAAATGTCGCAAAAAAAGTATGATCTTCTCCTGAACACATAGTGTAACACTGTAGAATCTTCTGTAGGATCCTTATCCCTACGAAGTGCACCTCAAACATTTGACTCTCAGTCCTCCTTGCTTTGTTCACTATTTTGGAAAATCAAGGCATGTGTGAACATATTCCATGAAAACGTCACAAAACCAGTGTGAATTTCTCCTGAACATAAAAAGTTACAACGTATGAACATCCACAGGATTCTTATCACTGAGAAGAGAAAGTGAAACATGTGAATTTGTCGCGTGCTCGCTTGGTCACTATTTTGAATCTCATTACAAGCATGAACATCCTTGGTAGAATCAGCACAGAACAAATGTTGTTTTCTCCAGAATACAAAGTATTACAGTATAGAAACCTTTTTAGGATACTTACGCCAAAGAAGTGCACATGCTACATATGACTTCTCAAAGAAGTGCACATGCTATATATGTGAGTCCTCTTCACTTTTTACACTACTTTGGAAGGGAACGACATGCATGAAAATGTTTCATGGAAACGTCGTAAAACAAGTGTGATTTCCTCCTGAACACAAAGAGTTACAATATAGAAACCTCTGTTCTATGCTTATCCTAAACAAGTGCACTTCCAACATTTCACTCAGAGTCCTCCTCACTTCCTTCACTATTTTGGAAAATCATGGCCTGCGTGAACATGTTACATGCCAATGTTGCAAAACAAGTATGATCTTCTCCTGAACACAAAGTGTAACACTACAGAATCTTCTCTAGGATACTTATCCCTAAGAAGTGCACCTCCAACATTTGACTCTCAGTCCTCCTCACTTGGTTCACTATTTTGGAAAATCCATGCCTGCGTGAACATATTGCATAAAAACGTCACAAAACCAGTGTGAATTTCTCCTTAACATAAAAATTTACAACACATGAACATCTACAGGATTCTTATCACTGAGAAGAGAAAGTGAAATGTGAATTTGACAAGTCCTCAATTGGTCACTATTTTTAAACACATTACAAGCCAAACAGAGTTGGTAGAATCAGCACAAAAAAAATGTTGTTTTCTCTAGAATACAAAGTTTTACAGTCCAGAAACCTGTGTAGGATACTTATCCCACAGACGTGTACATGATACACATGACTTCAGAAAGAACAGCACATGCTACATATGACTGGAAGTCCTCTTCATTTGGTTCACTATTTTGAAAGGGAACGACATGCATGAACATCTTTCATGGAAAGGTCGGAAAACAAGTGTGATTTCCTCCTGAACATAAAGAGTTACAATATACAAACTTCTGTTCGATACTTATCTCTAAGAAGTGCACCTCCAACATTTGACTCTTAGTTCTCCTCACTTGGTTCACAATTTTGGGAAATCAAGGCCTGCGTGAACATATTCCATGAAAACGTCACAAAACCAGTGTGAATTTCTCATGAACATAAAAAGTTACAACATATGAACATCTACAGGATTCTTATCTCTGAGAAGTGAAAGCGAAACATGTGAATTTGACGCATTCTCACATGGTCTCTATTTTCAAGCTCATTACAAGCCTGAACACAGTTGGTAGAATCAGCACAAAACAAATGTAGTTTTCTCCAGAATACAAAGTTTTACAGTCTGGAAACTTTTGTAGGATACTTATCCCAAAGAAGTGCTCATGCTATATGTGACATCCCAAGGAAGTGCACATGCTACATGTGATTGTGAGTCCTCTTCACTTGGTTCACTATTTTGGAAGGGAACGACATACATGAACATATTTCATGGAAACGTCAAAAAACAAGTGTGATTTCCTCCTGAAAACAAAGATTTAAAATATAGAAACTTCTGTTCGATACTAATCCTAAAGAAGTGCACTTGCAACATTTAACTCAGAGTCCTCCTCACTTGGATCACTGTTTTGGAAAATCAAGGCCTCCGTGAACATATTCCATGAAAACGTCACAAAACCAGTGTGAATTTCTCCTGAACATAAAAGGTTACAACGTATGAACATCCACAGGATTCTTATCACTGAGAAGGTAAAGTGAAACATGTGAATTTGATGCGTCCTCACTTGGTCACTACTTTCAAGCTCATTACAAGCCTAAACATAGTTGGTAGAAATAGCACACAAGAAATGTTTTCTCCAGAATACAAAGCATTACAGTCTAGAAACCTGTGTAGGATATTTATCCAAAGAAGTGTACATGCTATACATGACTTCCCAAAGAAGTGCACATGCTAAACATGATTATCAGTCCTCTTCACTTGGTTCACTATTTTGGAAGGGAACGACATGCATGAACATGTTTCATGGAAACCCCATAAAACAAGTGTGATTTCCTCCTGAAAACAAAGAGTTACAATATAGAAAGTTCACTTCGATACTTATCTTAAAGTAGTGCACTTGCAACATTTAACTCAGAGTCCTCCTCACTTGGTTCACTATTTTGTAAAATCATGGCCTGTGTGAACATGTGCCATTCAAATGTCACAAAACAAGTATGAGTTTCGCCTGAACACAAATGTTACAGTATAGGAACTTCTCTAGGATATTTCTCCCTAAGAACTGAAATTCCAACATTTGACTCTGAATCCTCCACACTTGGTTCACTAATTTGAAAAATCATGGCCTGCGGGAACATGCTATATATCACTGTTGCAAAACAAGTATGATTTTCACCTGAATAAAAATGTTACAGTATAGGAACTTCACAAGGATACTTCTCCCTAAGAAGTGAAATTCCAACATTTGACTCTGAATCCTCCACACTTGGTTCACTATTTTGGAAAATCATGGCCTGAGTGAACATGTTATATACCAATGTCGCAAAACAAGTATGATCTTCTCCCGAACACATAGCGTAACACTATAGAATCTTCTGTAGGATACTTATCCCTAAGAAGTGCACCTCCAACATTTGACTCTCAGTCCTCGTCGCTTTGTTCACTATTTTGGAAAATCAAGGCCTGCGTGAACATATTCCAAGAAAACATCAAAAAAACAGTGTGAATTTCTCCTGAACATAAAAATTTAAAACGTATGAACATCTACAGGATTCTTATCACTGAGAAGTGAAGGTGAAACATGTGAGTTTGATGCATTCTCAATTGGTCTCTATTTTCAAGCTCATTACAAGCCTGAACACAGTTGGTAGAATCAGAACAAAACAAATTTTGTTTTCTCCAGAATACAAAGTTTTACAGTCTAGAAACTTGTGTAGGATACTTATCCCAAAGAAGTGCACATGCTATATGTGACATCCCAAGGAAGTGGACATGCTACATATGACTGTGAGTCCTCTTCACTTGGTTCACTGTTCTGAAAGGGAACGACATGCATGCACATGTTTCATGGAAACGTCGAAAAAAAGAGTGATTTCCTCCTGAACCTAGAGTTACTATATAGAAAGTTCTGTTCGATACTTATCCTAAAGAAGTGCACTTGCAACACTTAACTCAGAGTCCTCCTCACTTGGTTCACTATTTTGTAAAATCATGGCCTGTGTAAACATGTGCCATTCAAATGTCACAAAACAAGTATGAGTTTCGCCTGAACACAAATGTTACAGTATAGGAACTTCTCTAGGATATTTCTCCCTAAGAACTGAAAGTCCAACATTTGACTCTGAATCCTCCACACTTGGTTCACCAATTTGAAAAATCATGGCCTGCGTGAACATGTTATATATCACTGTTGCAAAACAAGTATGATATTCGCCTGAATAAAAATGTTACAGTATAGGAACTTCACTAGGATACTTCTCCCTAAGAAATGAAATTCCAACATTTGACTCTGAATCCTCCGCACTTGGTTCACTATTTTGGCAAATCATGGCCTGAGTGAACATGTAATATGCCAATGTCGCAAAACAAGTATGATCTTCTCCCGGACACATAGTGTAACCCTATAGAATCTTCTGTAAGATACTTATCCCTAAGAAGTGCACCTCCAACATATGACTCTCAGTCCTCCTCGCTTTGTTCACTATTTTGGAAAATCAAGGCCTGCCTGAACATATTCCATGAAAATGTCACAAAACCAGTGTGAATATCTCCTGAACACAAAAAGTTGCAACATATGAACATCTACAGGATTCTTATCATTGAGAAGAGAAAGTGAAACGTGAATATGACAAGTCCTCACTTGGTCACTGCTTTCAAGCTCATTACAATCCTTAACACGGTTGGTAGAATCAGCACAAAACAAATGTTGTTTTCTCCAAAATACAAAGTTTTACAGTCTAGAAACCTGTGTAGGATACTTATCCCAAAGATGTGCACATGCTACACATGACTTCAGAAAGAACAGCACATTCTACATGTAACTGTGAGTCCTCTTCACTTGGTTCACTATTTTGAAAGGGAACGATATGCATGATCATATTTCATGGAAACGTCGTAAAACAAGTGTGATTTCCTCCTGAACAGAAAGACTTACAATATAGAAACTTCTGTTCAATACTCATCCTAAAGAAGTGCACTTGCAATATTTAACTCAGAGTCCTCCACACTTGAATCACTATTTTGGAAAATCATGGCCTGCGTGAACATGTTACATGCCAATGTCGCGAAACAAGTATGATCTTCTCCTGAACACAAAGTGTAACACTATAGAATCTTCTGTAGGATACTTATTCCTCAGAAGTGCACCTCCAACATTTGACTCTCAGTCCTCCTCACTTGGTTCACTATTTTGGAAAATCAAGGCCTGCGTGAACATATTCCATGAAAACGTCACAAAACCAGTGGGAATTTCTCCTGAACATAAAACGTTACATCATATGAACATCTGTAGGATTCGTTTTTTTTTTTTCCTTTTTTTTTCCTTTTTTTTTTATTTCAGCTCATACAAACTTATTAGGTACACCAGTTCTCTCCGTTCCTCCTCCTCCCCCCGTATCCCCTACTCCCCCTCCCCACCCCTCTCCCTCCCCATACCCCTGTTCCTCCCGCCCCAATTCCCAGAAAGAACTTTCTTGTGCATGTCTGATTTTCCTCTGGGCCCTCCTCTCCGATGACGTACAAGGACCCACTGGCCTTTCCCTGAACGCTTTCCCGTGTTCCCCTTAGGTATAGGAACAGTGCTATGGCTGCCAATCCTTTACCTCCAAGGCTCTTGGTGCCTTTAGCAGATGCTAGACTTTGTGAGGTCAACAGTGTGTTGGACTATGCGCAGGTCATGCAAAGTCCAATTATGATTGCTTCAGCCCTAACTAGTATAGAGTATCTTATATATCATTGCTCCTCCCATCCTTTTGCTCTTACACTCTTACCGCCCCCTCTTCCGCAAATTTCCCTGAGCTTCAAGATGGGGAATGACTAAGCTGGCCTAGTTCTAGGTGGTTGATATAGAGTCTCTGAAGTTCTGGATTGTGGTTTGTTGATTTCTTTTGCAGTTTTGTTGCTCCTGCAGTGCCCTTCACTCCATCCTGGTGGGCATTGTATGTTAGCCCCTGGCCAGAGACAAAAAGATGTTAGAGTCTTGTGATAAAAGCACATTCAACAGTAGATGTAATAAAAGTGGGAAACCACAGTAAGGGAGGGGTCTATCACCCATTTGCAAAATGGTTACTTTTTATCTGCCAGACTATATGCCCTCCTCTTCTGGTGAGATCACACCCCCTCAGTAGTAAATGTTCAGGAAAAAAAGTCTGTGAACTTAATCAGATGTCTCATTACTTATTTGGGTCCTTGGTGGAGGCCTATTTTCCCTGTTGTAACATGGTCTCTTCTCTCCTTGTTTCTGGTGTGGCCCTCCTACCTCATCCCTCCTGTTCATAATTCTTGCAATTACTGTCTCTAGGTGGGCTGGGTGGGTTTGGTACTAGGAGCCACCTATTAGGTAGTACATACGGCGCTTAATTTTCTGGGTCTGGGATACTTCGCATAATATAATTGTTTCTAATGACATCCATTTCCCGGCAAACTCCAGTAATTCATCATTTTTGATGGCTGAGTAGTACTCCATTGTATAGATGTACCACAGTTTCCTTATCCACTCGTCAACTGTTGGACATTTGGGCTGATTCCATGACTTTGCTATTGTACACAGTGCTGCTATGAACATGGTCGTGCTTGTGCTATCGAGGTGAACCTCTGCTGTATGGGGGGTTATTCCCAAAAGTGGAATAGCAGGGTCATATGGCATTCCAATCTTTAATTTCTTTAAGAATCTCAAGATGGCTCGGCAGAGTGGCTCTATGAGCCTGCATTCCCACCAGCAATGTAGGATTTTTCCCCTCTCTCCACATCCTTTCGAACATTTGCTGTTGTTTGTATTGGGGATTTTTGCCATCCTGACAGGAGTTGATTCACTATTTTGGAAGGGAACGACATGCATACACATGTTTCATGGAAACGTCAAAAAACAATTGTGATTTCCTCCTCAACACAAAGCATAGAAATATAGAAAGTTCTGTTCGATCCTTATCCTAAAGAAGTGCACTTGCAACATTTAACTCAGAGTCCTCCACACTTGGTTCACTATTTTGTAAAATCATGGCCTGTGTGAACATGTGCCATTCAAATGACACAAAACAAGTATGAGTTTCGCCTGAACACAAATGTTACAGTATAGGAACTTCTCTAGGATACCTCTCCCTAAGAAGTGAAATTCCAACATTGGACTCTGAATCCTCCGCACTTGGTACACAATTTTGTAAAATCATTGCCTGTGTGAACATGTTATATGATAATATAGCAAACCAATGGTTCACTATTTTGGAAAATCATGGCCAGCCTGAACATGTTACATGCCAATGTCACAAAACAAGTATGATCTTCTCCTGAACACAGAGTGTAACACTATAGAATCTTCTCTAGGATACTTATCCCTCAGAAGTGCACCACCAACATTTGACTCTCAGTCCTCGTCACGTGGTTCACTATTTTGGAAAATCAAGGCCTGTGTGAACATATTCCATGGAAACGTCACAAAACCAGTGTGAATTTCTCCAGAATATAAAAAGTTACAACGTATGAATATCTACAGGATTCTTATCACTGAGAAAAGAAAATGAAACATGTGAATTTGATGCACCCACACTTGGTCATTGCTTTGAAGCTCATTACAAGCCTGTACATAGTTGATAGAATCAGCACAAAACAAATGTTGTTCTCTCCAGAATACAAAGTTTTACAGTCTAGAAACCTGTGTAGGATACTTTTCCCAAAGAAGTGTACATGCTACATATGACTTCCCAAAGGAGTGCACATGCTACATATGACTGAGTCCTCTTCACTTGGTTCACTATTTTGGAAGGGAACGACATGCATGAACATGTTTCATGGAAACGTCGTAAAACAAGTGTGATGTCCTCCTAAAAACAAAGAGTTACAATATAGAAACTTCTGTTTGATACTAATCCTAAAGAAGTGCACTTGCAACATTTAACTCAGAGTCCTCCTCACTTGGATCACTATTTTGGAAAATCAAGGCCTGCGTGAACATATTCCATAAAAACGTCACAAAACCAGTGTGAATTTCCCCTGAACATAAAAAGTTACAACGTATGAACATCCACAGGATTCTTATCACTGAGAAGAGAAAGTGAAACATGTGAATTTGATGCGTACTCACTTTGTCACTATTTTCAAGCTCATTACAAGCCTGAACTGAGTTGGTAGAATCAGCACAAAACAAATGTTTTCTCCAGAATACAAAGCATTACAGTCTAGAGACCTGTGTAGGATACTTATCCAAAGAAGTGCACATGCTACACATGACTTCCCAAAGAAGTGCACATGCTACACATGACTTCTCAAAGAAGTGCACATGCTACATATGATTGTCAGTCCTCTTCACTTGGTTCACTATTTGGAAGGGAACGACGTGCATGAAAATGTTTCATGGAAACCCCATAAAACAAGTGTGATTTCCTCCTGAACACAAAGAGTTACAATATAGAAAGTTCTCTTCGATACTTATCTTAAAGAAGTGCACTTGCAACATTTAACTCAGAGGCCTCCTCACTTGGTTCACTATTTTGTAAAATCATGGCCTCTGTGAACATGTGCCATTCAAATGTCACAAAACAAGTATGATTTTCGCCTGAACACCAATTTTATAGTAAAGGAACTTTTCTAGGATACTTATGCCTAGGAAGTAAAATTCCATCATTTGACTCTGAATCCTCCGCAATTGGTTCACTATTTTGGAAAATCTTGGCCTGCGGGAACATGTTACATGCCAATGTCGCAAAATAAGTATGATCTTCTCCTGAACACAAAGTGTAACACTATAGAATCTTCTGAAGGATAATTATCCCTCAGAAGTGCACCACCAAACTTTGACTCCCAGTCCTCCTCACTTGGTTGACTATTTTGGAAAATCAAGGGCTGTGTGGACATATTCCATGAAAACGTCACAAAACCAGTGTGAATTTCTCCTGATCATAAAAAGTTAAAACGTATGAACATCCACAGAATCCTTATCACTGAGAAGAGAAAGTAAAATATGTGAATTTGACGCGTCCACACTTGGTCACTGCTTTCAAGCTCATTACAAGCCTGAACATTGTTTGTAGATTCAGCACAAAACAAATTTGTTTTCTCCATAACACAAAGATTTACAGTCTAGACACCTGTGTAGGATACTTTTCCCAAAGAAGTGGACATGCTACATGTGACATCCCAAAGAAGTGCACATGCTACATATGACTGTCAGTCCTCTTCACATGGTTCACTATTTTGGAAGGGAACGACATGCATGAAAATGTTTCATGGAAACCCCATAAAACAAGTGTGATTTCCTCCTGAACACAAAGAGTTACAATATAGAAAGTTCTCTTCGACACTTATCTTAAAGAAGTGCACTTGCAACTTTTAACTCAGAGGCCTCCTCACTTGGTTCACTATTTTGTAAAATAATGGCCTATGTGAACATGTGCCATTCAAATGTCACAAACCAAGTATGATTTTCGCCTGAACACCAATTTTATAGTATAGGAACTTCACAAGGATACTTATCCCTAGGAAGTGAAATTCCATCATTTGACTCTGAATCCTCCGCAATTGGTTCACTATTTTTGAAAATCATGGCCTGCCTGAACATGTTACATGCCAATGTCCAAAACAAGTATGATCTTCTTCTGAACACAAAGTGCAACACTGTAGAATCGTCTGTACAATATTATCCCTCAGAAGTGCACCATCAAACTTTGACTCTCAGTCCTCCTCAGTTGGTTCACTATTTTGGAAAATAAAGGCCTGCGTGAACATATTCCATGAAAACGTCACAAAACCACTGTGAATTTCTCCTGATCATAAAAAGTTACAACGTATAAATATCTACAGCATTCTTACCACTGAGAAGAGAAAGTGAAACATGTGAATTTGATGCGTCCACACTTGGTCACTGCTTTGAAGCTCATTACAAGCCTGTACATAGTTGGTAGAATCAGCACAAAACAAATGCTGGTCTCTCCAGAATACAAAGTTTTACAGTCTAGAAACCTGTGTAGGATACTTTTCCCAAGGAGTGCACATGCTACATATGACTGTGAGTCCTCTTCACTTGGTTCACTATTTTGGAAGGGAACGACATGCATGAACATGTTTCATGGAAACCTCATAAAACAAGTGTGATTTCCTCCTGAAAACAAAGAGTTACAATATAGAAACTTCTGTTCAATACTAATCCTAAAGAAGTGCACTTGCAACATTTAACTCAGAGTCCTCCTCACTTGGATCACTATTTTGGAAAATCAAGGCCTGCGTGAACATATTCCATGAAAACGTCACAAAACCAGTGTGAATTTCTCCTGAACATAAAAAGTTACAACGTATGAGCATCCACAGGATTCTTATCACTGAGAAGAGAAAGTGAAACATGTGAATTTGACGCGTGTTCACTTGGTCACTATTATCAAGCTCAGTACAAGCCTGAACACAGTTGGTAGAATCAGCACAAAACAAATGTTGTTTTCTCCAGCATACAAAGTTTTACAGTCTAGAAACCTGTGTATGATGCTTTTCCCAAAGAAGTGCACATGCTACATGTGACATCCTAAAGAAGTGCACATGCTACATATGACTGAGAGTCCTCTTCACTTGGTTCACTATTTTGGAAGGGAACGACATACATGCAACATGTTTCATGGAAACGTCGTAAAACAAGTGTGATATCCTCCTTAAAACAAAGAGTTACAATATAGAAAGTTCTCTTCGATACTTATCTTAAAGAAGTGCACTTGCAACATTTAACTCAGAGTCCTCCTCACTTGGCTCACTATTTTGTAAAATCATGGCCTCTGTGAACATGTGCCATTCAAATGTCACAAAACAAGTATGATTTTCGCCTGAACACCAATTTTATAGGAAAGGAACTTCTCTAGGATACTTATCCCTAGGAATTGAAATTCCAACATTTGACTCTGAATTCTCCGCAATTGGTTCACTATTTTTGAAGATCTTGACCTGCGTGAACATGTTACATGCCAATGTCGCAAAACAAGTATGATCTTCTCCTGAACACAAAGTGTGACACTATAGAATCTTCTGTAGGATACTTATCCCTCAGAAGTGCACCACCAAACTTTGACTCCCAGTCCTCCTCACTTGGTATACTATTTTGGAAAAGCAAGGCCTGCGTGAACATATTCCTTGAAAAGGTCACAAAACCAGTGTGAAATTCTCCTGATCATAAAATGTTAAAACGTAAGAACATCCACAGGATCCTTATCACTGAAAAGACAAAGTAAAATATGTGAATATGACGCGTCTACACTCGGTCACTGCTTTCAAGCCCATTACAAGCCTGAACATAGTTGGTAGAATCAGCACAAAACAAATGTTGTTTTCTCCATAATACAAAGACTTACAGTCTAGACACCTGTGTAAGATACTTTCCCCAAAGAAGTGCACATGCTACTTGTGACATCCCAAAGAAGTGCACATGCTACATATGACTGTCAGTCCTCTTCACATGGTTCACTATTTTGGAAGGGAACGATATGCATGAAAATGTTTCATGGAAACCCCATAAAACAAGTGTGATTTCCTCCTGAACACAAAGAGTTACAATATAGAAAGTTCTCTTCGATACTTATCTTAAAGAAGTGCACTTGCAACATTTAACTCAGAGGCCTCCTCACTTGGTTCACTATTTTGTAAAATCATGGCCTGTGTGAACATGAGCCATTCAAATGTCACAAACCAAGTATGATTTTCGCCTGAACACCAATTTTATAGTATAGGAACTTCACTAGGATACTTCTCCGTAAGAAGTGAAATTCCAACATTTGAGTCTGAATCCTACGCAATTGGTTCACTATTTTGGAAAATCTTGGCCTGCGGGAACATGTTACATGCCAATGTTGCAAAATAAGTATGATCTTCTCTTGAACACAAAGTGTAACACTATAGAATCTTCTGAAGGATACTTATCCCTCAGAAGTGCACCACCAAACTTTGACTCCCAGTCCTCCTCACTTGGTTGACTATTTTGGAAAATCAAGGGCTGTGTGAACATATTCCATGAAAACGTCACAAAACCAGTGTGAATTTCTCCTGATCATAAAAAGTTAAAACGTATGAACATCCACAGGATCCTTATCACTGAGAAGAGAAAGTAAAATATGTGAATTTGACGCATCTACACTCGGTCACTGCTTTCAAGCTCATTACAAGCCTGAACATAGTTGGTAGAATCAGCACAAAACAAATGTTGTTTTCTCCAGAATACATAGTTTTACAGTCCAGAAACCTGTGTAGGATACTTATTCCAAAGTAGTGCACATGCTACATATGACTTCCCAAAGAAGTACACATGCTACGTATGATTGTGAGTCCTCGTCACTTGATTCACTATTTTGAAGGGAACGACATGCATGAACGTGTTTCATGGAAACGTCGTAAAACAAGTGTGATTTCCTCCTGAAAATAAAGATTTAAAATATAGAAACTTCTGTTTGATACTAATCCTAAAGAAGTGCACATGCCACATTTAACTCAGAGTCCTCCTCACTTGGCTCACTATTTTGTAAAATCATGGCCTCTGTGAACATGTGCCATTCAAATTTCACAAAACAAGTATGATTTTCGCCTGAACACCAATTTTATAGTAAAGAAACTTCTCTAGCATAATTATCCCTAGGAAGTGAAATTCCATCATTTGACTCTGAATCCTCCGCAATTGGTTCACTATTTTTGAAAATCTTGGCCTGCGGGAATATGGTACATGCCAATGTCGCAAAATAAGTATGATCTTCTCCTGAACACAAAGTGTAACACTATAGAATCTTCTGTACAATATTATCCCTCTGAAGTGCACCACCAACATTTGACTCTCAGTCCTCGTCACGTGGTTCACTATTTTGGAAAATCAAAGCCTGTGTGAACATATTCCATGGAAACGTCACAAAACCAGTGTGAATTTCTCCAGAATATAAAAAGTTACAACGTATGAATATCTACAGGATTCTTATCACTGAGAAAAGAAAATGAAACATGTGAATTTGATGCATCCACACTTGGTCACTGCTTTGAAGCTCATTACAAGCCTGTACATAGTTGATAGAATCAGCACAAATCAAATGTTGTTCTCTCCAGAATACAAAGTTTTACAGTCTAGAAACCTGTGTAGGATACTTTTCCCAAAGAAGTGTACATGCTACATATGACTTCCCAAAGGAGTGCACATGCTACATATGACTGAGTCCTCTTCACTTGGTTCACTATTTTGGAAGGGAACGACATGCATGAACATGTTTCATGGAAACGTCGTAAAACAAGTGTGATTTCCTCCTAAAAACAAAGAGTTACAATATAGAAACTTCTGTTTGATACTAATCCTAAAGAAGTGCACTTGCAACATTTAACTCAGAGTCCTCCTCACTTGGATCACTATTTTGGAAAATCAAGGCCTGCGTGAACATATTCCATAAAAACGTCACAAAACCAGTGTGAATTTCTCCTGAACATAAAAAGTTACAACGTATGAACATCCACAGGATTCTTATCACTGAGAAGAGAAAGTGAAACATGTGAATTTGATGCGTACTCACTTGGTCACTATTTTCAAGCTCATTACAAGCCTGAACTGAGTTGGTAGAATCAGCACAAAACAAATGTTTTCTCCAGAATACAAAGCATTACAGTCTAGAGACCTGTGTAGGATACTTATCCAAAGAAGTGCACATGCTACACATGACTTCCCAAAGAAGTGCACATGATACACATGACTTCCCAAAGAAGTGCACATGCTACATATGACTGTCAGTCCTCTTCACATGGTTCACTATTTTGGAAGGGAACGACATGCATGAAAATGTTTCATGGAAACCCCATAAAACAAGTGTGATTTCGTCTTGAACACAAAGAGTTACAATATAGAAAGTTCTCTTCGATACTTATCTTAAAGAAGTGCACTTGCAACATTTAACTCAGAGGCCTCCTCACTTGGTTCACTATTTTGTAAAATCATGGCCTCTGTGAACATGTGCCATTCAAATGTCACAAAACAAGTATGATTTTCGCCTGAACACCAATTTTATAGTAAAGGAACTTTTCTAGGATACTTATGCCTAGGAAGTAAAATTCCATCATTTGACTCTGAATCCTCCGCAATTGGTTCACTATTTTGGAAAATCTTGGCCTGCTTGAACATGTTACATGCCAATGTCGCAAAATAAGTATGATCTTCTCCTGAACGTGAAGTGTAACACTATAGAATCTTCTGTAGGAAACTTATCCCTCAGAAGTGCACCTCCAACATTTGACTCTCAGTCCTCCTCACTTGGTTCACTATTTTGAAGGGAACGACATGCATGAACATGTTTCATGGAAACATCGTAAAACAAGTGTGATTTCCTCCTGAAAATAAAGATTTAAAATATCGAAACTTCTGTTCGATACTAATCCTAAAGAAGTGCACATGCCACATTTAACTCAGAGGCCTCCTCAATTGGTTCACTATTTTGGAAAATCATGACCGATGTGAACATGTGCAATTCAAATGTCACAAAACAAGTATGATTTTCGCCCGAACTCCAATTTTATATTATAGGAACTTCACTAGGATATTTCTCCCTAAGAAGTGAAATTCCATCACTTGAGTCAGAATCCTCCGCAATTGGTTCACTATTTTGGAAAATCATGGCCTGCATGAACATGTTACATGCCAATGTCGAAAAACAAGTATGATCTTTTCCTGAACACAAAGTGTAACACTATAGAATCTTCTGTAGGAAACTTATCCCTCAGAAGTGGACCACCAACAGTTGACTCTCAGTGGTCCTCACTTGGTTCAATATTTTGGAAAATCAAGGCCAGCGTGAACATATTCCATGAAAACGTCACAAAACCAGTGTGAATTTCTCCTGAATATAAAAAGTTACAACGTATGAACATCTACAGGATTTTTATCACTGGAAAGAGAAAGTGAAACATGTGAATTTGACGCGTCCTCCCTTGGTCACTATTTTTAAGTTCATTACAAGCCTGAACATACTTGGTAGAATCAGCACAAAACAAATGTTGTTTTCTCCATAATACAAAGATTTACAGTCTAGACACCTGTGTAGGATACTTTTCCCAAAGAAGTGCACATGCTACACATGACTTCCCAAAGAAGTGCACATGCTACATATGACTGTCAGTCCTCTTCACATGGTTCACTATTTTGGAAGGGAACGACATGCATGAAAATGTTTCATGGAAACCCCATAAAATAAGTGTGATTTCCTCCTGAACACAAAGAGTTACAATATAGAAAGGTCTCTTCGATACTTATCTTAAAGAAGTGCACTTGCAACATTTAACTCAGAGGCCTCCTCACTTGGTTCACTATTTTGTAAAATCATGGCCTCTGTGAACATGTGCCATTCAAATGTCACAAAACAAGTATGATTTTCGCCTGAACACCAATTTTATAGTAAAGGAACTTTTCTAGGATACTTATGCCTAGGAAGTAAAATTCCATCATTTGACTCTGAATCCTCCGCAATTGGTTCACTATTTTGGAAAATCTTGGCCTGCGGGAACATGTTACATGCCAATGTCGCAAAATAAGTATGATCTTCTCCTGAACACAAAGTGTAACACTATAGAATCTTCTGAAGGATAATTATCCCTCAGAAGTGCACCACCAAACTTTGACTCCCAGTCCTCCTCACTTGGTTGACTATTTTGGAAAATCAAGGGCTGTGTGGACATATTCCATGAAAACGTCACAAAACCAGTGTGAATTTCTCCTGATCATAAAAAGTTAAAACGTATGAACATCCACAGAATCCTTATCACTGAGAAGAGAAAGTAAAATATGTGAATTTGACGCGTCCACACTTGGTCACTGCTTTCAAGCTCATTACAAGCCTGAACATTGTTTGTAGATTCAGCACAAAACAAATTTGTTTTCTCCATAACACAAAGATTTACAGTCTAGACACCTGTGTAGGATACTTTTCCCAAAGAAGTGGACATGCTACATGTGACATCCCAAAGAAGTGCACATGCTACATATGACTGTCAGTCCTCTTCACATGGTTCACTATTTTGGAAGGGAACGACATGCATGAAAATGTTTCATGGAAACCCCATAAAACAAGTGTGATTTCCTCCTGAACACAAAGAGTTACAATATAGAAAGTTCTCTTCGACACTTATCTGAAAGAAGTGCACTTGCAACTTTTAACTCAGAGGCCTCCTCACTTGGTTCACTATTTTGTAAAATAATGGCCTATGTGAACATGTGCCATTCAAATGTCACAAACCAAGTATGATTTTCGCCTGAACACCAATTTTATAGTATAGGAACTTCACAAGGATACTTATCCCTAGGAAGTGAAATTCCATCATTTGACTCTGAATCCTCCGCAATTGGTTCACTATTTTTGAAAATCATGGCCTGCCTGAACATGTTACATGCCAATGTCCAAAACAAGTATGATCTTCTTCTGAACACAAAGTGCAACACTGTAGAATCGTCTGTACAATATTATCCCTCAGAAGTGCACCATCAAACTTTGACTCTCAGTCCTCCTCAGTTGGTTCACTATTTTGGAAAATAAAGGCCTGCGTGAACATATTCCATGAAAACGTCACAAAACCACTGTGAATTTCTCCTGATCATAAAAAGTTACAACGTATAAATATCTACAGCATTCTTACCACTGAGAAGAGAAAGTGAAACATGTGAATTTGATGCGTCCACACTTGGTCACTGCTTTGAAGCTCATTACAAGCCTGTACATAGTTGGTAGAATCAGCACAAAACAAATGCTGGTCTCTCCAGAATACAAAATTTTACAGTCTAGAAACCTGTGTAGGATACTTTTCCCAAGGAGTGCACATGCTACATATGACTGTGAGTCCTCTTCACTTGGTTCACTATTTTGGAAGGGAACGACATGCATGAACATGTTTCATGGAAACCTCATAAAACAAGTGTGATTTCCTCCTGAAAACAAAGAGTTACAATATAGAAACTTCTGTTCAATACTAATCCTAAAGAAGTGCACTTGCAACATTTAACTCAGAGTCCTCCTCACTTGGATCACTATTTTGGAAAATCAAGGCCTGCGTGAACATATTCCATGAAAACGTCACAAAACCAGTGTGAATTTCTCCTGAACATAAAAAGTTACAACGTATGAGCATCCACAGGATTCTTATCACTGAGAAGAGAAAGTGAAACGTGAATTTGACGCGTGTTCACTTGGTCACTATTATCAAGCTCAGTACAAGCCTGAACACAGTTGGTAGAATCAGCACAAAACAAATGTTGTTTTCTCCAGCATACAAAGTTTTACAGTCTAGAAACCTGTGTATGATGCTTTTCCCAAAGAAGTGCACATGCTACATGTGACATCCTAAAGAAGTGCACATGCTACATATGACTGAGAGTCCTCTTCACTTGGTTCACTATTTTGGAAGGGAACGACATACATGCAACATGTTTCATGGAAACGTCGTAAAACAAGTGTGATATCCTCCTTAAAACAAAGAGTTACAATATAGAAAGTTCTCTTCGATACTTATCTTAAAGAAGTGCACTTGCAACATTTAACTCAGAGTCCTCCTCACTTGGCTCACTATTTTGTAAAATCATGGCCTCTGTGAACATGTGCCATTCAAATGTCACAAAACAAGTATGATTTTCGCCTGAACACCAATTTTATAGGAAAGGAACTTCTCTAGGATACTTATCCCTAGGAATTGAAATTCCAACATTTGACTCTGAATTCTCCGCAATTGGTTCACTATTTTTGAAGATCTTGACCTGCGTGAACATGTTACATGCCAATGTCGCAAAACAAGTATGATCTTCTCCTGAACACAAAGTGTGACACTATAGAATCTTCTGTAGGATACTTATCCCTCAGAAGTGCACCACCAAACTTTGACTCCCAGTCCTCCTCACTTGGTATACTATTTTGGAAAAGCAAGGCCTGCGTGAACATATTCCTTGAAAAGGTCACAAAACCAGTGTGAAATTCTCCTGATCATAAAATGTTAAAACGTAAGAACATCCACAGGATCCTTATCACTGAAAAGACAAAGTAAAATATGTGAATATGACGCGTCTACACTCGGTCACTGCTTTCAAGCCCATTACAAGCCTGAACATAGTTGGTAGAATCAGCACAAAACAAATGTTGTTTTCTCCAGAATACATAGTTTTACAGTCCAGAAACCTGTGTAGGATACTTATTCCAAAGTAGTGCATATGCTACATATGACTTCCCAAAGAAGTACACAAGCTACATATGATTGTGAGTCCTCGTCACTTGGTTCACTATTTTGAAGGGAACGACATGCATGAACATGTTTCATGGAAACGTCGTAAAACAAGTGTGATTTCCTCCTGAAAATAAAGATTTAAAATATAGAAACTTCTGTTCGATACTAATCCTAAAGAAGTGCACATGCCACATTTAACTCAGAGGCCTCCTCAATTGGTTCACTATTTTGGAAAATCATGACCTATGTGAACATGTGCCATTCAAATGTCACAAAACAAGTATGATTTTCGCCCGAACTCCAATTTTATATTATAGGAACTTCACTAGGATACTTCTCCCTAAGAAGTGAAATTCCATCACTTGAGTCAGAATCCTCCGCAATTGGTTCACTATTTTGGAAAATCATGGCCTGCATGAACATGTTACATGCCAATGTCGAAAAACAAGTATGATCTTTTCCTGAACACAAAGTGTAACACTATAGAATCTTCTGTAGGAAACTTATCCCTCAGAAGTGCACCTCCAACATTTGACTCTCAGTCCTCCTCACTTGGTTCACTATTTTGGAAAAGCAAGGCCTGCGTGAACATATTCCATGAAAACGTCACAAAACCAGTGTGAATTTCTCCTGAATATAAAAAGTTACAACGTATGAACATCTACAGGATTTTTATCACTGGAAAGAGAAAGTGAAACATGTGAATTTGACGCGTCCTCACTTGGTCACTATTTTCAAGTTCATTACAAGCCTGAACATAGTTGGTAGAATCAGCACAAAACAAATGTTGTTTTCTCCATAATACAAAGATTTACAGTCTAGACACCTGTGTAGAATACTTTTCCCAAAGAAGTGCACATGCTACACATGACTTCCCAAAGAAGTGCACATGCTACATATGACTGTCAGTCCTCTTCACATGGTTCACTATTTTGGAAGGGAACGACATGCATGAAAATGTTTCATGGAAACCCCATAAAACAAGTGTGATTTCCTCCTGAACACAAAGAGTTACAATATAGAAAGTTCTCTTCGATACTTATCTTAAAGAAGTGCACGTGCAAAATTTAACTCAGAGTCCTCCTCACTTGGGTCACTATTTTGTAAAATCATGGCCTCTGTGAACATGTGCAATTCAAATGTCACAAAACAAGTATGATTTTCGCCTGAACACAAATTTTATAGTAAAGGAACTTCTCTAGGATACTTATCCCTAGGAAGTGAAATTCCATCATTTGACTTTGAATCCTCCACAATTGGCTCACTATTTTGGAAAATCATGGCCTGTCTGAACATATTACATGCCAATGTCACAAAAAAAGTATGATCTTCTCCTGAACACAAAGTGTAACATTATAGATCTTCTGTAGGAAATTATCTCTCAGAAGTGCACCTCCAACATTTGACTCTCAGTCTTCCTCACTTGGATCACCATTTTGGAAGGGCAAGGCCTGCGTGAACATATTCCATGAAAACGTCACAAAACCAGTGTGTATTTCTCCTGAACATAAAAAGTTACAACGTATGAACATCCACAGGATTCTTATCACTGAGAAGAGAAAGAGAAACATGTGAATTTGATGCATCCTCACTTGGTCACTACTTTCAAGCTCATTACAAGCCTGAACATAGTTGGTAGAATTAGAACAAAACAAATGTTTTCTCCAGAATACAAAGCATTACAGTCTAGAAACCTGTGTAGGATACTTATCCAAAGAAGTGCACATGCTACACATGACTTCCCAAAGAAGTGCACATGGTACACATGACTTCTCAAAGAAGTACACATGCAACATATGATTGTCAGTCGTCTGCACTTGGTTCACTATTTTGGAAGGGTACGACATGCATGAAAATGTTTCATGGAAACCCCATAAAAGAAGTGTGATTTCTTCCTGAACACAAAGTGTTACAATACAGAAAGTTCATTTCGATACTTATCTTAAAGAAGTACACTTGCAACATTTAACTCAGAGGCCTCCTCATTTGGTTCACTATTTTGTAAAATTATGGCCTATGTGAACATGTGCCATTCATGTGTCACAAAACAAGTATGATTTTTGCCTGAACTCCAATTTTGTAGCATAGGAACTTCACTAGGATACTTCTCCCTAAGAAGTGAAATTCCATCATTTGACTCTAAATCCTCCGCAATTGGTTCACTATTTTGGAAAATCATGGCCTGCGTGAACATGTTACATGCCAATGTCGCAAAACAAGTATGATCTTCTCCTGAAACAAAGTGTAAGACTAGAATCTTCTGTAGGAAACTTATCCCTTAGAATTGCACCTCCAACATTTGACTCTCAGTCCTCCTCTCTTTGTTCACTATTTTGGAAAAGCAAGGCCTGCGTGAACATATTCCATGAAAACGTCACAAAACCAGTGTGAATTTCTCCTGAACATAAAAAGTTACAACGTATGAACATCCACAGGATTCTTATCACTGAGAAGAAAAAGTGAAACATGTGAATTTGACGCGTGTTCACTTGGTCACTATTATCAAGCTCATTACAAGCCTGAACACAGTTGGTAGAATAAGCACAAAACAAATGTTGTTTTCTCCAGCATACAAAGTTTTACAGTCTAGAAACCTGTGTAGGATGCTTTTCCCAAAGAAGTGCACATGCTACATGTGACATCCTAAAGAAGTGCACATGCTACATATGACTGTGAGTCCTCTTCACTTGGTTCACTATTTTGAAAGGGAACGACATGCATGCAACATGTTTCATGGAAAACCCATAAAACAAGTGTGATTTCCTCCTGAACACAAAGAGTTACAATATAGAAAGTTTTCTTCGATACTTATCTTAAAGAAGTGCACTTGCAATATTTACCTCAGGTCCTCCTCACTTGGGTCACTATTTTGTAAAATCATGGCCTGTGTAAACATGTGCCATTCGAATGTCACAAAACAAGTATGATTTTGCCTGATCACCAATTTTATAGTAAAGGAACTTCTCTATGATACTTATCCCTAGGAAGTGAAATTCCATCATTTGACTCTGAATCCTCTGCAAATGGTTCACTATTTTTGAAAATCTTGGCCTGCGGGAACATGTTACATGCCAAAGTCGCAAAACAAGTATGATCTTCTCCTGAACACAAAGTGTAACACTATACAATCTTCTGAAGGATATTTATCCCTCAGAAGTGTACCACAAATTTCTGACTCTCAGTCCTCCTCACTTGGTTCACTATTTTGGAAAATCAAGGCCTGCGTGAACATATTCCATGAAAACGTCGCAAAACCAGTGTGAATTTCTCCTGTTCATAAAACGTTACAACGTATGAACATCCACAGGATTCTTATCACTGAGAAGAGAAAGTGAAATATGTGAATTTGACGCGTCCACACTTGGTCACTGCTTTCAAGCAAATTACAAGCCTGAACATAGTTGGTAGAATCAGCACAAAACAAATGTTGTTTTCTCCAGAATACATAGTTTTACAGTCCAGAAACCTGTGTAGGATACTTATTCCAAAGTAGTGCACATGCTACATATGACTTCTCAAAGAAGTGCACATGTTACATATGATTGTGAGTCCTCTTCACTTGGTTCAATATTTAGAAGCGAACGACATGCATGAACATGTTTCATGGAAACGTCGTAAAACAAGTGTGATTTCCTCCTTAAAACAAAGATTTAAAATATAGAAACTTCTGTGCGATACTAATTCTAAAGAAGTGCTCTTGCAACATTTATCTCAGAGTCCTCCTCACTTGGATCACTATTTTGGAAAATCAAGGCCTGCATGAACATATTCCATGAAAACGTCACAAAACCAGTGTGAATTTCTCCTGAACATAAAAGGTTACAACGTATGAACATCCACAGGATTCTTATCACTGAGAAGAGAAAGTGAAACATGTTAATTTGACGCGTCTACACTTGGTCACTACTTTCAAGCTCATTACAGCCTGAACATAGTTGGTAGAATCAGCACAAAACAAATGTTGTTTTCTCCAGAATACATAGTTTTACAGTCCAGAAACCTGTGTAGGATACTTTTCCCAAAGAAGTGGACATGCTACATGTGACATCCCAAAGAAGTGCACATGCTACATATGACTGTGAGTCCTCTTCACTTGGTTCACTATTTTGGAAGGGAACGACATGCATGAACATGTTTCATGGAAATGTCATAAAACAAGTGTGATTTCCTCCTGAAAACAAAGATTTACAATATAGAAACTTCTGTTCGATACTAATGCTAAAGAAGTGCACTTGCAACATTTAACTCAGAGTCCTCCTCACTTGGATCACTGTTTTGGAAAATCAAGGCCTGGGGGAACATATTCCATGAAAACGTCACAAAACCAGTGTGAATTTCTCCTGAACATAAAAAGTTACAACGTATGAACTTCCACAGGATTCTTGTCACTGAGAAGAGAAAGTGAAACATGTGAATTTGATGCATCCTCACTTGGTCACTACTTTAAAGCTTATTACAAGCCTGAACATAGTTGGTAGAATCAGCACAAAACAAATGTTTTCTCCAGAATACAAAGCCTTTCAGTCTAGAAACCTGTGTAGGATACTTATCCAAGGAAGTGCACATGCTACACATGACTTCTCAAAGAAGTGCACATGCTACATATGATTGTCAGGCCTCATCACTTGGTTCACTATTTTGGAAGGGAACGACATGCATGAAAATGATTCATGGAAACCCCATAAAACAAGTGTGATTTCCTCTTGAACACAAAGAGTTACAATATAGAAAGTTCTCTTCGATACTTATCTGAAAGAAGTGCACTTGCAACATTAAACTCAGAGGCCTCCTCACTTGGTTCACTATTTTGTAAAATTATGGCCTGTGTGAACATGTGCCATTCAAATGTCACAAACCAAGTATGATTTTCGCCTGAACACCAATTTTATAGTATAGTAACTTCACTAGGATACTTCTCCCTAGGAAGTGAAATTCCAATATTTGAGTCTGAATCCTCCGCAATTGGTTCACTATTTTGGAAAATCATGGCCTGCGTGAACATGTTACATGCCAATGTCACAAAACAAGTATGATATTCTCCTGAACACAAAGTGTAACATTATAGAATCTTCTGTAGGAAATTATCCCTCAGAGGTGCACCTCCAACATTTGACTCTCAGTCTTCCTCACTTGGTTCACTATTTTGGAAAAGCAAGGCCTGCGTGAACATATTCCATGAAAACGTCACAAAACCAGTGGGAATTTCTCCTGAACATAAAAATTTAAAACATATGAACATCCACAGGATTCTTATCACTGAGAAGAGAAAGTAATATATGTGAATTTGTCATGTCCACACTTGGTCACTGCTTTCAAGCTCATTACAAGCCTGAACATAGTTGGTAGAATTAGCACAAAACAAATGTTTTCTCCAGAGTAAAAAGCATTACAGTCTAGAAACCTGTGTAGGATGCTTTTCCCAAAGAAGTTCACATGCTACACATGACTTCCCAAAGAAGTGCACATGCTACACATGACTTCTCAAAGAAGTGCACATGCTACATATGATTGTCAGTCCTCTGCACTTGGTTCACTATTTTGGAAGGGTACGACATGCATGAAAATGTTTCATGGAAACCCCATAAAAGAAGTGTGATTTCCTCCTGAACACAAAGAGTTACAATATAGAAAGTTCATTTCGATACTTATCTTAAAGAAGTACACTTGCAATATTTACCTCAGGTCCTCCTCACTTGGGTCACTATTTTGTAAAATCATGGCCTGTGTAAACATGTGCCATTCGAATGTCACAAAACAAGTATGATTTTGCCTGATCACCAATTTTATAGTAAAGGAACTTCTCTATGATACTTATCCCTAGGAAGTGAAATTCCATCATTTGACTCTGAATCCTCTGCAAATGGTTCACTATTTTTGAAAATCTTGGCCTGCGGGAACATGTTACATGCCAAAGTCGCAAAACAAGTATGATCTTCTCCTGAACACAAAGTGTAACACTATACAATCTTCTGAAGGATATTTATCCCTCAGAAGTGTACCACAAATTTCTGACTCTCAGTCCTCCTCACTTGGTTCACTATTTTGGAAAATCAAGGCCTGCGTGAACATATTCCATGAAAACGTCGCAAAACCAGTGTGAATTTCTCCTGTTCATAAAACGTTACAACGTATGAACATCCACAGGATTCTTATCACTGAGAAGAGAAAGTGAAATATGTGAATTTGACGCGTCCACACTTGGTCACTGCTTTCAAGCAAATTACAAGCCTGAACATAGTTGGTAGAATCAGCACAAAACAAATGTTGTTTTCTCCAGAATACATAGTTTTACAGTCCAGAAACCTGTGTAGGATACTTATTCCAAAGTAGTGCACATGCTACATATGACTTCTCAAAGAAGTGCACATGTTACATATGATTGTGAGTCCTCTTCACTTGGTTCAATATTTAGAAGCGAACGACATGCATGAACATGTTTCATGGAAACGTCGTAAAACAAGTGTGATTTCCTCCTTAAAACAAAGATTTAAAATATAGAAACTTCTGTGCGATACTAATTCTAAAGAAGTGCTCTTGCAACATTTATCTCAGAGTCCTCCTCACTTGGATCACTATTTTGGAAAATCAAGGCCTGCATGAACATATTCCATGAAAACGTCACAAAACCAGTGTGAATTTCTCCTGAACATAAAAGGTTACAACGTATGAACATCCACAGGATTCTTATCACTGAGAAGAGAAAGTGAAACATGTTAATTTGACGCGTCTACACTTGGTCACTACTTTCAAGCTCATTACAGCCTGAACATAGTTGGTAGAATCAGCACAAAACAAATGTTGTTTTCTCCAGAATACATAGTTTTACAGTCCAGAAACCTGTGTAGGATACTTTTCCCAAAGAAGTGGACATGCTACATGTGACATCCCAAAGAAGTGCACATGCTACATATGACTGTGAGTCCTCTTCACTTGGTTCACTATTTTGGAAGGGAACGACATGCATGAACATGTTTCATGGAAATGTCATAAAACAAGTGTGATTTCCTCCTGAAAACAAAGATTTACAATATAGAAACTTCTGTTCGATACTAATGCTAAAGAAGTGCACTTGCAACATTTAACTCAGAGTCCTCCTCACTTGGATCACTGTTTTGGAAAATCAAGGCCTGGGGGAACATATTCCATGAAAACGTCACAAAACCAGTGTGAATTTCTCCTGAACATAAAAAGTTACAACGTATGAACTTCCACAGGATTCTTGTCACTGAGAAGAGAAAGTGAAACATGTGAATTTGACGCGTCCTCACTTGGTCACTATTAACAAGCTCATTACAAGCCTGAACATAGTTGGTAGAATCAGCACAAAACAAATGTTGTTTTCTCCAGAATACAAAGTATTACAGTCTAGGAATTGTGTAGGATACTTATCCAAAGAAGTGCACATGCTACACATGACTTCCCAAAGAAGTGCACATGCTACACATGACTTCCCAAAGAGGTACACATGCTACATATGACTGTCAGTTCTCTTCACTTGGTTCACTATTTTGGAAGGGAACGACATGCATGAAAATGATTCATGGAAACCCCATAAAACAAGTGTGATTTCCTCTTGAACACAAAGACTTACAATATAGAAAGTTCTCTTCGATACTTATCTGAAAGAAGTGCACTTGCAACATTAAACTCAGAGGCCTCCTCACTTGGTTCACTATTTTGTAAAATTATGGCCTGTGTGAACATGTGCCATTCAAATGTCACAAACCAAGTATGATTTTCGCCTGAACACCAATTTTATAGTATAGTAACTTCACTAGGATACTTCTCCCTAGGAAGTGAAATTCCAATATTTGAGTCTGAATCCTCCGCAATTGGTTCACTATTTTGGAAAATCATGGCCTGCGTGAACATGTTACATGCCAATGTCACAAAACAAGTATGATCTTCTCCTGAACACAAAGTGTAACATTATAGAATCTTCTGTAGGAAATTATCCCTCAGAGGTGCACCTCCAACATTTGACTCTCAGTCTTCCTCACTTGGTTCACTATTTTGGAAAAGCAAGGCCTGCGTGAACATATTCCATGAAAACGTCACAAAACCAGTGGGAATTTCTCCTGAACATAAAAATTTAAAACATATGAACATCCACAGGATTCTTATCACTGAGAAGAGAAAGTAATATATGTGAATTTGTCATGTCCACACTTGGTCACTGCTTTCAAGCTCATTACAAGCCTGAACATAGTTGGTAGAATTAGCACAAAACAAATGTTTTCTCCAGAGTAAAAAGCATTACAGTCTAGAAACCTGTGTAGGATGCTTTTCCCAAAGAAGTTCACATGCTACACATGACTTCCCAAAGAAGTGCACATGCTACACATGACTTCTCAAAGAAGTGCACATGCTACATATGATTGTCAGTCCTCTGCACTTGGTTCACTATTTTGGAAGGGTACGACATGCATGAAAATGTTTCATGGAAACCCCATAAAAGAAGTGTGATTTCTTCCTGAACACAAAGAGTTACAATATAGAAAGTTCATTTCGATACTTATCTTAAAGAAGTACACTTGCAACATTTAACTCAGAG
Organism: Typhlomys cinereus; assembly: GCA_023101885.1. Classification (NCBI taxonomy): domain Eukaryota; kingdom Metazoa; phylum Chordata; class Mammalia; order Rodentia; family Platacanthomyidae; genus Typhlomys; species Typhlomys cinereus. Next base: position 620,717 of record JALPQD010000666.1, read on the forward strand.
GCCTCCTCACTTGGTTCACTATTTTGTAAAATCATGGCCTATGTGAACTTGTGCCATTCATGTGTCACAAAACAAGTATGATTTTTGCCTGAACTCCAATTTTGTAGTATAGGAACTTCACTAGGATACTTCTCCCTAAGAAGTGAAATTCCATCATTTGACTCTAAATCCTCCGCAATTGGTTCACTATTTTGGAAAATCATGGCCTGCGTGAACATGTTACATGCCAATGTCGCAAAACAAGTATGATCTTCTCCTGAACACAAAGTGTAACACTATAGAATCTTCTGTAGGAAACTTATCCCTCAGAAGTGCACCTCCAACATTTGACTCTCAGTCCTCCTCACTTGGTTCACTATTTTGGAAAAGCAAGGCCTGCGTGAACATATTCCATGAAAACGTCACAAAACCAGTGTAAATTTCTCCTGAACATAAAAAGTTACAACGTATGAACATCTACAGGATTCTTATCACTGAGAATAGAAAGTGAAATATGTGAATTTGACGCGTCCACACTTGGTCACTGCTTTCAAGCTCATTACAAGCCTGAACATAGTTGGTAGAATCAGCACAAAACAAATGTTGTTTTCACCAGAATACAAAGTATTACAGTCTAGAAACCTGTGTAGGGTACTTATCCAAAGAAGTGCACATGCTACTCATGACTTCCCAAAGAAGTGCACATAGTACACATGACTTCCCAAAGAAGTGCACATGCTACATATGACTGTGAGTCCTCTTCACTTGCTTCACTATTTTGGAAGGGAACGACATGCATGAACATGTTTCATGGAAACGACGTAAAACAAGTGTGATTTCCTCCTGAACACAAAGAGTTACAATATAGAAACTTCTGTTAGATACTAATCCTAAAGAAGTGCACTTGCAACATTTAACTCAGAGTTCTCCTTACTTGGATCACTGTTTTGGAAAATCAAGGCCTGCGTGAACATAATTCATGAAAATGTCACAAAACCAGTGTGAATTTCTCCTGAACATTAAAACTTACAACGCATGAACATCCACAGGATTCTTATCACTGAGAAGAGAAAGTGAAATAACTTGTGAATTTGACGCGTGTTCACTTGGTCACTATTTTCTAGCTCATTACAAGCCTGAACACAGTTGGTAGAATCAGCACAAAACAAATGTTGTTTTCTCCAGCATACAAAGGTTTACAGTCTAGAAAACTGTGTAGGATGCTTTTCCCAAAGAAGTGCACATGCTACATGTGAAATCCTAAAGAAATGCACATGCTACATATGACTGTGAGTCCTCTTCACTTGGTTCACTATTTTGGAGGGGAACGACATGCTTGAAAATGTTTCATGGAAACCCCATAAAACAAGTGTGATTTCCTCCTGAAAACACAGAGTTACAATATAGAAAGTTCTCTTCGATACTTATCTTAAAGAAGTGCACTTGCAACATTTAACTCAGAGGCCTCCTCACTTGGTTCACTATTTTAGAAAATCATGGCCTGCATGAACATGTTGCATGCCAATGTCGCAAAACAAGTATGATCTTCTCCTGAACACAAAGTGTAACACTATAGAATCTTCTGTAGGAAACTTATCCCTCAGAAGTGCACCTCCAACATTTGATTCTCAGTCCTCCTCACTTGGTTCACTATTTTGGAAAAGCAAGGCCTGCGTGAACATATTGCATGAAAACGTCACAAAACCAGTGTGAATTTCTCCTGAACATAAAAAGTTACAACGTATGAACATCTACAGGATTCTTATCACTGAGAAGAGAAAGTGAAATATGTGAATTTGACGCGTCCTCACTTGGTCACTACTTTCAAGCTCATTACAAGCCTGAACATAGTTGGTAGAATCAGCACAAAACAAATGCTGTTTTCTCCAGAATACAAAGTATTACAGTCTAGAAACCTGTGTAGGATACTTTTCCCAAAGAAGTGCACGTGCTACATGTGACATCCCAAAGAAGTGCACATGCTACATATGACTGTGAGTCCTCTTCAGTCGGTTCACTATTTTGGAAGGGAAGGATATGCATGCAACATGTTTCATGGAAACGTCAAAAAACAAGTGTGATTTCCTCCTGAACACAAAGAGTTACAACATAGAAAGTTCTCTTCGATACTTATCTTAAAGAATTGCACTTGCAACATGTAACTCAGAGTCCTCCTAACTAGGATCACTATTTTGTAAAATCATGTTCTGTGTGAACATGTGCCATTCAAATGCCACTAAACAAGAATGATTTTCGCCTGAACACCAATTTTATCGTATAGGAACTTCACTAGGATACTTCCCCAAAGAAGTGAAATTCCATCATTTGACTCTGAATCCTCCGCAATTGGTTCACTATTTTGGAAAATCATGGACTGCGTGAACATGTCACATGCCAATTACGCAAAACAAGTATGATCTTCTCCTGAACACAAAGTGTAACACTGTAGAATTTTCTGTACAATATTATCCCCCAGAAGTGCACCTCCAACATTTGACTCTCAGTCCTCCTCACTTGGTTCACTATTTTGGATAATCAAGGCCTGCGTGAACATATTCCATGAAAATGTCACAAAACCAGTGTGAATTTCTCCTGATCATAAAGAGTTACAACATATGAATATCTACAGGATTCTTATCACTGAGAAGAGACAGTGCAACATGTGAATTTGACGCGTCCTCATATGGTTACTATTATCAAGCTGTTTACAAGCCTGAACATAGTTGGTAGAATCAGCACAGAACAAATGTTGTTTTCTCCAGAATACAAAGTATTACAGTCTAGAAACCTGTGTAGGATACTTATCCCAATGAAGTGCACATGCTACACATGACTTCAGAAAGAAGAGCACATGCTACATATGACAGTGAGTCCTCTTCAGTTCATTCACAATTTTTGAAGGGAACAACATGCATGAACATGTTTCATGCAAACGTCCTAAAACAAGTGTGATTTCCTCCTGAACACAAATAGTTACAACATAAAAACTTCTGTTCGATACTTATCCTAAAGAAGTGCACTTGCAACATTTAAATGAGAGTCCTCCTCACTTGGTTAAACTATTTCAGAAAATCATGGCCTGCGTGAACATGTTACATGCCAATGTTGCAAAACACGTATGATCTTCTCCTGAACACAAAGTGTAACACTATAGAATCTTCTGTAGGATACTTATCCCTCAGAAGTGCACCTCCAACCTTTGACTCTCAGTCCTTCTCACTGGGTTCACTATTTTGGAAAATCAAGGCCTGCGTGAACACATTCCATGAAAACGTCACAAAACCAGTGTGAATTTCTCCAGAACATAAAAAGTTACAACATATGAACATCTATAGGATTCTTATCACTGAGAAGTGAAAGTGAAACATCGGAATTTGATGCGTCCTCACATGGTCACTATTTTCAAGCTCATTACAAGCCTGAACATAGCTGGTAGAATCAGCACAAAGCAAATGTTGTTTTCTCCAGAATACAAAGTTTTAAAGTCTAGAAACCTGTGTAGGATACTTTTCCCAAAGAAGTGCACATGCTACATGTGACATCCAAAAGAAGTGCACATGCTACATTTGACTGTGAGTCCTCTTCACTTGGTTCACAGTTTTGGAGGGATAGACATGCATGCAACATGTTTCATGGAAACATCAAAAAACAAGTGTGATTTCCTCCCGAACACATAGAGTTACAATATAGAAAGTTCTCTTCGATATTTGTCTTCAAGAAGTAAACTTCCAACATTTAATTCAGAGACCTCCTCATTTGGTTCACTATTTTGTAAAATCATGGCCTGTGTGAACCTGTGATATTCAAATGTCACAAAACAATTATGATTTTCGCCTGAACACCAATTTTATAGTATAGGAACTTCTCTAGGACACTTATCCCTAGGAAGTGAAATTCCATCATTTGACTCTGAATCCTCCGCAATTGGTTCACTATTTTGGAAAATCATGGCCTGCGTGAACATGTTACATGCCAATGTCGCAAAACAAGTACGATCTTCTCCTGAATAAAAAGGGTAACACTATAGAATCTTTTGTAGGATACTTATCGCTCAGAAGTGCACCACCAAACTTTGACTCTCAGTCTTCCTCACTTGGTTCACTATTTTGGAAAATCAAGGCCTGCGTGAACATATTCCATGAAAACGTCACAAAACCAGTGTGAATTTCTTCCTGAAAATAAAAAGGTACAATATATGATCATCCACAGGTTTCTTATCACTGAGAAGAGAAAGTGAAACATGTGAATTTGACGCGTCCTCACTTGGTCACTATTATCAAGCTCATTACAAGCCTGAACATTGTTGGTAGAATCAACACAAAACAAATGTTGTTTTCTCCAGAATACAAAGTTTTACAGTCTAGAAACCTGTGTAGGACACTTATCCAAAGAAGTGCACATGCTACATATGATTTCCCAAAGAAGTGCACACGCTACACATGACTTCCCAAAGAAGTGCATATGCTACACATGACTTCCCAAGAAGTGCACATGCTACATATGACTGTAAATCCTCTTCACTTGGTTTACTATTTTGTAAGGGAACGACATGCATGAACATGTTTAATAGAAACCTCATAAAACAAGTGTGATTTCCTCCTGAACACAAAGAGTTACAATGTAGAAAGTTCTCTTCCATACTTATCTTAAAGAAGTGCACTTGTAACATTTAACTCAGAGTCGTCCTCACTTGATTCACTATTTTAGAAAATCATGGCCTGCATGAACATGTTGCATGCCAATGTGGCAAAACAAGTATGATCTTCTCCTGAAAACCAAGTGTAAGACTTTAGAATCTTCTGTAGGAAACTTATCCCTTAGAAGTGCACCTCCAACATTTGACTCTCAGTCCCCCTCTCTTTGTTCACTATTTCGGAAAAGCAAGGCCTGCGTGAACATATTCCATGAAAACGTCACAAAACCAGTGTGAATTAATCCTGAACATAAAAAGTTACAACGTATGAACATCTACAGGATTCTTATCACTGAGAAGAGAAAGTGACACATGTGAATTTGATGCGTCCTCACTTGGTCACTATTTTCAAGCTCATTACAAGCCTGAACCGAGTTGGTAGGATCAGCACAAAACAAATGTTGTTTTCTCCATAATACAAAGATTTACAGTCTAGACACCTGTGTAGGATACTTTTCCCAAAGAAGTGCACATGCTACATATGACTGTGAGTCCTTTTCAGTCGGTTCACTATTTTGGAAGGGAAGGACATGCATGAAACATGTTTCATGGAAACGTCAAGAAACAAGTGTGATTTCCTCCTGAACACAAAGAGTTACAATATAGAAAGTTCTCTTCAATACTTATCTTAAAGAAGTGCACTTGCAACATTTAACTCAGAGCCCTCCTCACTTGGTTCACTATTTTGTAAAATCATGGCCTGTGTGAACATGTGCCATTCAAATGTCACAAAACAAGTATAATTTTCGCCTGAACACCAATTTTATAATATAGGAACTTTTCTAGGATAATTATCCCTAGGAAGTGAAATTCCATCATTTGCCTCTGGATCCTCGGCAATTGGTTCATTATTTTGGAAAATCATGGCCTGCCTGAACATGTTACATGCCAATGTCGCAAAACAAGTATGATCTTCTCCTGAACACAAAGAGTTACAACATACAAAATTCTGTTAGATACTAATCCTAAAGAAGTGCACTTGTAACATTTAACTCAGAGTCCTCCTCACTTGGATCACTATTTTGGAAAATCAAGGCCTGCGTGAACATATTCCATGAAAATTTGACAAAACCAGTGTGAATTTCTCCTGAACATAAAAAATTATAAAGGATTAATATCTACAGGATTCTTATCACTGAGAAGAGACAGTGAAACATGTGAATTTGACGCGTCCTCACTTGGTCACTATTATCAAGCTCTTTACAAGCCTGAACATGGTTGGTAGAATCAGCACAAAACAAATGTTTCTCCAGAATAAAAAGTTTTACAGTCTAGAAACCTGTGTAGGATACTTATCCCAATGAATTGCACATGATACACATAACTTCAGAAAGAAGAGCACATGCTACATATGACTGTGAGTCCTCTTCACTTCATTCACTATTTTGGAAGGGAACAACATGCATGAACATGTTTCATGAAATCGTCGTAAACAAGTGTGATTTCCTCCTGAACAAAAAGAGTTACAACATAGAAACTTCTGTTCGATACTTATCCTAAAGTAGTGCACTTGCAACAATTAACTGAGAGTCCTCCTCACTTGGTTAACTATTCTAGAAAATCATGGCCTGCTTGAACATTTTACATGCCAATGTCGCAAAACAAGTATGATCTTCTCCTGAACACAAAGTGTAACACTATAGAATCTTCTGTAGCATACTTATCCCTCAGAAGTGCACTTGCAACATTTGAATCTCAGTTCTCCTCACTTGGTTCTCTATTTTGGAAAATCAAGGCCTGCGTGAACATATTCCATGAAAACTTCACAAAACCAGCGTGAATTTCTCCTGAACATAAAAAGTTACAACCTATGAACATCTAAAGGATTCTTATCACTGAGAAGTGAAAGTGAAACATCGAAATTTGATGCGTCCTCACATGGTCAATATTTACAAACTAATTACCTGCCTGAACATAGTTTGTAGAATCAGCACAAAAAAAAATATTTTTTTCTCCAGAATACAAAGTTTTACATTCTAGAAAACTGTGTAGGATACTTTTCCCAAAGAAGTGCACATGCTACATGTGACAGCCCAAAGAAATGCACATGCTACATATGAATGTGAGTCCTCTTCACTTGGTTCACTATTTTGGAAGGGAACAACATGCATGAACATGTTTCATGGAAACGTCTTAAAACAAGTGTGATTTCCTCCTGAACAACAAGAGTTACTACGTAGAAACTTCTGTTCGATACTTATCCTAAAGAAGTGCACTTGCAACATTTAACTGAGAGTCCTCTTCACTTGGTTCACTATTTTAGAAAATCATGGACTGTGTGAACCAGTGATATTCAAATGTCACAAAACAAGTATGATTTTCGCCTGAACACCAATTTTATAGTATAGGAACTTCAGGATACTTATCACTAGGAAGTAAAATTCCATCATTTGACTCTGAATCCTCCGCAGTTGGTTCACTATTTTGGAAAATCATGGCCTGCATGAACATGTTACAGGCCAATGTTACAAAACAAGAATTATCTTATTCTCCTGTACACAAAGTGTAATGCTATAGAATATTCTGTAGGATAGTTATCCCTCAGAAGTGCACCACCAAACGTTGACTCTCAGTCTTCTTCACTTGGTTCACTATTTTGGAAAATCAAGGCCTGCGTGAACATATTCCATGAAAACGTCACAAAACCAGTGTGAATTTCTCCTGAACATAAGAAGTTACAACGTATGCACATCCAAAGGATTCTTATCACTGAGAAGAGAAAGTGAAACATGTGAATTTGACGCGTCCTCACTTGGTCACTATTATCAAGCTCATTACAAGCATGAACACAGTTGGTAGAATCAGCACAAAACAAATGTTGTTTTCTCCAGAATACAAAGTATTACAGTCTAGAAATCTATGTAGGATACTTATCCAAAGAAGTGCAGATGCTACACATGACTTCCCAAAGAAGTGCAAATGCTACACATGACTTCCCAAAGAAGTGCACATGCTATATATGACTGTGAGTCCTCTTCACTTGGTTCTCTATTTTGGAAGGGAACGACATGCATGAACATGTTTCATGGAAACGTCGTAAAACAAGTGTAATTTCCTCCTGAACACAAAGAGTTATTACATAGAAACTTTTGTTCGATACTTATCCTAAGGAAGTGCACTTGCAACATTTAACTGAGAGTCCACTTCACTTGGTTCAGTATTTTAGAAAATCATGGATGGTGTGAACCTGTGATATTCAAATGTCACAAAACAAGTATGATTTTCGCCTGAACACCAATTTTATACTATAGGAACTTCTCCAGGATACTTATCACTAGGAAGTGAAATTCCATCATTTGACTCTGAATCCTCCACTATTGGTTCACTATTTTGGAAAATCGTGGCCTGCGAGAACATGTTACATGCCAATGTTGCAAAACAAGTATGATTTTCTTTTCCTGAACTCAAAGTGTAATGCTATAGAATCTTCTCTAGGATACTTATCCCTCAGAAGTGCAACACCAACGTTTGACTCTCAATCCTCCTCACTTGGTTTTCTATTTTGGAAATTCAAGGCCTGCATGAACATATTCCATGAAAACGTCACAAAACCAGGGTGAATTTCTCCTCATCATAAAATGTTAAAAGGTATGAACATCCACAGGATTCTTATCACTGAGAAGAGAAAGTGAAACATGTTAATTTGACGCATCCACACTTGGTCACTGCTTTCAAGCTCATTACAAGCCTGAACATAGTTGGTTGAATCAGCACAAAACAAATGTTGTTTTCTCCAGAATACAAAGTTTTACAGTCTAGAAACCTGTGTAGGATACTTTTCCCAATGAAATGCACATGCTACATATGACTTCCCAAAGTAGTACATATGCTACATATGACTGTGAGTCCTCTTCACTTGGTTCACTATTTTGGAAGGGAATGACATGCATGAAAACGTGTCATGGAAATGTCCTAAAATAAGTGTGATTTCCTCCTGAACACAAAGAGTTACAATATAGAAACTTATGATCGATACTAATCCTAAGAAGTGCACTTGCAACATTTAACTCAGAATCCTCCTCACTTGGATCACTATTTTGGAAAATCAAGGCCTGCGTGAACATATTCCATGAAAACATCACAAAACCAGCGTGAATTTATCCTGAGCATAAAACGTTCCAACGTATGAATATCCACAGGATTCTTATCACTGAGAAGAGAAAGTGAAACCTGTGAATTTGACGCGTCCTCACTTGGTCACTATTAACAAGCTCATTACAAGCCTGAACATAGTTGGTAGAATCAGCACAAAACAAATGTTGTTTTCTCCAGAATACAAAGTATTACAGTCTAGGAAATGTGTAGGATACTTATTCAAAGAAGTGCACATGCTACACATGACTTCCCAAAGAAGTGCACATGCTACACATGACTTCCCAAAGAGGTACACATGCTACATATGACTGTCAGTTCTCTTCACTTGGTTCACTATTTTGGATGGGAACGACAGGCATGAACATGTTTCATGGAAACCCCATAAAACAAGTGTGATTTCCTCCTGAACACAAAGAGTTACAATATAGAAACTTCTGTTCCATACTAATCCTAAAGAAGTGCACTTGCAACATTTAATTCAGAGTCCTCCTCACTTAGTTCACTATTTTGTAAAATCATGGCCTGTGTGAACCTGTGATATTCAAATGTCACAAAACAAGTATGATTTTCGCCTGAACACAAATGTTACAGTATAGGAACTTCTCTAGGATACTTATCCCTAGGAAGTGAAATTCCATCATTTGACTCTGAATCCTCCGCAATTGGTTCACTATTTTGGAAAATCATGGCCTGCATGAACATGTTACATGCCAATGTCACAAAACAAGTATGATCTTCTCCTGAACACAAAGTGTAACACTATAGAATCATCTGTAGGATACTTAACCCTCAGAAGTGCACCACCAAACTTTGACTCTCAGTCCTCCTCACTTGGTTCACTTAACCCTCAGAAGTTCACCACCAAACTTTGACTCTCAGTCCTCCTCACTTGGTTCACTATTTTGGAAAATCAAGGCCTGCCTGAACATATTCCATGAAAACATCACAAAACCAGGTTGAATTTTCCTGATCATAAAAATTAAAACGTATGAATATTTACAGGATTTTTACAACTGAGAAAAGAAAGTTAAACATGCGAATTTAATGCGTCCTCACTTGGTCACTGCTTTCAAGTTCATTACAAGCCTGAACATATTTGGTAGAATCAGCACAAAACAAATGTTGTTTTCTGCAGAATACAAAGTATTACAGTCTAGAAACCTGTGTAGAATACTTATCCAAAGAAGTGCACATGCTACACATGACTTCGCAAAGAAGTGCACATGCTACACATGACTCCCCAAAGAAGTGCACATGCTACACATGACTTCCCATAGAAGTGCACATGCTACATATGAGTGTCAGTCCTCTTCACTTGGTTCAATATTTTGGAAGGGAACGACATGCATGAACAAGTTTCATGGAAACTTCATAAAACAAGTGTGATTTCCTCCTGAACACAAAGAGTTACAATATAGAAAGTTCTCTTCGATACTTATCTTAAAGACGTGCACTTGCAACATTTAATTCAGAGTCCTCTCACTTGGTTCACTATTTTGTAAAATTATGGACTGTGTGAACCTGTGATATTCAATGTCATAAAACAAGTATGATTTTTGCCTGAACACCAATTTTATAGTATAGGAACTTCTCCAGGATACTTATCACTAGGAAGTGAAATTCCATCTTTTGACTCTGAAATCTCCACAGTTGGTTCACTATTTTGGAAAATCATGGCCGGCGTGAACATGTTACATGCCAATGTCGCAAAACAAGTATGATCTTCTCGTGAACACAAAGTATAACACTGTAGAATCTTCTGTACAATATTATCCCTCAGAAGTGCACCTCCAACATTTGACTCTTAGTCCTCCTCACTTGGTTCACTATTTTGGAAAATCAGGGCCTGCGTGAACATATTCCATGAAAATGTCTCAAAACCAGTTTGAATTTCTCCTGATCATAAAATGTTACAACGTATGAATATCTACAGGATTCTTATCACTGAGAAGACAAAGTGAAACATGTTAATTTGACGTATCCACACTTGGTCACTGCTTTCCACCTCATTACAAGCCTGAACATAGTTGGTAGAATCAGCACAAAACAAATGTTGTTTTCTCCAGAAAACAAAGTTTTACAGTCTAGAAACCTGTGTAGGATACTTTTCCCACAGAAGTGCACAGGCTACATATGACTTCCCAAAGAAGTGCACATGCTACATATGACTGTGAGTCCTCTTCACTTGGTTCACTATTTTGGAAGGGAATGACATGCATGAACATGTTTCATGGAAACGTTGTAAAACAAGTTTGATTTCCTCCTGAAAACACAGAGTTACAAAACAGAAACTTCTGTTCGATACTAATCCTAAAGAAGTGCACTTGGAACATTTAATTCAGAGTCCTCCTCACTTGGATGACTATTTTGGAAAATCACGGCCTCCGTGAACATATTGCATGAAAACGTTCCAAAAGCAGTGTGAATTTCTACTGAACATAAAAAGTTACAACGTATGAACATCCACAGGATTCTTATCACTGAGAAGAGAAAGTGAAACATGTGAATTTGACATGTCCTCACTTGGTCACTATTATCCAGCTCATTACAAGCATGAACACAGTTGGTAGAATCAGCACAAAACAAATGTTGTTTTCTCCAGAATACAAAGTATTATAGTCTAGAAACATGTGCAGGATACTTATCCAAAGACGTGCATATGCTACACATGACTTCCCAAAGAAGTGCAAATGCTACACATGACTTCCTAAAGAAGTGCACATGCTATATATGACTGTGAGTCCTCTTCACTTGGTTCTCTATTTTGGAAGGGAACGACATGCATGAACATGTTTCATGGAAACCTCATAAAACAAGTGTGATTTCCTCCTGAACACAAAGAGTTACTACATAGAAACTTCTGTTCGATACTTATCCTAAAGAAGTGCACTTGCAACATTTAACTGAGAGTCCTCTTCTCTTGGTTCACTATTTTAGAAAATTATGGACTGTGTGAACCTGTGATATTCAAATGTCACAAAACAAGTATGATTTTCGCCTGAACACCAATTTTATAGTATAGGAACTTCTCCAGGATACTTATCACTAGGAAGTGAAATTCCATCATTTGACTCTCAATCCTCTGCATTTGGTTCACTATTTTGGAAAATCATGGCCTGAGAGAACATGTTACATGCCAATGTTGCAAAACAAGTATGATCTTCTTCTCCTGAACACAAAGGGTAACGCTATAGAATCTTCACTAGGATACTTAACCCTCAGAAGTGCACCACCAAATTTTGACTGTCAGTCCTCCTCACTTGGTTCACTATTTTGGAAAATCAAGGCCTGCATGAACATATTCCATGAAAACGTCACAAAACCAGTGTGAATTTTCCTGATCATAAAAAGTTACAACGTATGAATATCTACAGGATTCTTATCACTGAGGAGAGAAAGTGAAACATGTTAATTTGATGTATCCACACTTGGTCACTGCTTTCAAGCTCATTACAAGCCTGAACATAGTTGGTAGAATCAGCACAAAACAAATGTTGTTTTCTCCAGAAAACAAAGTTTTACAGTCTAGAAACCTGTGTAGGATACTTTTCCTAAAGAAGTGCACATGCTACATATGACTTCCCAAAGTAGTGCACATGCTACATATGACTGTGAGTCCTCTTCACTTGGTTCACTATTTTGGAAGGGAACCGACATGCATGAACATGTCTCATGGAAACGTCGTAAAACAAGTGTGATTTCCTCCTGAACACAAAGAGTTACAATATAGAAACTTCTGTTCGATACTAATTCTAAAGAAGTGCACTTGCAACATTTAACGGAGAATCCACCTCACTTGGATCACTATTTTGGAAAATCAAGGCCTGCGTGAACATTTCCATGAAAACGTCACAAAACCAGTGGGAATTTCTCCTGAACGTAAAAAGCTCCAACCTATGAACATCCACAGGATTCTTATCACTGAGAAGAGAAAGTGAAACATGTGAATTTGACATGTCCTCACTTGGTCACTATTATCAAGCTCATTACAAGCCTGAATATAGTTGGTAGAATCAGCACAAAACAAATGTTTTTTTCTCCAGAATACATAGCATGACAATCTAGAAACCTGTGTAGGATACTTTTCCCTCCAAAGTGCACATGCTACACATGACTTCCCAATCATTGCACATGCTACATATGACTTCCCAAAGAAGTGCACATGCTACATATGACTGTCAGTCCTCTTCACTTGGTTCACTATTTTGGAAGGGAACGACATGCATGAACATGTTTCATGGAAACCTCATAAAACAAGTGTGATTTCCTCCTGAACACAAAGAGTTACTACATAGAAACTTCTGTTCCATACTTATCCTAAAGAAGTGCACTTGCAATATTTAAATGAGAATCCTCGGCACTTGGTTCAATATTTTGGAAAGGAACGACATGCATGAACATGTTTCATGGAAACCTCATAAAACAAGTGTGATTTCCTACTGTACACAAAGAGTTACAATATGCAAACTTCTGTTTGATACTTATTCTAAAGAAGTGTACTTGCAACATTTAACTCAAAGTCCTCCTCCCTTGGTTCACTATTTTGGAAAATCAAGGCCTGCGTGAACATATTCCATGAAAACGTCACAAAACCAGTGTGAATTTGTCCTGAGCATAAAAAGTTGCAACGTATGAACATCTACAGGATTCTTATCACTGAGAAGAGAAAGTGAAACATGTAAATTTGACGAGTCCTCCCTTGACCACTATTTTCAAGCTAATTACAAGCCTGAACATAGTTGGTAGAATCAGCATAAAACAAACATTTTATTCTCTAGAATACAAAGTTTTACAATGTAGACACCTCTGTAGGATACTTATCCCAATGAAGGGCATATGCTACACATGACTTCAGAAAGAAGAGCACATGCTACATATGACTGTGAGTCCTCTTCGCTTCGTTCACTACTTTGGAAGGAAACGACATGCATGAATATGTTTCATGGAAACGTCGTAAAACAAGTGTGATTTCCCCCTGAACACCAAGAGTTACAACAAAGAAACTTCTGTTCGACACTTATCCTAAAGAAGTGTACTTGCAACATTTACCTGAGAGTCCTCCTCACTTGGTTCACTATTTTAGAAAATCATGGCCTGCGTGAACATGTTACATGCCAATGTCGCAAAACAAGTATGATCTTCTCCTGAACACAAAGTGTAACACTATAGAATCTTCTGTAGGATACCTATCCCTCAGAAGTGCACCTCCAACCTTTGACTCTCAGTCCTCCTCACTTGGTTCACTATTTTGGAAATCAAGGCCTGCGTGAACATATTCTATGAAAACGTCACAAAACCAGTGTGAATTTCTGCTGATCATAAAAAGTTACAAAGTATGACCATCTATAGGATTCTTATCACTGAGATGAGAAAGTGAAACATGTGAATTTGACGCATCCACACTTGGTCTCTGCTTTCAAGCTCATTACAAGCCTGAACACAGTCGGTAGAATCAGCACAAAACAAATGTTTTCTCCAGAACACAAGGTTTTACAGTCTAGAAACCTGTGTAGGATACTTTTCCTGAAGAAGTGCACATGCTACATATGAGATCCCAAAGAAGTGCACATGCTACATATGACTGTGAGTCCTCTTCACTTGGTTCACTATTTTGGAAGGGAACGACAGGCATGAACATGTTTCATGGAAACGTCGTAAAACAAGTGTGATTTCCTCCTGAACACAAAGAGTTACAATATATAAACTTCTTTTTGATAGTAATCCTAAAGAACTGCAGTTGCAACATTTAACTCAGAGTCTGCCTCACTTGGATCACTATTTTGGAAAATCAAGGCCAGCGTGAACATATTCCATGAAAACGTCACAAAACCAGTGTGAATTTCTCCTGAACATAAAAAGTTACAACGTATGAACATCCACAGTTTTCTTATCACTGAGAAGAGAAAGTGAAACATGTGAATTTGACGCATCCTCACTTGGTCACTATTATCAAGCTCATTACAAGCGGGAACATAGTTGGTAGAATCAGCAAAAAACAAATGTTGTTTTCTCAAGAATACAAAGTATTACAGTCTAGAAACCTGTGTAGGATACTTTTCCCACAAAAGTGCACATGCTACACATGACTTCCCAAAGAAGTGCACATGCTACACATGACTTCCCAAAGAAGTGCATATGCTACACATGACTTCCCAAAGAAGTGCACATGCTACATATGACTCTCAGTCCTCCTCACTTGGTTCACTATTTTGGAAGGGAATGACATGCATGAACATGTTTCATGGAAATCTCATAAAACAAGTGTGATTTCCTCCTGAACACAAAGAGTTACAATATAGAAATTTCTCTTCGATACTTATCTTAAAGAAGTGCACTTGCAACATTTAACTCAGAGTCTTCCTCACTTGGTTCACTATTTTGTAAAACCATGGCCTGCGTGAACACGTGCCATTCAAATGTCACAAAACAAGTATGATTTTCGCCTGAACACCAATTTTATAGTATAAGAACTTCTCTAGGATACTTATCCCTAGGAAGTGAAATTCCATCATTTGACTCTGAATCCTCTGCATTTGGTTCACTATTTTGGAAAATCATGGCCTGCGTGAACATGTTAAAAGCCAATGTCACAAAACAAGTATGCTCTTCTTCTGAACACAAAGTGTAACCGTATAGAATCTTCTGTAGGATATTTATCCCTCAGAAGTGCACTTCCTACGTTTGACTCTCAGTCCTCCTCACTTGGTTCACTACTTTGGAAAATCAAGGCCTGCGTGAATATATTCCATGAAAACGTCAGAAAACCAGTGTGAATTTCTCCTGAACATAAAAAGTTACAACGTATGAACATCTACAGGATTCCTATCACTGAGAAGAGAAAATGAAACATGTGAATTTGATGCGTCCTCACTTGGTCACTATTATCAAGCTCATTACAAGCCTGAACATAGTTGGTAGAATCAGCACAAAACAAATGTTTTTTTCGCCAGAATACAAAGTATTACAGTCTAGAAACCTGTGTAGGATACTTATGCAAAAAAGTGCACATGCTACACATGACTTCCCAAAGAAGTGCATATAGTGCACATGACTTTCCAAAGAAGTGCACATGCTATATATGACTGTGAGTCCTCTTCACGTGGTTCACTATTTTGGAAGAGAACGACATGCATGAACATGTTTCACGGAAACCTCATAAAACAAGTGTGATTTCCTCCTGAACACAAAGAGTTACAATATAGAAACTTCTGTTCTATACTTATCTTAAAGAAGTGCACTTGCAACATTAACTCATAGTCTGCCTCACTTGGTTCACTATTTTGGAATATCATGGCCTGCGTGAACATGTTACATGCCAATGTCGCAAACAAGTATGATCTTCTCCTGAATACAAAGTGTAACACTATAAAATCTTCTGTACAATACTTATCCCTCAGAAGTGCACCACCAAATTTTGACTCTCATTGCTCCTCACTTGGTTCACTATTTTGGAAAATCAAGGCCTGCTTGAACATATTCCATGAAAACGTCACAAAACCAGTGTGAATTTCTCCTGAACATAAAAGGTTACTACGTATGAACATCCACAGCTTCTTATCACTGAGAAGAGAAAGTGAAACATGTGAAATTGACGTGTCCTCACTTGGTCACTGCTTTCAAGCTCATTACAAGCCTGAACACAGTTGGTAGAATCAGCACAAAACAAATGTGGTTTTCTCCATAATACAAGGTTTTACAGTCTAGAAACCTGCGTAGGATACTTTTCCCAAAGAAGTGCACATGCTACATGTAACATCCCAAAGAAGTGCACATGCTACATATGACTGTGAGTCCTCTTGAGTTGGTTCACTATTTTGGAAGGAAACGACATGCATTCACATTTTTCATGGAAACGTCAAAAAACATGTGTGATTTCCTCCTGAACAAAAGGAGTTACAATATTGAAAGTTCTCTTCGATACTTATTTTAAAGAAGTGCACTTGCAACATTTAACTCAGAGTCCTCCTCACTTGGTTCACTATTTTGTAAAATGATGGCCTGTGTGAACATGTGCCATTCATATGTCAAAAAACAAGTATGATTTTCGCCTGAACACCAATTTTAGAGTACAAGAACTTCTCTAGGATACTTATCCCTAGGAAGTGAAATTCCATCATTTGATTCTGAATCCTCCGCAATTGGTTCACTATTTGGAAAATGATGGACTGCTTGAACATGTTACATGCCAATGTCGCAAAACAAGTATGATCTTCTCCAGAACACAAAGTGTAACACTATATAATCTTTTGTACAATTCTTTTTTTATTAAAAATTTAATTATACATTTTAAAATATTTTTACCAGTTCCCTCCCTCCCTCCTCCTCCCCCCGAACCCTCTCCTCCCCGACCCCATCTCCCAGTGCCTCCCCCCCAATTCCCAGAGAGTCCTTTATTGTGTACGCCTAACTCTCCACTGGGTCCTCCTCTCCGATGACATATAAGGACCCAGTGGCATTTCCATAAGCCCTTTCTCTTGTTCCCCTTAAGCATAAGATCACTACTATGGCTGTCAATCCCTTGCCTCCAGGGGTCTCGGTGCCCTTAACAGATGCTAGACTTTATGAGGGCAACAGTGCGCTGGACATTGCGCAGGGCATGCAAAGTCCCATTATGATTGCTTTGGCCCCAACTATTGTTGAGAATCTTGCAAATCGTTGCTCCTCCCATCCTTTTGCTCTTACAATCTTACCGCCCCCTCTTCTGCAAATGTCCCTGAGCTCCAGGATGGGGAGAGATTAGGCTGTCCTAGTTCTATGTGATTGTTATAGTCTCTGAAGTTCTGGATTGTGGTTTGTTGATTTTCTTTTGCAGTTTTGCTGCTCCTGCAATGCCCTTCACTCCATTCTGCTGGGCACTGTATGTCACCCCCTGGCAAGAGACAAAAAGCTGTTAAACTGGAGTCTTGTTATAATAGCACATTCAAGGGTAGATGTAATAAGAGTAGGAAAACTCAGTGAGGGAGGGGTCCATCACCCATTTGCAAAATGATTACTTTTTATCTGCTAGACTATATGTTACATGCCAATTTCGCAAAACAAGTATGATCTTCTCCTCAACACAAAGTGTAACACTATAGAATCTTCTGTAGGATACTTATCCCTCAGAAGTGCACCACCAAACTTTGACTCTGAGTCCTCCTCACTTCGTTCACTATTTTGGAAAATCAAGGCCTGCGTGAACATATTCCATGAAAACATCACAAAACCAGTGTGAATTTCTCCTGAACATAAAAAGTTAAAACATATGAACATCTACAGGATTCTTATCACTGAGAAGAGAAAGTGAAACATGTGAATTTGTTGCGTCCACACTTGGTCACTGCTTTCAAGCTCATTACAAGCCTGAACATAGTTGGTAGAATCAGCACAAAACAAATGTTTTTTTCCCCATTATGCAAAGTTTTACAGTGTAGAAACCTGTTTAGGATACTTATGCCAAAGAAGTGCACATGCTACATATGACTTCCCAATGAAGTGCACATGCTACATATGACTGTCAGTCCTCTTCCCTTGATTCACTATTTTGGAAGGGAACGACATGCAAGAACATGTTTAATGGAAACGTCAAAAACCAAGTGTGTTTTTTTTTCATTTTTTTTATTTCATCTCATACAAATTTATTAGGTACACCAGTTCCCTCCGTTCCTGCTCCTCCCCCCGTAGCCAATACTCCCCCTCCCTACCCCTTTCCCTCCCCATCCCCCAGTGCCTCCCGCCCCAATTCCCAGAACGTCCTTTCTTGTGCATATCTGATTTTCCTCTGGGCCCTACTCTCCGATGACGTACAAGGACCCAGTGGCCTTTCTCTGAAAGCTTTCCCGTGTTCCCCTTAGGTATAGGAACACTGCTATGGCTGCCAATCCTTTCCTCCAAGGCTCTTGGTGCCTTTAGCAGATGCTAGACTTTGTGAGGTCAACAGTGTGTTGGACTATGCGCAGGGCATGCAAAGTCCAATTATGATGGCTTCAGCCCTAACTAGTATAGAGTATCTTATATATCATTCCTCCTCCCATCCTTTTGCTCTTACACTCTTACCGCCCCCTCTTCCGCAAATTTCCCTGAGCTTCAAGATGGGGAGAGACTAAGCTGGCCTAGTTCTAGGTGGTTGATTTAGAGTCTCTGAAGTTCTGGATTGTGGTTTGTTGATTTTCTTTTGCAGTTTTGCTGCTCCTGCAATGCCCTTCACTCCATCCTGGTGGGCATTGTATGTTAGCCCCTGGCCAGAGACAAAAAGATGTTAGAGTCTTGTGATAAAAGTACATTCAAAGGTAGATGTAATAAAAGTGGGAAACCACAGTAAGGCAGGGGTCTATCACCCATTTGCAAAATGGTTACTTTTTATCTGCCAGACTATATGCCTTCCTCTTCTGGTGAGATCACACCCCCTCAATAGTAAATGATCAGGAAAAAAATTCTGTGAACTTAATCAGATGTCTCATTACTTATTTGGGTCCTTGGTGGAGGCCTATTTTACCTGCTGTAACGTGGTCCCTTCTCTCCTTGTTTCTGGTGTGGCCCTCCTACCTCATCCCTCCTGTTCATAATTCTTGGAATTACTGTCTCTAGGTGGGCTGGGTGGGTTTGGTACTAGGAGCCACCTATTAGGTAGTACATACGGCGCTTAATTTTCTGTGTCTGGGATACTTCGCTTAATATAATTGTTTCTAATGACATCCATTTCCTGGCAAATTCCAGTAATTCATCATTTTTGATGGCTGAGTAGTACTCCATTGTATAGATGTACCACAGTTTCCTTATCCACTCGTCAACTGTTGGATATTTGGGCTGATTCCATGACTTTGCTATTGCAAACAGTGCTGCTATGAACATGGTCGTGCTTGTGCTATCGAGGTGAACCTCTGCTGTATGGGGGGTTATTCCCAAAAGTGGAATAGCAGGGTCATATGGCATTTCAATCTTTAATTTCTTTAAGAATCTCCAGACGACTCGCCAGAGTGGCTCTATGAGCATGCATTCCCACCACCAATGTAGGAGAGTTCCGCTCTCTCCACATCCTTTCCAACATTTGTTGTTGTTTGTATTGTGGATTTTTCCCGTCCTGACCTGAGTTGATTCACTATTTTGGAAGGAAACGACATGCATACACATGTTTAATGGAAACGTCAAAAAAGGTGATTTCCTCCTCAACACAAAGCGTTGCAATATAGAAAGTTCTGTTCGATCCTTATCCTAAAGAAGTGCACTTGCAACATTTAACTCAGAGTCCTCCACACTTGGTTCACTATTTTGTAAAATCATGGCCTGTGTGAACATGTGCCATTCAAATGACACAAAACAAGTATGAGTTTCACCTGAACACAAATGTTACAGTATAGGAACTTCTCTAGGATACTTCTCCCTAAGAAGTGAAATTCCAACATTTGACTCTGAGTCCTCCGCACTGGTTCACTAATTTGAATAATCATGGCCTGCATGAACATGTAATATGCCAATGTTGCAAAACAAGTATGGTTTTCGCCTGAATAAAAATGTTGCAGTATAGGAACATCACTAGGATACTTATCCCTAAGAAGTGAAATTCCAACATTTGACTCTCAATCCTCCTCACTTGGTTCACTATTTTGGCAAATCATGGCCTGAGTGAACATGTTATATGCCAGTGTCGCAAAACAAGTATGATCTTCTCCCGAACACATAGTGTAACACTATAGAATCTTCTGTAGGAAACTTTCCCTCAGAAGTGCATCTCCAACATATGACTCTCAGTCCTCCTCACTTTGTTCACTACTTTGGAAAATCAAGGCCTGCGTGAACATATTCCATGAAAACGTCACAAAACCAGTGTGAATTTCTCCTGAACATAAAAAGTGACAACATATGAACATCTACAGGATTCTTATCATTGAGAAGAGAAAGTGAAACGTGAATATGACAAGTCTTCAGTTGGTCACTATTTTCAAGTTCATTACAACCCTGAACACAGTTGGTAGAACCAGCACAAAACAAATGTTGTTTTCTCAAGAATACAAAGTTTTACAGTCTAGAAACCTGTGTAGGATACTTATCCCAAAGACGTGCACATGCTACACATGACTTCCGAAAGAACAGCACATTCTACATGTGACTGTGATTCCTCTTCACTTGGTTTACTATTCTGGAAGGGAACAATATGCATGAACATGTTTCATGGAAACGTCGTAAAACAAGTGTGATTTCCTCCCGAACAGAAAGAGTTACAATATAGAAACATCTGTTTGATACTTATCCTAAAGAAGTGCACTTGCAACATTTAACTCAGAGTCCTCCTCACTTGGTTCGCTATATTGGAAAATCATGGCCTGCGTGAACATGTTACATGCCAATGTTGCTAAACAAGTATGATCTTCTCATGAACACACAGTGTAACACTATAGAATCTTCTGTAGGATACGTATCCCTCAGAAGTGCACCTCCAACATTTGACTCTCAGTCTTCCTCACTTGGTTCACTATTTTGGAAAATCAAGGCCTGCGTGAACATATTCCATGAAAACGTCACAAAACCAGGGTGAATTTCTGCTGATCATAAAAAGTTACAACGTATGAACATCTACAGGATATTTTCTCCTTTTTCTTTTCTTTTTTTTTTCATTTCAGCTCATACAAACTTATTAGGTACACCAGTTCCCTCCAATCCTCCTCCTCCCCCCGTACCTCCTACTCCCCCTCCCCACCCCTCTCCCTCCCCATCCCCCAGTTCCTCCCTCCCCAATTCCCAGAAAGTCCTTTCTTGTGCATGTCTGATTTTCCTCTGGGCCCTCCTCTCCGATGACGTACAAGGACCCAGTGGCCTTTCCCTGAACGCTTTCCTGTGTTCCCCTTACGTATAGGAACACTGCTGTGGCTGCCAATCTTTACCTCCAAGACTCTTGGTGCCTTTAGCAGATGCTAGACTTTGTGAGGTCAACAGTGTGTTGGACTATGCGCAGGGCATGCAAAGTCCAATTATGATTGCTTCAGCCCTAACTAGTATAGAGTATCTTATATATCATTCCTCCTCCCATCCTTTTGCTCTTACACTCTTACCGCCCCCTCTTCCGCAAATTTCTCTGAGCTTCAAGATGGGGAGAGACTAAGCTGGCCTAGTTCTAGGTGGTTGATATAGAGTCTCTGAAGTTCTGGATTGTGGTTTGTTGATTTTCTTTTGCAGTTTTGCTGCTCCTGCAATGCCCTTCACTCCATCCTGGTGGGCATTGTATGTTAGCCCCTGGCCAGAGACAAAAAGATGTTAGAGTCTTGTGATAAAAGTACATTCAAAGGTAGATATAATAAAAGTGGGAAACCACAGTAAGCGAGGGGTCTATCACCCATTTGCAAAATGGTTACTTTTTATCTGCCAGACTATATCCCCTCCTCTTCTGGTGAGATCACACCCCTTCAAGAGTAAATGATCAGGAAAAAAATTCTGTGAACTTAATCAGATGTCTCATTACTTACTTGGGTCCTTGGTGGAGGCCTATTTTCCCTGCTGTAACATAGTACCTTCTCAACTTGTTTCTGCTGTGGCCCTCCTACCCCATCCCTCCTGTTCATAATTCTTGCAATTACTGTCTCTAGGTGGGCTGGGTGAGTTTGGTACTAGGAGCCACCTATTAGGTAGTACATACGGCGCTTAATTTTCTGTATCTGGGATACTTCGCTTAATATAATTGTTTCTAATGACATCCATTTCCCGGCAAATGCCAGTAATTCATCATTTTTGATGGGTGAGTAGTACTCCATTGTATAGATGTACCACAGTTTCCTTATCCACTCGTCGACTGTTGGACATTTGGGCTGATTCCGTGACTTTGCTATTGTAAACAGTGCTGCTATGAACATGGTGGTGCTTGTGCTATCGAGGTGAACCTCTGCTGTATGGGGGGTTATTCCCAAAAGTGGAATAGCAGGGTCATATGGCATTTCAATCCTTAATTTCTTTAAGAATCTCCAGAAGGCTCGCCAGAGTGTCTCTATGAGCATGCATTCCCACCACCAATGTAGGAGAGTTCCCCTCTCTCCACATCCTTTCCAACATTTGTTGTTGTTTGTATTATGGATTTTTGCCGTCCTGACTGGAGTTGATTCATTATTTTGGTAGGGAATGACATGCATACATATGTTTCATGGAAAAGTCAAAAAACAATTGTGATTTCCTCCTCAACACAAAGCGTTGCAATATAGAAATTCTGCTCGATCCCTATCCTAAAGAAGTGCACTTGCAACATTTAACTCAGAGTCCTCCACACTTGGTTCACTATTTTGCAAAATTATGACCTGTGTGAACCTGTGCCATTCAAATGACACAAAACAAGTATGAGTTTCGCCTGAACACAAATGTTACAGTATAGGAACTTGTCTAGGATACTTCTCCCTAAGATGTGAAATTCCAACATTTGACTCTGAATCCTCCGCACTGGTTCACTAATTTGAAAATTCATGGCCTGCGTGAACATCTAATATGCCAATGTTGCAAACAAGTAATTTTCGCCTGAATAAAAATGTTACAGTATAGGAACTTCACTAGGATACTTCTCCCTCAGAAGTGAAATTCCAACATTTGACTCTCAATCCTCCGCACTTGGTTCACTATTTTGGCAAATTATGGCCTGAGTGAACATGTTATATGCCAATGTCGCAAAACAAGTATGATCTTCTCCCGAACACATAGTGTAACACTATAGAATCTTCTGTAAGATACTTATCCCTCAGAAGTGCACCTCCAACATATGAATCTCAGTCTTCCTAGCTTTGTTCACTATTTTGGAAAATCAAGGCCTGCATGAACATATTCCATGAAAACGTCACAAAACCAGTGTGAATTTCTCCTGAACATAAAAAGTTACAACATATGAACATCTACCGGATTCTTATCATTGAGAAGAGAAAGTGAAACGTGAATAGGACAAGTCTTCACTTGGTCACTATTTTCAAGCTCATTACAACCCTGAACACTGTTGGTAGAACCAGCACAAAACAAATGTTGTTTTCTCCAGAACACAAAGTTTTACAGTCTAGAAACCTGTGTAGGATACTTATCCCAAAGACATGCACATGGTACATATGACTTCAGAAAGAACAGCACATTCTACATGTGACTGTGATTCCTCTTCACTTGGTTCACTATTTTGGAAGGGAACAATATGCATGAACATGTTTCATGGAAACATCGTAAAACAAGTGTGATTTCCTCCCGAACAGAAAGAGTTACAATATAGATACTTCTGTTTGATACTTATCCTAAAGAAGTGCACTTGCAACATTTAATTCAGAGTCCTCCTCACTTGGTTCGCTAATTTGGAAAATCATGGCCTGTGTGAACATGTTACATGCCAATGTCGCTAAACAAGTATGATCTTCTCCTGAACACAAAGTGTAACACTATAGAATCTTCTGTAGGATACTTATCCCTCAGAAGTGCACCTCCAACATTTGACTCTCAGTCCTCCTCACTTGGTACACTATTTTGGAAAATCAAGGCCTGCGTGAACGTATTCCATGAAAACGTCACAAAACCAGTGTGAATTTCTCTTGAACATAAAAAGTTACAACGTATGAACATCTACAGGATTTTTTTTCCTACAGGATTCTTATTGAGAAGAGAAAGTGAAACGTGAATTTGACAAGTCTTCACTTGGTCACTATTTTCAAGCTCATTACAACCCTGAACACAGTTGGTATTATCAGCACAAAACAAATGTTGTTTTCTCCAGAACACAAAGTTTTACAGTCTAGAAACCTGTGTAGGATACTTATCCCAAAAACGTGCAAATGCTACACATGACTTCAGAAAGAACAGCACATTCTACATGTGACTGTGATTCCTCTTCACTTGGTTCACTATTTTGGAAGGGAACGACAGGCATGAACATGTTTCATGGAAACGTCGTAAAACAAGTGTGATTTCCTCCTGAACACAAAGAGTTACAATATAGAAAGATGTCTTTCATACTTATCTTAAAGAAGTGCACTTGCAACATTTAACTCAGAGTCCTCCTCACTTGGGTCACTATTTTGTAAAATCATGGCCTGCGTGAACATGTTACATGCCAATGTCGCAAAAAAAGTATGATCTTCTCCTGAACACAAAGTGTAACACTATAGAATCTTCTGCACAATCTTATTCCTCAGAAGTGCACCACCAACATATGACTCTCAGTCCTCCTCCTCACGTGGTTCACTATTTTGGAAAATCAAGGCCTACGTGAACATATTCCAAGAAAACATCACAAAACCAGTGTGAATTTCTCCTGATCATAAAAAGTTACAACGTATGAATATCAACAGGATTCTTATCACTGAGAAGAGAAAGTGAAATATGTGAATTTGATGCGTGTTCACTTGGTCACTATTATCAAGCTCATTACAAGCCTGAACACAGTTGGTAGAATTAGCACAAAACAAATGTTGTTTTCTCCAGAATACAAAGTATTACAGTCTAGAAACCTGTTTAGGATACTTATCCAAAGAAGTGCACATGCTACACATGGCTTCCCAAAGAAGTGCACATGCTACATATGATTGTGAGTCCTCTTCACTTGGTTCACTATTTTGGAAGGGAACGACATGCATGAACATGTTTCATGGAAACATCGTAAAACAAGTGTGATATCCTCCTTAAAACAAAGAGTTACAATATGGAAACTTCTGTTTGATACTAATCCTAAAGAAGTGCACTTGCAACATTTAACTCAGAGTCCTCCTCACTTGGTTCACTATTTTGGAAAATCAAGGCCTGCGTGAACATATTCCATGAAAACATCACAAAACCAGTGTGAGTTTCTCCTGAACATAAAAAGTTACAACGTATGAACATCTACAGGATTCTTATCACTGAGAGGAGAAAGTGAAACATGTGAATTTGATGCGTCCTCCCTTGATCACTATTTTCAAGCTCATAACAAACCAGAACATTGTTGGTAGAATCAGCACAAAACAAATGTTGTTTTCTCCATAATACAAAGTATTACAGTCTAGAAACCTGTGTAGTATTCTTATCCCATGAAGTGCACATGCTACGCATTACTTCAGAAAGTACAGCACATGCTTCATATGACTGTGAGTCCTCTTCACTTGGTTCACTATTTTGAAAGGGAATGACATGCATGAACATGTTTCATGGAAACGTCGTAAAACAAGTGTGATTTCCTCCTGAACACAAAGGGTTACAATATAGAAACTTCTGTTGGATACTTATCCTAATGAAGTGCACTTGCAACATTTAACTTAGAGTCCTCCTCACTTGGTTCACTATTTTGGAAAATCAAGGCCTGCGTGTACATATTCCATGAAAACGTCACAAAAGCAGTGTGAATTTCTCCTTAAGAGAAAAGTTACAACGTATGAACACCTACAGGATTCTTATCACTGAGAAGAGAAAGTGAAACATGTGAATTTGACGCGTCCACAATTGGTCACTATTATCAAGCTCATTACAAGCCTGAACATAGTTGGTAGAATCAGCACAACCAAATGTTGTTTTCTCCAGAATACAAAGTATTACAGTCTAGAAACCTGTGTAGGATACATATCCAAAGAAATGCACATACTACACATAACTTCACAAAGAAGTGCAGATTCTACATATGACTGTGAGTCCTCTTCACTTGGTTCATTATTTTGGAAGGGAACTACATGCATGAATATGTTTCATGGAAATGTTGTAAAACAAGTGTGATTTCCTCCCGAACACAAAGAGTTACAGCATAGACACTTCTGTTCGATACTTATTCTAAAGAAGTGCACTTGCAATATTTAACTGAGAGTCCTCCTCACTTGGTTCACTATTTCAGAAAATCATGGCTTGCGTGAACTTATTACATGCCAATGTCGCAAAACAATTATGATCTTTTTCAGAACATAAAGTGTAACACTATAGAATCTTCTGTAGGATATTTATCTCTCAGAAGTGCACCTCCAACATTTGACTCTCAGTCCTTCTCACTTGGTTCACTATTTTGGAAAATCAAGGCCTGCGTGAACATATTCCATGAAAACGTCACAAAATCAGTGTGAATTTCTCCTGAACATAAAAAGTTACAATGTATGAACATGCACAGGATTCTTATCACTGAGAAGAGCAAGTGAAATATGTGAATTTGATGCGTCCTCACTTGGTCACTACTTTCAAGCTCATTACAAGCCTGAACATAGTAGGTAGAATTAGCAAAAAACAAATGTTGTCTCCAGAATACAAAGCATTACAGTCTAGAAACCTGTGTAGGATACTTATGCAAAGAAGTGCACATGCTACACATGACTGTCAGTCCTCTTCACTTGGTTCACTATTTTGGAAGGAAACGACATGCATGAACATGTTTCATGGAAACCCCATAAAACAAGTGTGATTTCCTCCTGAGCACAAAGAGTTACAATATAGGAAAGTTCACTTCGATACTTATCTTAAAGAAGTGCACTTGCAACATTTAACTCAGAGTCCTACTCCCTTCGTTCACTATTTTGTAAAATCATGGCCTGTGTGAACATGTGCCATTCAAATGTCACAAAACAAGTATGATTTTCGCCTGAACATCAGTTTTATAGTATAGGAACTTCACTATGACACTTCTCCCTAAGAAGTGAAATTCCATCATTTGACTCTAAATCCTCCGCAATTGGTTCACTATTTTGGAAAATCATGGCCTGCGTGAACATGTTACATGCCAATGTTGCAAAACAAGTATGATCTCCTGAACACAAAGTGTAGCACTATAGAATCTTCTGTACAATATTATCCCTCAGAAGTGCACCTCCAACATTTGACTCTCAGTCCTCCTCACTTGGTTCACTATTTTGGAAAATCTAGGCCTGCGTGAACATATTCCATGAAAACGTCACAAAACCAGTGTGAATTTCTCCTGATCATAAAGAGTTACAATGTGTGAATATCTACAGGATTCTTATCACTGAGAAGAGAAAGTGAAACATGTGAATTTGACACGTCCACACTTGGTCATTATTATCAAGCTTATTACAAGCCTGAACATAGTTGGTAGAATCAGCACAAAACAAATGTTGCTTTCTCCAGAATACAAAGTATTACAGTCTAGAAACCTGTGTAGTATACTTATCCCTCAGAAGTGCACCTCCAACATTTGACTCTCAGTCCTCATCACTTGGTACACTATTTTGGAAAATCAAGGCCTGCGTGAACATATTCCATTAAAACATCACAAAAACAGTGTGAATTTCTCCTGAACATAAAAAGTTAAAACGTATGAACATCCACAGGATTCTTATCACTGAGAAGTGAAAGTGAAACATGTGAATTTGACGCGTCCTCACTTGGTCACTACTTTCAAGCTCATTACAAGCCTGAATATAGTTGGTAGAGTTCGCACAAAACAAATGTTGTTTTCTCCAGAATACAAAGTTTTACAGTCTAGAAACCTGTGTAGGATGCTTTTCCCAAAGAAGTGCACATGATACATGTGACTGTGAGTCCTCCTCACTTGGTTCACTATTTTGGAAGGGAACGACATGCATGCAACATGTTTCATGGAAACGTCGTAAAACAAGTGTGATATCCTCCTTAAAACAAAGAGTTACAATATAGAAAGTTCTCTTCGATACTTATCTTAAAGAAGTGTACTTGCAACATTTAACTCAAAGTCCTCCTCACTTGGTTCACTATTTTTAAAATCATGGCCTGTGTGAACATGTACCATTCAAATGTCACAAAACAAGTATGATTTTCGCCTGAACACCAATTTTATGGTAAAGGACCTTCTCTAGGATACTTATACCTAGGAAGTGAAATTCCATCATTTGACTCTGAATCCTCCGCAGCCGGTTCACTATTATTGAAAATCTTGGCCTGCATGAACATGTTACATGCCAATGTCACAAAACAAGTATGATCTTCTCCTGAACACAAAGTGTAACAGTATAGAATCATCTGTAGGATACTTATCCCTCAGAAGTGCACCACCAAACTTTGACTCTCAGTCCTCCTCATTTGGTTGACTATTTTGGAATATCAAGGCCTGCGTGAACATGTTCCATGAAAACATCACAAAACCAGTGTGAATTTCTCCTGATCATAAAAAGTTAAAACGTATGAGCATCCACAGGATCCTTATCACTGAGAACAGAAAGTGAAATATGTGAATTTGACGCATCCACACTTGGTCACTGCTTTCAAGCTCATTACCAGCCTGAACATAGTTGGTAGAATCAGCACAAAACAAATGTTGTTCTCTCCAGAATACATACTTTTACAGTCTAGAAATCTGTGTAGGATACTTATTCAAAAGAAGTGCACATGCTACATATGACTTCCGAAAGAAGTGCACATGCTACATATGACTGTGTGTCCTCTTAACTTGGTTCACTATTTTGGAAGGGAAGGACATGCATGAACATGTTTCATGGAAATGTCGTAAAACAAGTGTGATTTCCTCCTGAAAACAAAGATTTAAAAATAGAAACTTCTGTTCGATACTAATCCTAAAGATGTGCACTTGCAACATTTAACTCAGAGTCCTCCTCACTTGGATCACTGTTTTGAAATATCAAGGCCTGCGTGAACATATTTTATGAAAACGTCACAAAACCAGTGTGAATTTCTCCTGAACATAAAAAGTTACAACGTATGAACATCCACAGGATTCTTATCACTGAGAAGAGAAAGTGAAACGTGAATTTGATGCGTCCTCACTTGGTCTCTATTTTCAATCTCATTACAAGCCTGAACATAGTTGGTAGAATTAGCACAAAACAAATGTTTTCTCCAGAATACAAAGCATTACAGTGTAGAAACCTGTGTAGGATACTTATCCAAAGAAGTGCACATGCTACATATGACTACCCAGAGAAGTGCACATGCTACACATGACTTCTCAAAGAAGTGCACATGCTATATATGACTGTCAATCCTCTTCACTTGGTTCACTATTTTGGAAGGGAATGATATGCATGAAAATGTTTCATTTTGGAAAATGTTTCATGGAAACCTCATAAAACAAGTGTGATTTCCTCCAGAACACAAAGAGTTACAATATAGGAAGTTCTCTTCGATACTTATCTTAAAGAAGTGCACTTGTAATATTTAACTCAGAGTCCTCCTTACTTGGGTCACTATTTTTAAAATAATGGCCTGTGTGAACATGTGCCATTCAAATGTCACAAAACAAGTATGATTTTCGCCTGAAGACGAATTTTATTATATAGGAAGTTCTCTAGCATACTTATCCCTAGGAGGTGAAATTCCTTCATTTGACTTTGAATCCTCCGCAATTGGTTTACTATTATGGAAAATCATGGCCTGCATGAACATGTTACATGCCAATGTAGCAAAACATGTATGATCTTCTCCTGAACAAAAAGTGCAACACTATAGAATTTTCTGTAGGATACACATCCCTCAGAAGTGCACCACCATACTTTGCCTCTCAGTCCTCCTCACTTGTTTCACTATTTTGGAAAATCAAGGCCTGCGTGAATATATTCCATGAAAACGTCACAAAACCAGTGTGATTTTCTCGTGGACATAAAAAGTTACAACGCGTGAACATCTACAGGATTCTTATCACTGAGAAGAGAAAGTGAAACACGTGAATTTGACGCGTCCTCTCTTGACCACTATTTTCAAGCTCATTACAAGCCTGAACATAGTTGGTAGAATCAGCACAAAACAAATGTTGTTTTCTCCGGAATACAAAGTATTACAGTCTAGAAACCTGTGTAGGATACTTTTCCCAAAGAAGTGCACATGCGGCATATGGCTTCCCAAAGAAGTGCACGTGCTACATATGACTGTGAGTCCTCCTCACTTGGTTGACTATTTTGGAAGGGAACGACATGCATGAACATGTTTCATGGAAACGTCGTAAAACATGTGTGATTTCCTCCTGAACCCAAAGAGTTACAATATAGAAACTTCTGTTTGATACTAATCCTAAAGAAATGCCTTGCAACATTTAACTCAGAGTCTTCCTCACTTGGATCACTGTTTTGGAAAATCAAGGCCTGCGTGAACATATTCCATGAAAATATCACAAAACCAGTGTGAAATTCTCCTGAACATAAAAAGTTACAACGTATGAACATCCACAGGATTCTTATCACTGAGAAGAGAAAGTGAAACAAGTGAATTTGACGCGTCCTCATTTGGTCAATACTTTCAAGCTCATTACATGCCTGAACACTCGTTGGTAGAATCAGCACAAAACAAATGTTGTTTTCTCCAGAATACAAAGAATTACAGTCTAGAAACCTGTGTAGGATACTTATCCAAAGAAGTGCACATGCTACACATGACTTCCCAAAGAAGTGCATATGCTACACATGACTTCCCAAAGAAGTGCATATGCTACACATGACGTCCCAAAGATGTGCAGAAGCTACATATGACTGTCAGTCCTCTTCACTTGGTTCACTATTTTGGAATGGAAGGACATGCATGAAC
Source organism: Typhlomys cinereus (assembly GCA_023101885.1). Classification (NCBI taxonomy): domain Eukaryota; kingdom Metazoa; phylum Chordata; class Mammalia; order Rodentia; family Platacanthomyidae; genus Typhlomys; species Typhlomys cinereus. The sequence goes on from JALPQD010000666.1 coordinate 651,870, forward strand.
ATGTTTCATGGAAACCTCATAAAACAAGTGTGATTTCCTCCTGAACACAAAGAGTTACAATATAGAAAGTTCTCTTCGATACTTATCTTAAAGAAGTGCACTTGCAACATTTAACTCAGATTCCTCCTCAGATGGTTCACTGTTTTGGAAAATCAAAGCCGGTGTGACCATGTGCCATTCAAATGTCAGAAAACAAGTATGATTTTCGCCTGAACACCAATGTTACTGTATAGGAACTTCTCTAGGATACTTATCCCCAGGAAGTGAAATTCCAACATTTGACTCTGAATCCTCCGCACTTGGTTCACTATTGTGGAAAATCATGGCCTGAGTGAAAATGTTATATGCAAATGATGAAAAAAAAAGTATGATTTTCGCCTGAATAAAAATGTTACAGTATAGGAACTTCACTAGGATACTTCTCCCTAAGATGTGAAATTCCAACACTTGACTCTGAATGTTCCACACTTGGTTCACTATTTTGGAAAATCATGGCCTGAGTGAACATGTTATGTGCCAATGTCGCAAAACAAGTATGATCTTCTCCTGAACACATATTGTAACACGATAGAATCTTCTGTAGGATACTTATCCCTAAGACGTGCACCTCCAACATTTGACTCTCATTCCTCTTCGCTTTGTTCACTATTTTGGAAAATCAAGGCCTGAGTGAACATATTCCAAGAAAACATCACAAAACCAGTGTGAATTTCTCCTGAACATAAAAAGTTACAACGTATGAACATCTACAGGATTCTTATCACTGAGAAGTGAAGGTGAAACATGTGAGTTTGATGCATTCTCACTTGGTCTCTTTTCAAGCTCATTACAAGCCTGAACACAGTTGGTAGAATCAGGACAAAACAAATTTTGTTTTCTCCAGAATACAAAGTTTTACAGTCTAGAAACTTGTGTAGGATACTTATCCCAAAGAAGTGCACATGCTATATGTGACATCCCAAGGAAGTGGACATGCTACATATGACTGTGAGTCCTCTTCACTTGGTTCACTATTTTGAAAGGGAACGACATGCATGTACATGTTTCATGGAAACGTCGAAAAAAAAGAGTGATTTCCTCCTGAACCCAGAGTTACAATATAGAAAGTTCTGTTCGATACTTATCCTAAAGAAGTGCACTTGCAACACTTAACTCAGAGTCCTCCTCACTTGGTTCACTATTTTGTAAAATCATGCCCTGTGTAAACATGTGCCATTCAAATGTCACAAAACAAGTATGAGTTTCGCCTGAACACAAATGTTACAGTATAGGAACTTCACTAGGATATTTCTCCCTAAGAAGTGAAATTCCAACATTTGACTCTGAATCCTCTGCACTTGTTTCACTATTTTGGCAAATCACGGCCTGTGTGAACATGTTATATGCCAATGTCACAAAACAAGTATGATCTTCTCCCGAACACATAGTGTAACACTATAGAATCTTCTGTAATATACTTATCCCTAAGAAGTGCACCTCCAACATATGACTCTCAGTCCTCCTCGCTTTGTTCACTATTTTAGAAAATCAAGGCCTGCGTGAACATATTCCATGAAAACGTCACAAAACCAGTGTGAATTTCTCCTGAACACAAAAAGTTGCAACATATGAACATCTACAGGATTCTTATCATTGAGAAGAGAAAGTGAAACGTGAATATGACAAGCCCTCACTTGGTCACTGCTTTCAAGCTCATTACAAGCCTTAACACAGTTGGTAGGTTCAGCACAAAACAAATGTTGTTTTCTCCAGAATACGAAGTTTTACAGTCTAGAAACCTTTGTAGGATACTTATCCCAAAGACGTGCACATGCTACACATGACTTCAGAAAGAACAGCACATTCTACATGTGACTGTGAGTCCTCTTCACTTGGTTCACTATTTTGAAAGGGAACGATATGCATGATCATGTTTCATGGAAACGTCGTAAAACAAGTGTGATTTCCTCCTGAACAGAAAGACTTACAATATAGAAACTTCTGTTCGATACTAATCCTAAAGAAGTGCACTTGCAATATTTAACTCAGAGTCCTCCTCACTTGAATCACTATTTTGGAAAATCATGGCCTGCGTGAACGTGTTACATGCCAATGTCGCGAAACAAGAATGATCTTCTCCTGAACACAAAGTGTAACACTATAGAATCTTCTGTAGGATACTTATCCCTCAGAAGTGCACCTCCAACATTTGACTCTCAGTCCTCCTCACTTGGTTCACTATTTTGGAAAATCAAGGCTTGCGTGAACATATTCCATGAAAACGTCACAAAACCAGTGGGAATTTCTCCTGAACATAAAACGTTACATCATATGAACATCTGTAGGATTCGGTTTTTTTTTCCTTTTTTTTCCCCTTTTTTTTTTAATTTCAGCTCATACAAACTTATTAGGTATACCAGTTCCCTCCATTCCTCCTCCTCCCCCCGTATCCCCTAATCCCCCTCCCTACCCCTCTCCCTCCCCATCCTCCTGTTCCTCCCGCCCCAATTCCCAGAAAGTCCTTTCTTGTGCATGTCTGATTTTCCTCTGGGCCCTCCCCTCCGATGATGTACAAGGACCCAGTGGCCTTTCCCTGAACGCTTTCCCGTGTTCCCCTTACGTATAGGAACACTGCTGTGGCTGCCAATCCTTTACCTCCAAGGCTCTTGGTGCCTTTAGCAGATGCTAGACTTTGTGAGGTCAACAGTGTGTTGGACTATGCGCAGGGCATGCAAAGTCCAATTATGATGGCTTCAGCCCTAACTAGTATAGAGTATCATATATATCATTCCTCCTCCCATCCTTTTGCTCTTACACTCTTACTGCCCCCTCTCCCGCAAATTTCCCTGAGCTTCAAGATGGGGAGAGATTAAGCTGGCCTAGTTCTAGGTGGTTGATATAGAGTCTCTGAAGTTCTGGATTGTGGTTTGTTGATTTCTTTTGCAGTTTTGCTGCTCCTGCAGTGCCCTTCACTCCATCCTGGTGGGCATTGTATGTTACCCCCTGGCCAGAGACAAAAATATGTTAGAGTCTTGTGATAAAAGCACATTCAACGGTAGATGTAATAAAAGTGGGAAACCACAGTAAGGCAGGGGTCTATCACCCATTTGCAAAATGGTTACTTTTTATCTGCCAGAGTATATGCCCTCCTCTTCTGGTGAGATCACACCCCCTCAGTAGTAAATGTTCAGGAAAAAAAGTCTGTGAAATTAATCAGATGTCTCATACTTATTTGGGTCCTTGGTGGAGGCCTATTTTCCCTGTTGTAACATGGACTCTTCTCTCCTTGTTTCTGGTGTGGCCCTCCTACCCCATCCCTCCTGTTCATAATTCTTGCAATTACTGTCTCTAGGTGGGCTGGGTGGGTTTGGTACTAGGAGCCACCTATTAGGTAGTACATACAGCGCTTAATTTTCTGGGTCTGGGATACTTCGCATAATATAATTGTTTCTAATGACATCCATTTCCCGGCAAATTCCAGTAATTCATCATTTTTGATGGCTGAGTAGTACTCCATTGTATAGATGTACCACAGTTTGCTTATCCACTCGTCGACTGTTGGACATTTGGGCTGATTCCATGACTTTGCTATTGTAAACAGTGCTGCTATGAACATGGTCGTGCTTGTGCTATCGAGGTGAGCCTCTGCTGTATTGGGGGTTATTCCCAAAAGTGGACTAGCAGGGTCATATGGCATTTCAATCATTAATTTCTTTGAGAGTCTCCAGATGACTCGCCAGAGTGGCTCTATGGGCCTGCATTCCCACCACCAATGTAGGAGTGTTCCCCTCTCTCCACATCCTTTCCAACATTTGTTGTTGTTTGTATTGGGGATTTTTGCCATCCTGACCGGAGTTGATTCACTATTTTGGAAGGGAACGACATGCATACACATGTTTCATGGAAACGTCAAAAAACAATTGTGATTTCCTCCTCAACACAAAGCGTTGCAATATAGAAAGTTCTGTTCGATCCTTATCCTAAAGAAGTGCACTTGCAACATTTAACTCAGAGTCCTCCACACTTGGTTCACTATTTTGTAAAATCATGGCCTGTGTGAACATGTGCCATTCAAATGTCACAAAACAAGTATGAGTTTCGCCTGAACACAAATGTTACAGTATAGGAACTTCTCTAGGATACTTCTCCCTAAGAAGTGAAATTCCAACATTGGACTCTGAATCCTCTGCACTTGGTACACAATTTTGGAAAATCATGGCCTGTGTGAACATGTTATATGATAATATCGCAAAACAAATGGTTCACTATTTTGGAAAATCATGGCCAGCCTGAACATGTTACATGCCAATGTCGCAAAACAAGTATGATCTTCTCCTGAACACAAAGTGTAACAATATAGAATCTTCTGTACAATATTATCCCTCAGAAGTGCACCACCAACATTTGACTTTCAGTCCTCCTCACGTGGTTCACTATTTTGGAAAATCAAGGCCTGTGTGAACATATTCCATGGAAACGACACAAAAACAGTGTGAATTTCTCCAGAATATAAAAAGTTACAACGTATGAATATCTACAGGATTCTTATCACTGGGAAGAGAAAATGAAACATGTGAATTTGATGCGTCCACACTTGGTCACTGCTTTGAAGCTCATTACAAGCCTGTACATAGTTGATAGAATAAGGACAAAACAAATGTTGTTCTCTCCAGAATACAAAGTTTTACAGTCTAGAAACCTGTGTAGGATACTTTTCCCAAATAAGTGTACATGCTACATATGACTTCCCAAAGGAGTGCACATGCTATATATGACTGTGAGTCCTCTTCACTTGGTTCACTATTTGGGAAGGGACGACATGCATGAACATGTTTCATGGAAACGTCATAAAACAAGTGTGATTTCCTCCTAAAAACAAAGAGTTACAATATAGAAACTTCTGTTCAATGCTAATCCTAAAGAAGTGCACTTGCAACATTTAAATCAGAGTCCTCTTCACTTGGATCACTATTTTGGAAAATCAATGCCTGAGTGAACATATTCCATGAAAACGTCACAAAACCAGTGTGAATTTCTCCTGAACATAAAATGTTACAACGTTAGAACATCCACAGGACTCTTAACACTGAGAAGAGAAAGTAAAACATGTGAATTTGATGCATCCTCACTAGGTCACAAATGTTTTCTCCAGAATACAAAGCATTACAGTCTAGAAACCTGTGTAGGATACTTATCCAAAGAAGTGCACATGCTACACATGACTTCTCAAAGAAGTGCACATGCTATATATGATTGTCAGGCCTCTTCACTTGGTTCACTATTTTGGAAGGGAACGACATGCATGAAAATGTTTCATGGAAACCCCATAAAACAAGTGTGATTTCCTCCTGAACACAAAGAGTTACAATATAGAAAGTTCTCTTCGATACTTATCTTAAAGAAGTGCACTTGCAACATTTAACTCAGAGGCCTCCTCACTTGGTTCACTATTTTGTAAAATCATGGCCTGTGTGAACATGAGCCATTCAAATGTCACAAACCAAGTATGATTTTCGCCTGAACACCAATTTTATAGTATAGGAACTTCACTAGGATACTTCTCCGTAAGAAGTGAAATTCCAACATTTGAGTCTGAATCCTACGCAATTGGTTCACTATTTTGGAAAATCATGGCCTGCGTGAACATGTTACATGCCAATGTCGCAAAACAAGTATGATCTTCTCCTGAACACAAAGTGTAACATTATAGAATCTTCTGTAGGAAATTATCCCTCAGAGGTGCACCTCCAACATTTGACTCTCAGACCTCCTCACTTGGTTCACTATTTTGGAAAAGCAAGGCCTGCGTGAACATATTCCATGAAAAAGTCAAAAAACCAATGTGTATTTCTCCTGAACAAAAAAAGTTACAACGTATGAACATCCACAGGATTCTTATCACTGAGAAGAGAAAGTGAAACCTGTGAATTTGATGCGTCCTCACTTGGTCACTACTTTCAAGCTCATTACAAGCCTGAACATAGTTGGTAGAATTAGCACAAAACAAATATTTTCTCCAGAATACAAAGCATTACAGTCTAGAAACCTGTGTAGGATACTTATCCAAAGAAGTGCACATGCTACACATGACTTCCCAAAAAAATGCACATGCTACACATGACTTCTCAAAGAAGTTCACATGCTATATATGATTGTCAGTCCTCTTCACCTGGTTCACTATTTTGGAAGGGAACGACATGCATGAAAATATTTCATGGAAACCCCATAAAACAAGTGTGATTAACTCCTTAACACAAAGAGTTACAATATAGAAAGTTCTCTTCGATACTTATCTTAAAGAAGTGCACTTGCAACATTTAACTCAGAGTCCTCCTCACTTGGTTCACTATTTTGTAAAATCATGGCCTCTGTGAACATGTGCCATTCAAATGTCACAAAACAAGTATGATTTTCGCCTGAACACCAATTTTATAGTATAGGAACTTCACTAGGATCCTTCTCCCTAAGAAGTGAAATTCCATCATTTGACTCTAAATCGTCCGCAATTGGATCACTATTTTGGAAAATCATGGCCTGCGTGAACATGTTACATGCCAATGTCGCAAAACAAGTATGATCTTCTCCTGAACACAAAGTGTAAAACTATGGAATCTTCTGTAGGAAACTTATCCTTCAGAAGTGCACCTCCAGCATTTGACTCTCAGTCCTCTTCACTTGGTTCACTATTTTGGAAAAGCAAGGCCTGCGTGAACATATTCCATGAAAACGTCACAAAACCAGTGTGAATTTCTCCTGAACATAAAAAGGTACAACGTATGAACATCTACAGGATTCTTATCACTGGGAAGAGAAAGTGAAACATGTGAATTTGACGAGTCCTCACTTGGTAACTATTTTCAAGTTCATTACAAGCCTGAACATAGTTGGGTTTTCTCCATAATACAAAGATTTACAGTCTAGACACCTGTGTAGGATAATTTTCCCAAAGAAGTGCACATGCTACATGTGACATCCCAAAGAAGTGCACATGCTATATATGACTGTGACTCCTCTTCAGTTGGTTCACTATTTTGGAGGGAATGACATGCATGGAACAGATTTCATAGAAACGTCAAAAAACAAGTGTGATTTCCTCCTGAACACAAAGAATTACAATATAGAAAGTTCTCTTCGATACTTATCTTAAAGAAGTGCACTTGCAACATTTAACTCAGAGTCCTCCTCACTTGGGTCACTATTTTGTAAAATAATGGCCTCTGTGAACATGTGCCATTCAAATGTCAGAAAACAAGTATGATTTTCGCCTGAACACCAATTTTATAGTATAAGAACTTCTCTAGGATACTTATCCCTAGGAAATGAAATTCCATCATTTGACTCTGAATCCTCCACAATTGGTTCACTATTTTTGAAAATCTTGTCCTGCGGGAACATGTTACATGCCAATGTCGCAAAACAAGTATGATCTTCTCCTGAACACAAAGTGTAACACTATAGAATCTTCTGCAGGATACTTATCCCTTAGAAGTGCACCTCCAACATTTGACTCTCAGTCCTCCTCACTTGGTTCACTATTTTGGAAAATCAAGGCCTGCGTGAACATATTCCATGAAAACGTCACAAAACCAGTGTGAATTTATCCTGAACATAAAAAGTTACAACGTATGAACATCCACAGGGTTCTTATCACTGAGAAGAGAAAGCAAAACATGTGAATTTGATACGTCCTCACTTGGTCACTACTTTCAGGCTCATTACAAGCCTGAACATAGTTGGTAGAATTTGCACAAAACTAATGTTTTCTCCAGAATACAAAGCATTGCAGTCTAGAAATCTGTATAGGATACTTATCCAAAGAAGTGCACATGCTACACATGACTTCCCAAAGAAGTGCACATGCTACATATGACATCCCAAAGAAGTGCACATGCTACATATGACTGTCAATCCTCTTCACATGGTTCATTATTTTGGAAGGGAACGACATGCATGCAACATGTTTCATGGAAACCCCATAAAACAAGTGTGATTTCCTCCTGAACACAAAGAATTACAATATAGAAAGTTCTCTTTGATACTTATCTTAAAGAAGTGCACTTGCAACATTTAACTCAGAGTCCTCCTCACTTGGTTCACTATTTTGTATAATCATGGCCTCTGTGAACATGTGCCATTCAAATGTCACAAAACAAGTATGATTTTCGCCTGAACACCAATTTTATAGTAAAGGAACTTCTCTAGGATACTGATCCCTAGGAAGTGAAATTCCATCATTTGACTCTAAATCCTCCGCAATTGGTTCACTATTTTGGAAAATTATGGCCTGCATGTACATGTTTCATGCCGATATCGCAAAACAAGTATGATCTTCTCCTGTACACAAAGTGTAACACTATAGAATCTTCTGTAGGTAACTTATCCCTCAGAAGTGCACCTCCAACATTTGATTCTCAGTCCTCCTCACTTGGTTCACTATTTTGGAAAAGCAAGGCCTGCGTGAACATATTGCATGAAAACGTCACAAAACCAATGTGAATTTCTCCTGATCATAAAAAGTTACAACGTATAAATATCTACAGGATTCTTATCACTGAGAAGAGAAAGTGCAACATGTGAATTTGATGCGTCCACACTTGGTCACTGCTTTGAAGCTCATTACAAGCCTGTACATAGTTGGTAGAATCAGCACAAAACAAATGTTGTTTTCTCCAGAATACAAAGTTTTACAGTTTAGAAACCTGTGTAGGATACTTTTCCCAAAGAAGTGTACATGCTACTACATATGACTTCCCAAAGGAGTGCACATGCTACATATGACTGTGAGTCCTCTTCACTTGGTTCACTATTTTGGAAGGGAACGACATATATGAAAATGTGTCATGGAAACGTCGTAAAACAAGTGTGATTTCCTCCTGAAAACAAACAGTTACAATATAGAAACTTCTGTTCAATACTAATCCTAAAGAAGTGCACTTGCAACATTTAACTCAGAGTCATCCTCACTTGGATCACTATTTTGGAAAATCAAGGCCTGCGTGAACATATTCCATGAAAACGTCACAAAACCAGTGTGAATTTCTCCTGAACATTAAAACTTACAACATATGAACATCCACAGGATTCTTATCACTTTGAAGAAAAAGTGAAACATGTGAATTTGACGCGTGTTCACTTGGTCACTATTATCAAGCTCATTACAAGCATGAACACAGTTGGTAGAATCAGCACCAAACAAATGTTGTTTTCTCCAGCATGCAACGTTTTACAGTCTAGAAACCTGTGTAGGATACTTTTCCCAAAGAAGTGCACTTGCTACATGTGACATCCTAAAGAAGTGCACATGCTACATATGACTGTGAGTCCTCTTCACTGGTTAACTATTTTGGAAGGGAATGACATGCATGCAACATGTTTCATGGAAACCCCATAAAACAAGTGTGATTTCCTCCTGAACACAAAGAGTTACAATATAGAAAGTTCTCTTCGATACTTATCTTAAAGAAGTGCACTAGCAACATTTAACTCAGAGTCTCCCTCACTTGGGTCACTATTTTGTAAAATCATGGCCTCTGTGAACATGTACCATTCAAATGTCACAAAACAAGTATGATTTTCGCCTGAACACCAATTTTATAGTAAAGGAACTTCTCTAGGATACTTATCGCTAGAAAGTGAAATTCCATCATTTGACTCTGTATCCTCCGCAATTGTTTCACTATTTTTGAAAATCTTGGCCTGCGTGAACATTTTACATGCCATGTCGCAAAACAAGTATGATCTTCTCCTGAACACAAAGTGTAACACTATAGAATCTTCTGTAGGATACTTATCCCTCAGAAGTGCACCACCAAACTTTGACTCCCAGTCCTCCTCACTTGGTTGACTCTTTTGGAAAATCAAGGCCTGTGTGAACATATTCCATGAAAACGTCACAAAACCAGTGTGAATTTCTCCTGATCATAAAAAGTTAAAACGTATGAACATCCACAGGATCCTTATCACTGAGAAGAGAAAGTAAAATATGTGAATTTGACGCGTCCACACTTGGTCACTGCTTTCCAGCTCATTATAAGCCTGAACATATTTGGTAGAATCAGCACAAAACAAATGTTGTTTTCTCCAGAATACATAGTTTTACCTTCCAGAAACCTGTGTAGGATACTTATTCGGGATATGACTTCCCGAAGAAGTGCACATGCTACATATGACTGCGAGTCCTCTTCACTTGGTTCACTATTTTGGAAGGGAAGGACATGCATGAACATGTTTCATGGAAACGACGTAAAACAAGTGTGATTTCCTGCTGAAAACAAAGATATACAATATAGAAACTTCTGTTCGATACTAATCCTAAAGAAGTTCACTTGCAACATTTAACTCAGAGTTCTCCTCACTTGGATCACTGCTTTGGAAAATCAAGGCCTGAGTGAACATATTCCATGAAAACGTCACAAAACCAGTGTGAATTTCTCCTGAACATAAAAAGTTACAACGTATGAACATCCACAGGATTCTTATCACTGAGAAGAGAAAGTGAAACATGTGAATTTGATGCGTCCTCACTTGGTCACTACTTTCAAGCTCATTACAAGCCTGATCATTGTTGGTAGAATCAGCACAAAACAAATGTTGTTTTCTCCAGAATACAAAGTATTACAGTCTAGAAACCTGTGTAGGATACTTATCCAAAAAAGTGCACATGCTACACATGACTTCCCAAAGAAATGCACATGCTACACATGACTTCTCAAAGAAGTGCTCATGCTACATATGACTGTGACTCCTCTTCACTTGGTTCACTATTTTGGAAGGGAATGACATGCATGAAAAGGTTTCATGGAAACCCCATAAAACAAGTGTGATTTCCACCTGAACACAAAGAGTTACAATATAGAAAGTTCTCTTCTATACTTATCTTAAAGAAGTGCTCTTGCAACATTTAACTCAGAGTCCTCCTCACTTGGTTCACTATTTTAGAAAATTATGGCCTGCATTTACATGTTTCATGCCAATATCGCAAAAGAAGTATGATCTTCTCCTGAACACAAAGTGTAACACTATAGAATCTTCTGTAGGTAACTTATCCCTCAGAAGTGCACCTCCAACATTTGATTCTCAGTCCTCCTCACTTGGTTCACTATTTTGGAAAAGCAAGGCATGCGTGAACATATTGCATGAAAACGTCACTAAACCAGTGTGAATTTCTCCTGAACATAAAAAGTTACAACGTATGAACATCCACAGGATTCTTATCTCTGAGAAGAGAAAGTGAAATATGTGAATTTGACGTCCTCACTTGGACACTACTTTCAAGCTCATTACAAGCCTGAACATACTTGGTAGAATCAGCACAAAACAAATGCTGTTTTCTCCAGAATACAAAGTATTACAGTCTAGAAACCTGTGTAGGATACTTTTTCCAAAGAAGTGAACGTGCTACATGTGACATCCCAAAGAAGTGCACATGCTACATATGACTGTGAGTCCTCTTCAGTCGGTTCACTATTTTGGAAGGGAGGGACATGCATGCAACATGTTTCATGGAAAGGTCAAAAAACAAGTTTGATTTCCTCCTGAACACAAAGAGTTACAATATAGAAAGTTCTCTTCGATACTTATCTTAAAGATGTGCACTTGCAACATTTAACTCAGAGTCATCCTCCCTAGGTTAACTATTTTGTAAAATCATGGCCTGTGTGAACATGTGCCATTCAAATGTCACAAAACAAGTATGATTTTTGCCTGAAAACCAATTTTATAGTATAGGAACTTCTACTAGGATACTTCTCCCTAGAATAGTGAAATTCCATCATTTGACTCTGAATCCTCCGCAATTGGTTCACTATCTTGGAAAATCATGGCCTTCGTGAACATGTTACATGCCAATGTCGCAAAACAAGTATGATCTTCTCCTGAACACAAAGTGTAACACTATAGAATATTCTCTACAATATTATCCCTCAGAAGTGCACCTCCAACATTTGACTCTCAGTCCTCCTCACTTGGTTCACTATTTTGGAAAATCAAGGCCTGCGTGAACATATTCCATGAAAACGTCTCAAAACCAGTGTGAATTTCTGCTGATCATAAAAAGTTACAACGTATGAACATCCACAGGATTCTTATCACTGAGAGGAGAAAGTGAAACATGTGAATTTGAGGCATTCTCACTTGGTCACTATTATCAAGCTCATTACAAGCCTGAACATAGTTGGTAGAATCAGCACAAAACAAATGTTGTTTTCTCCAGAATACATAGTTTTACAGTCTAGAAACCTGTGTAGGATACTTATTCCAAAGTAGTGAACATGCTACATATGACTTCCCAAAGAAGTGCACATGCTACATATGATTGTGAGTCCTCTTCACTTCGTTCACTATTTTGAAGGGAACGACATGCATGAACATGTTTCATGGAAACAACGTAAAACAAGTGTGATTTCCTCCTGAAAACAAAGATTTTAAACATAGATACTTCTGTTCGATACTAATCCTAAAGAAGTGCACTTGCAACATTTAACTCAGAATCCTCCTCACTTGGATCACTATTTTGGAAAATCAAGGCCTGTATGAACATATTCGATGAAAACATCACAAAACCAGTAAATTTCTCCTGAACATAAAAAGTTACAACGTATGAACATCCACAGGATTCTTATCACTGAAAAGAGAAAGTGAAATATGTGAATTTGACGCGTCTACACTTGGTCACTACTTTCAAGCTCATTACAAGCCTGAACATAGTTGGTAGAATCAGCACAAAACAAATGTTGTTTTCTACAGAATACATAGTTTTACAGTCCAGAAACCTGTATAGGATACTTATGCAAAGAAGTGCACATGCTACACATGACTTCTCAAAGAAGTGCACATGCTACATATGATTGTCAGTCCTCTTCACTTGGTTCACTCTTTTGGAAGAGAACGACATGCATGAAAATGTTTCAGGAAACCCCATAAAACAAGAGTGATTTCCTCCTGAACACAAAGAGTTACAATATAGAAAGTTCTCTTCGATACTTATCTTAAAGAAGTGCACTTGCAACATTTAACTCAGAGGCCTCCTCACTTGGTTCACTATTTTAGAAAATCATGGCCTGTATGAACATGTGCCATTCAAATGTCACAAACCAAGTATGATTTTCGCCTGAACACCAATTTTATAGTATAGGAACTTCACTAGGATCCTTCTCCCTAAGAAGTGAAATTCCATCATTTGACTCTGAATCCTCCACAATTGGTTCACTATTTTGAAAAATCATGGCCTGCCTGAACATGTTACATGCCAATGTAGCAAAATAAGTATGATCTTCTCCTGAACACAAAGTGCAACACTATAGAATCTTCTGTAGGAAACTTATCCTTCAGAAGTGCACCTCCAACATTTGACTCTCAGTCCTCCTCACTTGGTTCACTATTTTGGAAAAGCAAGGCCTGCGTGAATATATTCCATGAAAACATCACAAAACCAGTGTGAATTTCTCCTGATCATAAAAAGTTAAAACATATGAACATCCACAGGATCCTTATCACTGAGAAGAGAAAGTAAAATATGTGAATTTGACGCATCCACACTTGGTCACTGCTTTCAAGCTCATTACAAGCCTGAACATAGTTGGTAGAATCAGCACAAAACAAATGTTGTTTTCTCCAGAATACATAGTTTTACAGTCCAGAAACCTGTGTAAGATACTTATTCCAAAGAAGTGCACATGCTACATATGACTTCCCAAAGAAGTGCACATGCTACATATGACTTTGAGTCCTCTTCACTTGGTTCACTATTTTGGAAGGGAACGACATGTATGAACATGTTTCATGGAAACGACGTAAAACATGTGTGATTTCCTCCTGAAAACAAAGATTTACAATATAGAAACTTCTGTTCGATACTAATCTTAAAGAAGTTCACTTGCAACATTTAACGCAGAGTTCTCCTCACTTGGATCACTGTTTTGGAAAATCAAGGACTGCGTGAACATATTCCATGAAAACGTCACAAATCCAGTGTGAATTTCTCCTGAACATAAAAGGTTACAACGTATGAACATACACAGGATTCTTATCACTGAGAAGAGAAAGTGAAACATGTGAATTTGATGCGTCCTCACTTGGTCACTACTTTCAAGCTCATTACAAGCCTGAACATAGTTGGTAGAATTAGCACAAAACAAATGTTTTCTCCAGAATACAAAGTATTACAGTCTAGAAACCTGTGTAGGATACTTTTCCCAAAGAAGTGCACGTGCTACATGTGACATCCCAAAGAAGTGCACATGCTACATGTGACTGTGAGTCCTCTTCAGTCGGTTCACTATTTTGGAAGGGAAGGACATGAATGCAACATGTTTCATGGAAACGTCAAAAAACAAGTGTGATTTCCTGCTCAACACAACGACTTACAATATAGAAAGTTCTCTTCGATACTTATCTTAAAGAAGTGCACTTGCAACATTTAACTCAGAGTCCTCCTCACTTGGGTCACTATTTTGTAAAATCATGGGCTGTGTAAACATGTGCCATTCAAATGTCACAAAAAAGGTATGATTTTCGACTGACCAACAATTTTATAGTATAGGGACTTTTCTAGGATACTTATCCCTAGGAAGTGAAATTCCATCATTTGACTCTGAATCCTCCGCAATTGGTTCACTATTTTGGAAAATCATGGCCTGCCTGAACATGTTACATGCCAATGTCGCAAAACAAGTATGATCTTCTCCTGAACACAAAGTGCAACACTATAGAATCTTCTGTACAATATTATGCCTCAGAAGTGCACCACCAAACTTTGAATCTCAGTCCTCCTCAGTTGGTTCACTATTTTGGAAAATCAAGGCCTGCGTGGACATATTCCATGAAAACGTCACAAAAGCACAGTGAATTTCTCCTGATCATAAAAAGTTACAACGTATAAATATCTACAGTATTCTTATCACTGAGAAGAGAAAGTTAAACATGTGAATTTGATGCGTCCACACTTGGTCACTGCTTTGAAGCTCATTACAAGCCTCTACATAGTTGGTAGAATCAGCACAAAACAAATATTGTTCTCTCCAGAACACAAAGTTTTACAGTCTAGAAACCTGTGTAGGATACTTTTTCCAAAGAAGTGTACATGCTACATATGACTTCCCAAAGGAGTGCACATGCTACATATGACTGTGAGTCCTCTTCACTTGGTTCACTATTTTGGAAGGGAACGACATGCATGAACATGTTTCATGGAAATGTCATAAAACAAGTGTGATTTCCTCCTGAAAACAAAGATTTACAATATAGAAACTTCTGTTCGATACTAATGCTAAAGAAGTGCACTTGCAACATTTAACTCAGAGTCCTCCTCACTTGGATCACTGTTTTGGAAAATCAAGGCCTGGGGGAACATATTCCATGAAAACGTCACATAACCAGTGTGAATTTCTCCTGAACATAAAAAGTTACAACGTATGAACTTCCACAGGATTCTTATCACTGAGAAGAGAAAGTGAAACTTGTGAATTTGACGCGTGTTCACTTGGTCACTATTATCAAGCTCATTACAAGCCTGAACACAGTTGGTAGAATCAGCACAAAACAAATGTTGTTTTCTACAGCATACAAAGGTTTACAGTCTAGAAATCTGTGTAGGATGCTTTTCCCAAAGAAGTGCACATGCTACATGTGACATCCTAAAGAAGTGCACATGCTACATATGACTGTGTGTCCTCTTCGCTTGGTTCACTATTTTGGAAGGGAACGACATACATGCAACATGTTTCAATGAAATCTCGTAAAACAAGTGTGATATTCTCCTTAAAACAAAGTGTTGCAATATAAAAAGTTTTCTTCAATACTTATCTTAAAGAAGTGCACTTGGAATATTTAACTCAGAGTCCTCATCACTCGTTCACTATTTTGTAAAATCATGGCCTCTGTGAACATGTGCCATTCAAATGTCACAAAACAAGTATGATTTTCGCCTGAACACCAATTTTATAGTAAAGGAACTTCTCTAGGATACATATCCCTAGGAAGTGAAATTCCATCATTTAACTCTGAATACTCCGCAATTGGTACACTATTTTTGAAAATCTTGGCCTGCGTGAACATGTTACATGCCAATGTCGCAAAACAAGCATGATCTTCTCCTGAACACAAAGTGTAACACTATAGAATCTTCTGAAGGATACTTATCCCTCAGATGTGCACCACCAAACTTTGACTCCCAGTCCTCCTCACTTGGTTGACTATTTTGGAAAATCAAGGCCTGCGTGAACATATTCCATGAAAACGTCACAAAACCAGTGAGAATTTCTCCTGAACATAAAAAGTTACAAAGAATGAACATCCACAGGATTCTTATCACTGAGAAGAGAAAGTGAAACATGTTAATTTGACGCGTCCACACTTGGTCACTGCTTTCAAGCTCTTTACAAGCCTGAACATAGTTGGTAGAATCAGCACAAAACAAATGTTTTTTACGCCAGAATTCAAAGTATTACAGTCTAGAAACGTGTGTAGGCTACTAATCCAAGAAGTGCACATGCTACACATGGCTTCCCAAAGAAGTGCACATAGTACACATGACTTCCCAAAGAAGTGCACATGCTACATATGACTGTGAGTCCTCTTCACTTGGTTCACAATTTTGGAAGGGAATCACATACATGAACATGTTTCATGGAAACGACGTAAAACAAGTGTGATTTCCTCCTGAAAACAAAGATTTACAATATAGAAACTTCTGTTAGATACTAATCCTAAAGAAGTACACTTGCAACATTTAACTCAGAGTTCTCTTCACCTGGATCACTGTTTTGGAAAATCAAGGCCTGCGTGAACATAATTCATGAGAATGTCACAAAACCAGTGTGAATTTTTCCTGTACATTAAAACTTACAACGTATGAACATCCACAGGATTCTTATCACTGAAAAGAGAAAGTGAAACTTGTGAATTTGACGCGTGTTCACTTGGTCACTATTATCAAGCTCATTACAAGCCTGAACACAGTTGGTAGAATCAGCACAAAATAAATGTTGTTTTCTCCAGCAAACAAAGGTTTACAGTCTAGAAACCTGTGTAGGATGCTTTTCCCAAAGAAGTGCACATGCTACATGTGTCATCCTAAAGAAGTGCACATGCTACATATGACTGTGAGTCCTCTTCACTTGGTTCACTATTTTGGAAGGGAACGAAATGCATGAAAATGTTTCATGGTAACACCATAAAACAAGTGTGATTTCCTCCTGAACACAAAGAGTTACAATATATAAAGTTCTCTTTGATACTTATCTTAAAGAAGTGCACTTGCAACATTAAACTCAGAGTCCTCCTCACTTGGTTCACTATTTTAGAAAATTATGGCCTGCATGAACATGTTGCATGTCAATGTCGCAAAACAAGTATTATCTTCTCCTGAACACAAAGTGTAACACTATAGAATCTTCTGTAGGAAACTTATCCCTCAGAAGTGAACCTCCAACATTTGATTCTCAGTCCTCCTCACTTGCTTCACTATTTTGGAAAAGCAAGGCCTGTGTGAACATATTCCATGAAAACGTCACAAAACCAGTATGAGTTTCTCCTGAAAATAAATATTACAACGTATGAACATCCACAGGATTTTTATTACTGAGAAGAGAAAGTGAAACATGAATTTTACGCGTTCTCACTTGGTCACTATTATCAAGCTCATAACAAGCCTGAACATAGTTGGTAGAATCAGCACAAAACAAACGTTTTTTTCTCCAGAATACAAAGTATTACAGTCTAGAAACCTGTGTAGGATGCTTTTACCAAAAAAGTGCACGTGCTACATGTGACATCCCAAAGAAGTGCACATGCTACATATGAGTGTGAGTCCTCTTCAGTCGGTTCACTATTTTGGAAGGGAAGGACATGCATGCAACATGTTTCATGGAAACGTCAAAAACAAGTGTGATTTCCTCCTGAACACAAAGAGTTACAATATAGAAAGTTCTCTTCGATACTTATCTTAAAGAAGTGCACTTGCAACATTTAACTCAGAGTCCTCGTCACTTGGTTCACTATTTTCTAAAATCATGGCCTGTGTAAACATGTGACATTCAAGTGTCACAAAAAAGGTATGATTTTCGCCTGAACACCGATTTTATAGTATAGGAACTTTTCTAGGATACTTATCCCTAGGAAGTGAAATTCCATCATTTGACTCTGAATCCTCCGCAATTGGTTCACTATTTTGGAAAATCATGGCCTGCCTGAACATGTTACATGCCAATGTCGCAAAACAAGTATGATCTTCTCCTGAACACAAAGTGCAACACTATAGAATCTTCTGTACAAAATTATGCCTCAGAAGTGCACCACCAAACTTTGACTCTCAGTCCTCCTCAGTTGGTTCACTATTTTGGAAAATCAAGGCCTGCTTGAACATATTCCATGAAAACGTCACAAAACCAGTGTGAATTTCTCCTGAACATAAAAAGTTACAACGTATGAACATCCACAGGATTCTTATCACTGAGAAGAGAAAGTGAAAAATGTGCATTTGACGCGTCCTCACTTGGTCACTATTATCAAGCTCATTACATGCCTGAACATAGTTGGTAGAATCAGCACAAAACAAATGTTGTTTTCTCCAGAATACAAAGTATTTCATCTAGAAACCTGTGTAGGATACTTATCCAAAGAAGTGCACATGCTACAAATGACTTCACAAAGAAGTGCACATGCTACACATGACTTCCCAAAGAAGTGCATATGCTACATATGACTGTCAGTTCTCTTCACTTGGTTCACTATTTTGGAAGGGAATGACATGCATGAATATGTTTCATGGAAACCTCATAAAACAAGTGTAATTTCCTCCTGAACACAAAGAGTTACAATATAGAAAGTTCTCTTCGATACTTATCTTAAAGAAGTGCACTTGCAACATTTAACTCAGAGTCTTCCTCTCTTTGTTCACTATTTTGTAAAACCATGGCCTGTGTGAACATGTGCCATTCAAATGTCACAAAACAAGTATGATTTTCGCCTGAACACCAATTTTATAGTATAAGAACTTCTCTAGGATACTTATCCCTAGGAAGTGAAATTCCATCATTTGTCTCTGAATCCTCCGCAATTGGTTCACTAATTTGAAAAATCATGGCCTGCGTGAACATGTTACATGCCAATGTCGCAAAACAAGTACGATCTTCTCCTGAACACAACGTGTAACACTATAGAATCTTCTGTAGGATACTTATCCCTCAGAAGTGCACCTCCAACATTTGAATCTCAGTCCTCCTCACCTGGTTCACTATTTTGGAAAATCAAGGCCTGCGTTAACATATTCCATGAAAACGTCACAAAACCAGTGGAAATTTCTCCTAATAATAAAAAGTTGCAACTTATGAATATCTACAGGATTCTTATCACTGAGAAGAGAAAGTGAATCAAGTGCATTTGACGCGTCCACACTTGGTCACTGCTTTCAAGCTCATTACAAGCCTGAATATAGTTGGTAAAAATCAGCACAAAACAAATGTTGTTTTCTCCATAATACAAAGTTTTATAGCCTAGAAACCTGTGTAGGATACTTTTCCCAAAGAGGTGCACATGCTACATATGACTTTGTGTCCTCTTCACTTGGTTCACTATTTTGGAAGGGAACGACATGAATGAACATGTCTCATAGATACATCGTAAAACAAGTGTGGTTTCCTCCTGAAAACAAAGAGTTACAATATAGAAACTTCTGTTCGATACTAATCCTAAAGAAGAGCACTTGCAACATTTAACTCAGAGTCCTCCTCTCTTGGATCACTATTTTGGAAAATCAAGGCCTGCGTGAACATATTCCATGAAAACGTCACAAACCAGTGTGAATTTCTCCTGAACATAAAAAGTTACAATGTATGAACATCTACAGGATTCTTATCACTGAGAAGTGAAAGTGAAACATCTGAATTTAATGCGTCCTCACTTGGTCACTATTTTCAAGCTCATTACAAGCCTGAACATAGTTGGTAGAATCAGCACAAAAAAAATGTTGTTTTCTATAGAATACAACGTTTTACAGTCTAGAAACCTGTGTAGGATACTTTTCCCAAAGAGGTGTACATGCTACATGTGACATCCCAAAAAAGTGCACATGCTACATATGACTGTCAGTCCTCTTCACATGGTTCACTATTTTGGAAGGGAACGACATGCATGTAATATATTTCATGGAAACGTCAAAAAACCAGTGTGATTTCCTCCTGAACACAAAGAGCTACAATTTAGAAAGTTCTCTTTGATACTTATTTTAAAGAAGTGCACTTGCAACATTTAACTCAGAGGCCTCCTAACTTGGTTCACTATTTTGTAAAATCATGGCCTATGTGAACATGTGCCATTCAAATGTCACAAAACAAGTATGATTTTCGCCTGAACACCAATTTTGGAGTATAGGAACTTCTCTAGGATACTTATGCCTAGGAAGTGAAATTCCATCATTTGAATCTGAATACTCGGCAATTGGTTCACTATTTTAGAAAATCATGGCCTGCATGAATATGTTACATGCCAATGTCGCAAAACAAGTATGTTCTTCTCTTGAACACAAAGTATAACACTATAGAATCTTCTGTAGGATACTTATGCCTCAGAACTGCACCACCAAACTTTGACTCTCAGTCCTCCACACTTGGTTCACTATTTTGGAAAATCAAGGCCTGCGTGAGTATATTCCATGAAAACGTCACAAAACCAGTGTAAATTTCTCCTAATCATAAAAAGTTGCAACGTATGAATATCTACAGGATTCTTATCACTGAGAAGAGAAAGTGAAAAATGTGAATTTGATGCGTCCACACTTGGTCACTGCTTTCAAGCTCATTACAAGCCTGAACATAGTTGGTAGAATGAGCACAAAACAAATGTGTTTTCTCCATAATACAAAGTTTTACAGTCTAGAAACCTGTGTAGGATACTTTTCCCAATGAGGTGCACATGCTACATATGACTGTGAGTACTGTTCACTTGGTTCACTATTTCGGAAGGGAACGACATGCATGAACATGTTTCATAGATACGTAGTAAAACAAGTGTGATTTCCTCCTGTAAACAAAGAGTTATAATATACAAACTTCTGTTTGATACTAATCCTAAAGAAGTGCACTTGCAACATTTATCTGAGAGTCCTCCTCACTTGGATCACTATTTTGGAAAATCAAGGCCTGCGTGAACATATTCCATGAAAACGTCACAAAACCAGTGTGAATTTCTCCTGACCGTAAAAAGTTACAACGTATGGACATGCACAGGATTCTTATCACTGAGAAGAGAAAGTGAAATATGTAAATTTGACGCGTCCTCACTTGGTCCCTATTATCAAGCTCATTACAAGCCTGAACATAGTTGGTAGAATCAGCACAAAACAAATGTTGTTTTCTCTAGAAGACAAAGTATTACAGTATAGAAACCTGTGTAGGATACTTTACCCACAAAAGTGCACATGCTACACATGACTTCCTGAAGAAGTGCACATGCTACACATGACTTCCCAAAGAAGTGCACATGCTACTTGTGACTGTGAGTCCTCTTTACTTGGTTCACTATTTTGGAAGGGAACGACATGCATGAACATGTTTCATGGAAACCTCATAAAACAAGTGTGATTTCCTCCTGAACACAAAGAGTTACAATAAAGAAAGTTCTCTTCGATACTTATCTTAAAGAAGTGCACTTGCAACATTTAACTCAGAGTCCTCTTCACTTGGTTCACTATTTTGTAAAATCATGGCCTGTGTGAACATGTGCCATTCAAATGTCACAAAACAAGTATGATTTTAGCCTGAACACCAATTTTATAGTATATGAACTTCTCCAGGATTCTTATCACTAGGAAGTGATATTCCATCATTTGACTCTGAATCCTCCACAATTGGTTCACTATTTTGGAAAATCATGTCCTGCATGAACATGTTACATGCCAATGTCGCAAAACAAGTAAGTTCTTCTCCTGAACACAAAGTGTAACAGTATAGAATCATCTGTAGGATACTTATCCCTCAGAAGTGCACCACCAAACTTTGACTCTCAGTCCTCCTCACTTGGTTCACTACTTTGGAAAATCAATTCCTGCGTGAACATACTCCATGAAAACGTCACAAAACCAGTGTGAATTTCTCCTGAACATAAAAAATTATAAAGGATTAATATCTACAGGATCCTTAACACTGAGAAGAGACAGTGAAACATGTGAATTTGACGCGTCCTCATATGGTTACTATTATCAAGCTATTTACAAGCCTGAACATAGTTGGTTGAATCAGCACAAAACAAATGTTGTTTTCTCCAGAATACAAAATATTAGAGTCTAGAAACCTGTGTAGCCTACATATACCAATGAAGTGCACATGCTACACATGGCTTCAGAAAGAAGAGCACATGCTACATATGACAGTGAGTCCTCTTCACTTCATTCACTATTTTTGGAAGGGAACAACATGCATGAACATGTTTCATGCAAACGTCCTAAAAAAAAGTGTGATTTCCTCCTGAAAACAAAGAGTTACAACATAAAAACTTCTGTTCGATACTTATCCTAAAGAAGTGCACTTGCAACATTTAACTGAGAGTCCTCCTCACTTGCTTAAACTATTTCAGAAAATCATGGCCTGCGTGAACATGTTACATGCCAATTTCACAAAACACGTATGATCTTCTCCTGAACACAAAGTGTAACACTATAGAATCTTCTGTAGGATACTTATCCCTCAGAAGTGCACCTCCAACCTTTGACTCTCAGTCCTCCTCTCTAGGTTCACTATTTTGGAAAATCAAGGCCTGCGTGAGCATATTCCATGAAAACGTCACAAAACCAGTGTGAATTTCTCCAGAACATAAAAAGTTACAACGTATGAACATGTACAGGATTCTTATCACTGAGAAGTGAAACTGAAACATCGGAATTTGATGCATCCTCACCTGGTCACTATTTTCAACCTCATTACACCTGAACATAGCTGGTAGAATCAGCACAAAGCAAATGTTGTTTTCTCCAGAATAGAATGTTTTACAGTCTAGAAACCTGTGTAGCATACTTTTCCCAAAGAAGTGCACATGCTACATGTGACATCCAAAAGAAGTGCACATGCTACATATGACTGTGAATCCTCTTCACTTGGTTCACAGTTTTGGAATGGAAAGACATGCATGCAACATGTTTCATGGAAAAATCAAAAAACAAGTGTGATTTCCTCCTGAACACAAAGAGTTACAATATAGAAAGTTCTCTTCGATACTTATCTTAAAGAAGTGCATTTCCAACATTTAATTCAGAGTCCTCCTCATTTGGTTCACTATTTTGTAAAATCATGGCCTGTGTGAACCTGTGATATTCAAATGTCACAAAACAATTATGATTTTCGCCTGAACACCAATTTTATAGTATAGGAACTTCTCTAGGATACTTATCCCTAGGAAGTGAAATTCCATCTTTTGACTCTGAATCCTCTGCAATTGGTTCACTATTTTGGAAAATCATGGCCTGCGTGAACATGTTACATGCCAATGTCGCAAAACAAGTACGATCTTCTCCTGAACAAAAAGTGTAACACTATAGAATCTTCTGTAGGATACTTATCCCTCGGAAGTGCACTTGCAACATTTGACTCTCAGTTCTCCTCACTTGGTTCTCTATTTTGGAAAATCAAGGCCTGCGTGAACATATTCCATGAAAACGTCACAAAACCACTGTGAATTTCTCCTGAACATAAACAATTATAAAGTATTAATATCTACAGGATTCTTATCACTGAGAAGAGACAGTGAAACATGTGAATTTGACGCGTCCTCACTTGGTCACTATTATCAAGCTCTTTACAAGCCTGAACATGGTTGGTAGAATCAGCACAAAACAAATGTTGTTTTCTCCAGAATAAAAAGTTTTACAGTCTAGAACCCTGTGTAGGATACTTATCCCAATGAATTTCACATGCTACACATGTCTTCAGAAAGAAGAGCACATGCTACATATGACTGTGAGTCCTCTTCACTTCATTCACTAATTTGGAAGGGAACAACATGCATGAACATGTTTCATGCAATCGTCGTAAAACAAGTGTGATTTCCTCCTGAACACAAAGAGTTACAACATAGAAACTTCTGTTTGATACTTATCCTAAAGAAGTGCACTTGCAACATTTAACTGAGAGTCCTCCTCACTTGGTTAACTATTCTAGAAAATCATGGCCTGCTTGAACATTTTACATGCCAATGTCGCAAAACAGGTATGATCTTCTCCTGAACACAAAGTGTATCACTTTAGAATCTTCTGTAGGATACTTATCCCTCAGAAGTGCACTTGCAACATTTGACTCAGTTCTCCTCACTTGGTTCTCTATTTTGGAAAATCAAGGCCTGCGTGAACATATTCCATGAAAACGTCACAAAACCACTGTGAATTTCTCCTGAACATAAAAAATTATAAAGGATTAATATCTACAGGATCCTTATCACTGAGAAGAGAAAGTGAAACATGTGAATTTGACGCGTCCACACTTGGTCACTGCTTTCAAGCTCATTACAAGCTTGAACATAGTTGGTAGAATCAGCACAAAACAAATGTTGTTTTCTCCAGAATAAAAACTTTTACAGTCTAGAAACCTGTGTAGGATACTTTTCCCAAGAAGTGCACATGCTACATATGAGTTCACAAAGAAGTACACATGCTATATATGACTGTGAGTCCTCTTCACTTGGTATAATATTTTGGAAATTAACGACCTGCATGAACATGTTTCATGGAAACGTCAAAAAACAAGTGTGATTTCCTCCTGAACACAAAGAGTTACAATATAGAAAGTTCTCTTCAATACTTATATTACAGAAGTTCACTTACAACATTTAACTCAGAGCCCTCCTCACTTGGTTCACTATTTTGTAAAATCATGGCCTGTGTGAACATGTGCCATTCAAATATCACAAACCAAGTATAATTTTCGCCTGAACACCAATTTTATAATATAGGAACTTTTCTAGGATACTTATCCCTAGGAAGTGAAATTCCATCATTTGCCTCTGAATCCTCCGCAATTGGTTCACTATTTTGGAAAATCATGGCCTGCCTGAACATGTTACATGCCAATGTCGCAAAACAAGTATGATCTTCTCCTGAACACAAAGTGCAACACTATAGAATCTTCTGTACAATATTATCCCTCAGAAGTGCACCACCAAAGTTTGACTCTCAGTGCTCCTCAGTTGGTTCACTATTTTCGAAAATCAAGGCCTGCGTGAACATATTCCATGAAAACGTCACAAAACAAGTGTGAATTTCTCCTGAACATAAAAAGTTACAAAGGATGAACATCCACAGGATTCTTATCACTGAGAAGAGAAAGTGAAACCTGTGAATTTGATGCGTCCTCACTTGGTCACTACTTTCAAGCTCATTACAAGCCTGAACATAGTTGGTAGAATCAGCACAAAGCAAATGTTGTTTTGTCCAGAATAGAAAGTATTACAGTCTAGAAACCTGTGTAGGATACTTATCCAAAGAAGTGCACATGAAACACATGACTTCCTAAAGAAGTGCACATGCTACACATGAGTTCCCAAAGAAGTTAACATGCTACACATGACTTCAGAAAGAAGAGCACATGCTACATATCACTGTGAGTCCTCTCCACTTGGTTAACTATTTTGGAAGGGAACGACATGCATGTACATGTTTCATGGAAATGTCATAAAACACGTGTGATTTCCTCCTGAAAAAAAAGAGTTACAACATAGAAACTTCTATTCGATACTTATCCTAAAGAAGTGCAATTGCAACATTTAACTGAGAGTCCTCCTCACTTGGTTAACTATTCTAGAAAATCATGGCCTGCTTGAACATTTTACATGCCAATGTCGCAAAACACGTATGATCTTCTCCTGAACACAAAGTGTAACACTTTAGAATCTTCTGTAGGATACATATCCCTCAGAAGTGCACTTGCAACATTTGACTCTCAGTGCTCCTCACTTGGTTCTCTATTTTGGAAAATCAAGCCCTGTGTGAACATATTCCATGAAAACGTCACAAAACCACTGTGAATTTCTCCTGAACATAAAAAATTATAAAGGATTAATATCTACAGGATCCTTATCACTGAGAAGAGACAGTGAAACATGTGAATTTGACGCGTCCTCACTTGGTCACTATTATCAAGCTCTTTACAAGCCTG
The DNA here is from genome assembly GCA_023101885.1 of Typhlomys cinereus. Classification (NCBI taxonomy): domain Eukaryota; kingdom Metazoa; phylum Chordata; class Mammalia; order Rodentia; family Platacanthomyidae; genus Typhlomys; species Typhlomys cinereus. Next base: position 677,981 of record JALPQD010000666.1, read on the forward strand.
AACATGGTTGGTAGAATCAGCACAAAACAAATGTTGTTTTCTCCAGAATAAAAAGTTTTACAGTCTAGAACCCTGTGTAGGATACTTATCCCAATCAATTTCACATGCTACACATGACTTCAGAAAGAAGAGCACATGCTACATATGACTGTGAGTCCTCTTCACTTCATTCACTAATTTGGAAGGGAACAACATGCATGAACATGTTTCATGCAATCGTCGTAAAACAAGTGTGATTTCCTCCTGAACACAAAGAGTTACAATATAGAATCTCCTGTTCGATACTACTCCTAAAGAAATGCACTTACAACATTTCATTCAGAGTCCTCCTCATTTGGATCACTATTTTGGAAAATTAAGGCCTGCATGAACATATTCCATGAAAATTTCACAAACCCAGTGTGAATTTCTCCTGAACATAAAAAGTTACAAAGGATGAACATCCACAGGATTCTTATCACTGAGAAGAGAAAGTGAAACATGTGAATTTGACGCGTCCACACTTGGTCACTGCTTTCAAGCTCATTACAAGCCTAAACATAGTTGGTAGAATCAGCACAAACAAATGTTGTTTTCTCCAGAATACAAAGGTTTACAGTCTAGAAACCTGTGTAGGATAATTATCCAAAGAAGTGCACATGCTACACAAGACTTTCCAAAGAAGTGCACATGCTACACAAGACTTTCCAAAGAAGTGCACATGGTACACATGACTTCCCAAAGAAGTGCACAGGCTGCATATGACTGCCAGTCCTATTCACTTGGTTCACTATTTTGGAGGGGAACGATATTCATGGACATGTTTCATGGAAACCTCATAAAACAAGTGTGATTTCCTCCTGAACACAAAGAGTTACAATATAGAAAGTTCTCTTCGATACTTATCTTAAAGAAGTGCACTTGCAACATTTAACTCAGAGTCCTCCTCACTTGGTTCACTATTTTGTAAAATCAAGGCCTGTGTGAACATGTGCCAATCAAATGTCACAAAACAAGTATGATTTTCGCCTGATCACCAATTTTATACCATAGGAACTTCTCTAGGATACATATCCGTAGGAAGTGACATTCCATCATTTGACTCTGAATCCTCGGCAATTGATTCACTATTTTGGAAAATCATGGCCTGCGTGAACCTGTTACATGCCCATGTCGCAAAACAAGTATGATCTTCTCCTGAACACAAAGTGTAACATTATAGAATCTTCTTGACAATATTATCCCTCAGAAGTGCACCACCAAACTTTGATTCTCAGTCCTCCTCACTTGGTTCACTATTTTGGATAATCAAGGCCTGCGTGAACTTATTCCATGAAAAAGTCACAAAACCAGTGTGAATTTCTGCTGATCATAAAAAGTTACAAAGGATGAATATCTACAGGATTCTTATCACTGAGAAGAGAAAGTGAAACATGTGAATTTGACTCGTCCACACTTGGTCACTGCTTTCAAGCTCCTTACAAGCTTGAACATAGTTGTTAGAATCAGCATAAAACAAATGTTGTTTTCTCCAGAATAAAAACTTTTACAGTCTAAAAACCTGTGTAGGATACTTTTCCCAAGAAGTGCACATGCTACATATGATTTCACAAAGAAGTACACATGCTACATATGACTGTGAGTCCTCTTCACTTGGTATAATATTTTGGAAATTAACGACCTGCATGAACATGTTTCATGGAAACGTCAAAAAACAAGTGTGATTTCCTCCTGAACACAAAGAGTTACAATATAGAAAGTTCTCTTCAATACTTATATTACAGAAGTTCACTTGCAACATTTAACTCAGAGCCCTCCTCACTTGGTTCACTATTTTGTAAAATCATGGCCTGTGTGAACATGTGCCATTCAAATATCACAAAACAAGTATAATTTTCGCCTGAACACCAATTTTATAATATAGGAACTTTTCTAGGATACTTATCCCTAGGAAGTGAAATTCCATCATTTGCCTCTGAATCCTCCGCAATTGGTTCACTATTTTGGAAAATCATGGCCTGCCTGAACCTGTTACATGCCAATGTCGCAAAACAAGTATGATCTTCTCCTGAACACAAAGTGCAACACTATAGAATCTTCTGTACAATATTATCCCTCAGAAGTGCACCACCAAAGTTTGACTCTCAGTGCTCCTCAGTTGGTTCACTATTTTGGAAAATCAAGGCCTGCGTGAACATATTCCATGAAAACGTCACAAAACAAGTGTGAATGTCTCCTGAACATAAAAAGTTACAAAGGATGAACATCCACAGGATACTTATCACTGAGAAGAGAAAGTGAAACATGTGAATTTGATGCGTCCTCACTTGGTCACTACTTTCAAGCTCATTACAAGCCTGAAGATAGTTGGTAGAATCAGCACAAAACAAATGTTGTTTTCTCCAGAATAGAAAGTATTACAGTCTAGAAACCTGTGTAGGATACTTATCTAAAGAAGTGAACATGAAACACATGACTTCCTAAGTAAGTGCACATGCTACACATGAGTTCCCAAAGAAGTTAACATGCTACACATGACTTCAGAAAGAAGAGCACATGCTACATATCACTGTGAGTCCTCTCCAATTAGTTCACTATTTTGGAAGGGAACGACATGCATGTTCATGTTTCATGGAAATGTCGTAAAACACGTGTGATTTCCTCCTGAAAACAAAGAGTTACAACATAGAAACTGTGTTCGATACGTATCCTAAAGAAGTGCACTTGCAACATTTAACTGAGAGTCCTCCTCACTTGGTTAAACTATTTTAGAAAATCATGGCCTGCGTGAACATATTACATGCCAATGTCGTAAAACACGTATGATCTTCTCCTGAACACAAAGTGTAACACTATAGAATCTTCTGTAGGATACTTATCCCTCAGAAGTGCACCTCCAACATTTGATTCTCAGTCCTCCTCATTTGGTTCACTATTTAGGAAAATCAAGGCCTGCATGAACATATTCCATGAAAACATCACAAAACCAGTGTGAATTTCTCCTGAACATAAAAAGTTACAACGTATGAACATCTACAGGATTCTTATCACTGAGAAGAGAAAGTGACAAATGTGAATTTGATGCGTCTTCACTTGGTCACTATTTTCAAGCTCATTACAAGCCTGAACAGTGTTGGTGGAATCAGCACAAAACAAATGTTGTTTTCTCCATAATACAAAGATGTACAGTCTAGACACCTGTGTAGGATACTTTTCCCAAAGAAGTGCACATGCTACATGTGACATCCCAAAGAAGTGCACATGCTACATGGGACTGTGAGTCCTCTTCAGTCGGTTCACTATTTTGGAAGGGAAGGACAATGCATGAACATGTTTCATGCAATAGTCGTAAAACAAGTGTGATTTCCTCCTGAACACAAAGAGTTACAACATAGAAAATTCTGTTCGATACTAATCCTAAAGAAGTGCACTTGAAACATTTAACTCAGAGTCTTCCTCACTTGGATCACTATTTTGGAAAATCAAGGCCTGCGTGAACATATTCCATGAAAACGTCACAAAACCAGTGTGAATTTCTCCTTAACAGGAAAAGTTACAAGGTATGAACATACACAGGAGTTTTATCACTGAGAAGAGAAAGTGAAACATGTGAATTTGACGCGTCCTCACTTGGTCACTATTATCAAGCTCACAACAAGCCTGAAGATAGTTGGTAGAATCAGCACAAAAGAAATGTTGTTTTTTCCAGAATACAAAGTATTACAGTCTAGAAACCTGTGTAGGATACTTATCCAAATAAGTGCACATGCTACACATGACTTCCCAAAGAAGTGCACATGCTACACATGACTTCCCAAAGAAGTGCACATGCTACATATGACTGTGAGTCCTCTTCAATTGGTTCACTATTTTGGAAGGGAACGACAGGCATGAACATGTTTCATGGAAACCTCATAAAACATGTGTGATTTCCTCCTGAACACAAAGAGTTACAATATAGAAACTTTTGTTTGATATTAATCCTAAAGAGGTGCACTTGCAACAGTTAACTCAGAGTCCTCATCACTTGGATCAGTATTTTGGAAAATCAAGGCCTGCGTGAACATATTCCATGAAAACGTCACAAAACCACTGTGAATTTCTCCTGAACATAAAAAATTATAAAGGATTAATATCTACAGGATCCTTATCACTGAGAAGAGACAGTGAAACATGTGAATTTGACGCGTCCTCACTTGGTCACTATTATCAAGCTCCTTACAAGCCTGAACATGGTTGGTAGAATCAGCACAAAACAAATGTTGTTTTCTCCAGAATAAAAAGTTTTACATTCTAGAACCCTGTGTAGGATACTTATCCCAATCAATTTCACATGCTACACATGACTTCAGAAAGAAGAGCACATACTACATATGACTGTGAGTCCTCTTCACTTCATTCACTAATTTGGAAGGGAACAACATGCATGAACATGTTTCATGCAATCGTCGTAAAACAAGTGTGATTTCTTCCTGAACACAAAGAGTTACAACATAGAAACTTCTGTTTGATACTTATCCTAAAGAAGTGCACTTGCAACATTTAACTGACAGTCCTCCTCACTTGGTTAACTATTCTAGAAAATCATGGCCTGCTTGAACATTTTACATGCCAATGTCGCAAAACACGTATGATCTTCTCCTGAACACAAAGTGTAACACTTTAGAATCTTCTGTAGGATACGTATCCCTCAGAAGTGCACTTGCAACATTAGACTCTCAGTTCTCCTCACTTGGTTCTCTATTTTGGAAAATCAAGGCCTGCATGAACATATTCCATGAAAACGTCACAAAACCAGTGTGAATTTCTCCTGAACTTAAAAAGTTACAACATATGAACATCTAAAGGATTCTTATCACTAAGAAGTGAAAGTGAAACATCGAAATTTGATGTGTCCTCACATGGTCACTATTTTCAAACTAATTACAAGCCTGAACATAGTTTGTAGAATCAGCACAAAACTAATGTTGTTTTCTCCAGAATACAAAGTTTTACAGTCTAGAAACCTGTGTAGGATACTTTTCCCAATGAAGTGCACATGCTACATGTGACATCCCAAAGAGGTGCACATGCTCCATATGACTATGAGTCCTCTTCACTTGGTTCACTATTTTGGAAGGGAACAACATGCAGTAACATGTTTCATGGAAACGTCGTAAAACAAGTGTGATTTCCTCCTGAACACAAAGAGTTACAATATAGAAACTTCTGTTCGATACTACTCCTAAAGAAATGCACTTACAACATTTCACTCAGAGTCCTCCTCATTTGGATCACTATTTTGGAAAATTAAGGCCTGCATGAACATATTGCATGAAAATTTCACAAACCCAGTGTGAATTTCTCCTGAACATAAAAAGTTACAAAGGATGAACATCCACAGGATTCTTATCACTGAGAAGAGAAAGTGAAACATGTGAATTTGACGAGTCCACACTTGGTCACTGCTTTCAAGCTCATTACAAGCCTAAACATAGTTGGTAGAATCAGAACAAACAAATGTTGTTTTCTCCAGAACACAAAGGTTTACAGTCTAGAAACCTGTGTAGGATAATTATCCAAAGAAGTGCACATGCTACACAAGACTTTCCAAAGAAGTGCACATGCTACACAAGACTTTCCAAAGAAGTGCACATGCTACACATGACTTCCTAAAGAAGTGCACAGGCTGCATATGACTGCCAGTCCTATTCACTTGGTTCACTATTTTGGAGGGGAACGATATTCATGACATGTTTCATGGAAACCTCATAAAACAAGTGTGATTTCCTCCTGAACACAAAGAATTACAATAAAGAAAGTTCTCTTCGATACTTATCTTAAAGAAGTGCACTTGCAACATTTAGCCCATAGTCCTCCTCACTTGGTTCACTATTTGTAAAATCATGGCCATGTAAACCTGTGATATTCAAATGTCAGAAAACAAGTATGATTTTCGCCTGAACACCAATTTTGTAGTATAGGAACTTCTCTAGGATACTTATCCCTAGGAAGTGAAATTCCATCATTTGCCTCTGAATCCTCCGCAATTGGTTCACTATTTTGGAAAATCATGGCCTGCGTGAACATGTTACATGCCAATGTCGCAAAGCAAGTATGATCTTCTCCTGAGCACAAAGTGTAGCACTATAGAATCTTCTGTAGGATACTTATCTCTCAGAAGTGCACCTCCAACATTTGACTCTCAATCCTCCTCACTTGGTTTTCTATTTTGGAAAATCAAGGCCTGCATGAACATATTCAATGAAAACGTCACAAAACCAGGGTGAATTTCTCCTCATCATAAAATGTTAAAAGGTATGAACATCCACAGGATTCTTATCACTGAGAAGAGAAAGTGAAACATGTTAATTTGACGCATCCACACTTGGTCACTGCTTTCAAGCTCATTACAAGCCTGAACATAGTTGGTAGAATCAGCACAAAACAAATGTTGTTTTCTCCAGAATACAATGTTTTACAGTCTAGAAAGCTGTGTAGGATACTTTTCCCAAAGAAATGCACATGCTACATATGACTTCCCAAAGTAGTGCACATGCTAAATATGACTGTGAGTCCTCTTCAATTGGTTCACTATTTTGGAAGGGAATGACATGCATGAACATGTTTCATGGAAATGTCGTAAAACAAGTCGATTTCCTCCTGAACACAAACAGTTACAATATAGAAACTTATGTTTGATACTAATCCTAAAGAAGTGTACTTGCAACATTTAACTCAGACTCCTCCTCACTTGGATCACTAATTTGGAAAATCAAGGCCTGCCTGAACATATTCCATGAAAACATCACAAAACCAGTGTGAATTTATCCTGAGCATAAAAAGTTCCAACGTATGAACATCCACAGGATTCTTATCACTGAGAAGAGAAAGTGAAACATGTGAATTTGACGTGTCCTCACTTGGTCACTATTATCAAGCTCATTACAAGCCTTAACATAGTTGGTAGAATCAGCACAAAACAAATGTTGTTTTCTCCAAAATACAGAGTATTACAGTCTAGAAACCTGTGTAGGATACTTTACCCACAAAAGTGCACATGCTACACATGACTTCCTGAAGAAGTGCACATGCTACACATGACTTCCCAAAGAAGTGCACATGCTACTTGTGACTGTGAGTCCTCTTACATGGTTCACTATTTTGGAAGGGAACGACATGCATGAACATGTTTCATGGAAACCTCATAAAACAAGTGTGATTTCCTCCTGAACACAAAGAGTTACAATAAAGAAAGTTCTCTTCGATACTTATCTTAAAGAAGTGCACTTGCAACATTTAGCTCAGAGTCCTCCTCACTTGGTTCACTATTTTGTAAAATCATGGCCTGTGTGAACCTGTGATATTCAAATGTCAGAAAACAAGTATGATTTTCGTCCGAACACCAATTTTATAGTATAGGAACTTCCTTAGGTTACTTATCTCAGGAAGTGAAATTCCATCATTTGACTCTGAATCCTCCGCAATTGGTTCACTATTTTGTAAAATCATGGCCTGCGTGAACATGTTACATGCCAATGTTGCAAAACAAGTATGATCTTCTCCTGAACACAAAGTGTAACACTACGTAATATTCTGGAGGATACTTATCCCTCAGAAGTGCACCACCAAACTTTGACTCTCAGTCCTCCTCACTTTGTTCACTTAATCCTCAGAATTGCTCCACCAAACTTTGACTCTCAGTCCTCCTCACTTGGTTCACTATTTTGGAAAATCAAGGGCTGCGTGAACATATTCCATGAAAACATCACAAAACCAGGTTGAATTTTCCTGATCATAAAAATTACAACGTATGAATATCTACAGGATTTTTACAACTGAGAAAAGAATGTTAAACATGCGAATTTGACGCGTCCTCACTTGGTCACTGCTTTCAAGTTCATTACAAGCCTGAACGTAGTTGGTAGAATCAGCACAAAACAAATGTTGTTTTCTGCAGAATACAAAGTATTACAGTCTAGAAACCTGTGTAGGATACTTATCCAAAGAAGTGCACATGCTACACATGACTTCCCAAAGAAGTGCACATGCTACACATGACTTTCCAAAGAAGTGCACATGCTACACATGACTTCCCAAAGAAGTGCACATGCTACATATGAGTGTCAGTCCTCTTCACTTGGTTCAATATTTTGGAAGGGAACGACATGCATGAACATGTTTCATGGAAACCTCATAAAACAAGTGTGATTTCCTCCTGAACACAAAGAGTTACAATATAGAAAGTTCTCTTCGATACTTATCTTAAAGAAGTGCACTTGCAACATTTAATTCAGAGTCCTCTCACTTTGTTCACTATTTTGTAAAATCATGGGCTGTGTAAACATGTGCCATTCAAATGTCACAAAACAAGTATGATTTTCGTCTGAACACCAATTTTATAGTATAGGAACTTTTCTAGGATACTTATCCCTAGGAAGTGAAATTCCATCATTTGACTCTGAATCCTCAGCAATTGGTTCACTATTTTGTAAAATCATGGCCTGTGTGCACATGTGCCATTCAAATGTCACAAATCAAGTATGATTTTCGCCTAAACACCAATTTTATAGTATAGGAACTTAACTAGGATACTTCTCCCTAAATAGTGAAATTCCATCATTTGACTCTGAATCCTCCGCAATTGGTTCACTATTTTGGAAAATCGTGGCCTGCGTGAACATGTCACATGCCAATGTCGCAAAACAAGTATGATCTCCTGAACACAAAGTGCAACACTATAGAATCTTCTGTACAATATTATCCCTCAGAAGTGCACCTCCAACATTTGACTCTCAGTCCTCCTCACTTGGTTCACTATTTTGGATAATCAAGGCCTGCGTGAACATATTCCATGAAAACGTCACAAAACCCGTGTGAATTTCTCCTGATCATAAAGAGTTACAACGTATGAATATCTACAGGATTCTTATCACTGAGAAGAGAAAGTGAAACATGTGAATTTGACGCGTCCAAACTTGGTCACTATTATCAAGCTCATTATAAGCCTGAACACAGTTGGTAGAATCAGCACAAAACAAATGTTGTTTTCTCCAGAATACAAAGTATTACAGTCTAGAAACCTGTGTAGGATACTTATCAAAAGAAGTGCACATGCTACACATGACTTCCCAAAGAAGTGCAAATGCTAAACATGACTTCCCAAAGAAGTGAACATGCTACATATGATTGTGATTCCTCTTCACTTAGTTCTCTATTTTGGAAGGGTACGACATGCATGAACATGTTTCATGGAAACGTCGTAAAACACGTGTGATTTCCTCCTGAACACCAAGAGTTACTACATAGAAACTTCTGTTCGATACTTATCCTAAAGAAGTGCACTTGCAAAATTTAACTGAGAGTCCTCCGCACTTGGATCACTATTTTGGAAAATCAAGGCCTGCGTGAACATATTCCATGAAAACGTCACAAAACCAGTGTGAATTTCTCCTGAACATAAAAAATTACAACATATGAACATCCGCAGGATTCTTAACACTGAGAAGAGAAAGTGAAACATGTGAATTTGATGCATCCTCACGTGGTCACTATTATCAAGCTCATTACAAGCCTGAACATTGTTTTTAGAATCAGCACAAAACAAATATTGTTTTCTCCAGAATACAAAGTAATACATCTAGAAACCTGTGTAGGATACTTATCCAAAGAAGTGCACATGCTACACATGACTTCACAAAGAAGTGCACATGCTACACATGACTTCCCAAAGAAGTGCATATGCTACATATGACTGTCAGTCCTATTCACTTGGTTCACTATTTAGCAAGGGAATGACATGCATGAACATGTTTCATGGAAACCTCATAAAACAAGTGTTATTTCCTCCTGAACACAAAGAGTTACATTATAGAAAGTTCTCTTCGATACTTATCTTAAAGAAGTGCACTTGCAACATTTAACTCAGAGTCTTCCTCACTTTGTTCACTATTTTGTAAAACCATGGCCTGCGTGAACAGGTGCCTTTGATATGTCACAAAACAAGTATGATTTTCACCTGAACACCAATTTTATAATATAAGAACTTCTCTAGGATACTTATGCCTAGGAAGTGAAATTCCATCATTTGACTCTGAATCCTCCGCAGTTGGTTCACTATTTTGGAAAATCATGGCCTGCATGAATATGTTACATGCCAATGTCGCGAAACAAGTATGTTCTTCTCCTGAACACAAAGTATAAGAATATAGAATCTTTTGTAGGATACTTATCCCTCAGAAGTCCACCACCAAACTTTGACTCTCAGTCCTCCACACTTTGTTCACTATTTTGGAAAATGAAGGCCTGCGTGAACATATTCCATGAAAACATCACAAAACCAGTGTACATTTATCCTAACCATAAAAAGTTGCAACGTATGAATAGCTACAGGATTCTTATCACTGAGAAGAGAAAGTGAAAAATGTGAATTTGATGCGTCCACACTTGGTCACTGCTTTCAAGCTCATTACAAGCCTGAACATAGTTGGTAGAATGAGCACAAAACAAATGTGTTTTCTCCATAATACAAAGTTTTACAGTCTAGAAACCTGTGTAGGATACTTTTTCCAATGAGGTGCACATGCTACATATGACTGTGAGTCCTCTTCACTTGGTTCACTATTTCAGAAGGGAACGACATGCATGAACATGTTTCATGGATACGTCGTAAAACAAGTGTGATTTCCTCCTGAAAACAAAGAGTTACAATATACAAACTTCTGTTTGATACTAATCCTAAAGAAGTGCACTTGCAACATTTATCTGAGAGTCCTCCACACTTGGATCACTATTTTTTGGAATATCAAGGCCTGTGTGAACATATTCCATGAAAACGTCACAAAACCAGTGTGAATTTCTCCGGAACATAAAAAGTTACAACGTATGAACATCCACAGGATTCTTATCACTGAGAAGAGAAAGTGAAACATGTGAATTTGACGCGTCCCCACTTGTTCCCTATTATCAAGCTCATTACAAGCCTGAACATAGTTGGTAGGATCAGCACAAAACAAATGTTTTCTCCAGAATACAAAGTATTACAGTCTAGAAACCTGTGAAGGATACTTATCTAAAGAAGTGCAAATGCAACACATGACTTCCCAAAGAAGTGGACATGCGACATATGACTGTGAGTCCTCTTCACTTGGTTCACTATTTTGGAAGGGAACGACATGCATGAACATGTTTCATGGAAACCTCATAAAACAAGTGTGATTTCCTCCTGAACACAAAGAGTTACAATATACAGAGTTCTCTTCGATACTTATCTTAAAGAAGTGCACTTGCAACATTTAACTCAGAGTCCTCTTTACTTGGTTCACTATTTTGTAAAATCATGGCGTGTGTGAACATGGGCCATTTAAATGTCACAAACAAGTATGATTTTAGCCTGAACACCAATTTTATAGTATAGGAACTTCTCCAGGATTCTTATCACTAAGAAGTGAAATTCCATCATTTGACTCTGAATCCTCCACAATTGGTTCACTATTTTGGAAAATCATGTCGTGCATGAATATGTTACATGCCAATGTCGCAAAAAAAGTACGTTCTTCTCCTGAACACAAAGTGTAACACTATAGAATCTTCTGTAGGATACTTATCCCTCAGAAGTGCACCACCAAACTTTGATTCTCAGTCCTCCTCACTTGGTTCACTATTTTGGAAAATCAAGGCCTGCGTAAACATACTCCATGAAAACCTCACAAAACCAGCGTGAATTTTCCTGATCATAAAAAGTTACAACGTATGAATATCTACAGGATTCTTATCACTGAGAAGAGAAAGAGAAACAGGTCAATTTGACGAGTCCACACTTGGTCACTGCTTTCAAGCGCATTACAAGCCTGAACATAATTGGTAGAATCAGCACAAAACAAATGTTGTTTTCTCCAAAATACAAAGTTTTACCATCTAGAAACCTGTGTAGGATACTTTTCCCAAAGAAGTGCAAATGCTACATATGACTTCCCAAAGAAGTGCACATGCTACATATGACTGTGAGTCCTCTTCACTTGTTTCACTATTTTGGAAGAGAACAACATGCATGAAAATGATTAATGGAAACCCCATAAAACAAGTGTGATTTCCTCCGGAACAAAAAGAGTTACAATATAGAAACTTCTGTTCGATATTAATCCTAAAGAGGTGCACTTGCAACATTTAACTCAGAGTCCTCCTCACTTGGATCAATATTTTTCAAAATCAAGGCCTGCGTGAACATATTCCATGAAAACGTCACAAAACCAGTGTGAATTTCCCCTGAACATAAAGAGTTACAAAGGATGAATATCTACAGGATTCTTATCACTGAGAAGAAACAGTGAAACATGTGAATTTGACGCGTCCTCATATGGTTACTATTATCAAGCTCGTTACAAGCCTGAACATAGTTGGTAGAATCAGCACAAAACAAATGTTGTTTTCTCCAGAATACAAAGTATTACAGTCTAGAAACCTGTGTAGGATACCTATCCCAATGAAGTGCACATGCTACACATGACTTCAGAAAGTCGTGCACATGCTACATATAACTGTGAGTCCTCTTCACTTGGTTCACTCTTTTGGAAGGGAAAAACATGCATGAACATGTTTCATGGAAACGTCGTAAAACAAGTGTGATTTCCTCCTGAACACAAAGAGTTACAATATAGAAACTTCTGTTCGATACTACTCCTAAAGAAATTCACTTACAACATTTAACTCAGAGTCCTCCTCATTTGGATCACTATTTTGGAAAATTAAGGCCTGAGTGAACATATTCCATGAAAATTTCACAAAACCAGTGTGAATTTCTCCTGAACATAAAACGTTACAAAGGATGAACATCCACAGGATTCTTATCACTGAGAAGAGAAAGTGAAACATGTTAATTTGACGCGTCCACACTTGGTTACTGCTTTCAAGCTCATTACAAGCCTGACAATAGTTGGTAGAATCAGCACTAAACAAATGTTGTTTTCTCCAAACTACAAAGATTTACAGTCTAGAAACCTGTATAGGATAATTATCCAAAGAAGTGCATATGCTACACAAGACTTTCCAAAGAAGTGCGCATGCTACACAAGACTTTCCAAAGAAGTGCACATGGTACACATGACTTCCCAAAGAAGTGCACAGGCTGCATATGACTGCCAGTCCTATTCACTTGGTTCACTATTTTGGCGGGGAACGATATTCATGAACATGTTTCATGGAAACCTTATAAAACAAGTGTGATTTCCTCCTGAACACAAAGAATTACAATATAGAAAGTTCTCTTCGATACTTATCTTAAAGTTGTGCACTTGCAACATTTAACTCAGAGTCCTCCTCACTTGGTTCACTGTTTTGTAAAATCATGGCCTCTGTGAACATGTGCCACTCATATGTCACAAATCAAGTATGATTTTCGCCTTATCACCAATTTTATAGCATAGGAAATTCTCTAGGATACTTATCCCTAGGAAGTGAAATTCCATCATTTGACTCTGAATCCTCCGCAATTGGTTCACTATTTTGGAAAATCATGGCCTGCGTGAACATGTTACATGCCAATGTCGCAAAACAAGTATGATCTCCTCCTGAACACAAAGTGAAACACTATAGAATCTTCTGTACAATATTATCCCTCAGAAGTGCACCACCAAACTTTGACTCTCAGTCCTCCTCACTTGGTTCACTATTTTGGATAATCAAGGCCTGCGTGAACTTATTCCATGAAAACGTCACAAAACCAGTGTGAATTTCTGCTGATCATAAAAATTTACAAAGGATGAATATCTACAGGATTCTTATCACTGAGAAGAGAAAGTGAAACATGTGAATTTGACTCGTCCACACTTGGTCACTGCTTTCAAGCTCATTACAAGCTTGAACATAGTTGGTAGTATCAGCACAAAACAAATGTTGTTTTCTCCAGAATAAAAACTTTTCCAGTCTAGAAACCTGTGTAGGATACTTTTCCCAAAGAAGTGCACATGCTACACATGACTTCAGAAAGAAGAGCACATGCTACATATGACTGTGAGTCCTCTTCACTTCATTCACTATTTTGGAAGGGAACAACATGCATGAACATGTTTCATGCAATCGTCGTAAATCAAGTGTGGTTTCCTCCTGAACACAAAGAGTTACAGCATAGAAACTTCTATCCGATACTTATCCTAAAGAAGTGCACTTGCAACATTTAACTGAGAGTCCTCCTCACTTGGTTAACTATTCTAGAAAATCATGGCCTGCTTGAACATTTTACATGCCAATGTTGCAAAACACGTATGATCTTCTCCTGAACACAAAGTGTAACACTATAGCATCTTCTGTAGGATACTTATCCCTGAGAAGTGCACTTGCAACATTTGACTCTCAGTTCTCCTCACTTGGTTCTCTATTTTGGAAAATCAAGGCCTGCATGAACATATTCCATGAAAACGTCACAAAACCAGTGTGAATTTCTCCTGAACATAAAAAGTTACAACTTATGGACATCTAAAGGATTCTTATCACTGAGAAGTGAAAGTGAAACATCGAAATTTGATGCGTCCTCACATGGTCACTATTTTCAAACTAATTACAAAACTGAACATAGTTTGTAGAATCAGCACAAAACAAATGTTGTTTTCCCCAGAATACAAATTTTACAGTCTAGAAACCTGTGTAGGATACTCTTCCCAAAGAAGTGCACATGCTACTTGTGACATCCCAAAGAAGTGCACATGCTACATATAACTGTGAGTTCTCTTCACTTGGTTCACTATTTTGGAAGGGAACAACATGCATGAACATGTTTCATGGAAATGTCGTAAAACAAGTGTGATTTCCTCCTGAACACAAAGAGTTACAATATAGAAACTTCTGTTCGATACTACTCCTAAAGAAATTCACTTACAACATTTAACTCAGAGTCCTCTTCATTTCGATCACTATTTTGGAAAATTAAGGCCGGCGTGAACATATTCCATGAAAATTTCACAAACCCAGTGTGAATTTCTCCTGAACATAAAACGTTACAAAGGAGGAACATCCACAGGATTCTTATCACTGAGAAGAGAAAATGAAACATGTTAATTAGACGCGTCCACACTTGGTCATAGGAAAGGTCACTGCTTTCAAGCTCATTACAAGCCTGAACATAGTTGGTAGAATCAGCACACAAAAAAAGTTGTTTTCTCCAAAATACAAAGATTTACAGTCTAGAAACCTGTGTAGGATAATTATCCATAGAAGTGCACATGCTACACAAGACTTTCCAAAGAAGTGCACATGCTACACAAGACTTTCCAAAGAAGTGCACATGGTACACATGACTTCCCGAAGAAGTGCACAGGCTGCATATGACTGCCAGTCATATTAACTTGGTTCACTATTTTGGAGGGGAACGATATTCATGAACATGTTTCATGGAAACCTCATAAAACAAGTGTGATTTCCTCCTGAACACAAAGAATTACAATATAGAAAGTTCTCTTCAATACTTATCTTAAAGAAGTGCACTTGCAACATTTAACTCAGAGTCCTCCTCACTTGGTTCACTATTTTGGATAATCAAGGCTTGCGTGAATATATTCCATGAAAACCTCACAAAACCAGTGTGAATTTCTGCTGATCATAAAAAGTTACAAAGTATGAATATCTATCACTGAGAAGAGAAAGTGAAACTGTGAATTTGATTCGTCCACACTTGGTCACTGCTTTCAAGCTCATTACAAGCTTGAACATAGTTGGTAGAATCAGCACAAAACAAATGTTGTTTTCTCCAGAATAAAAACTTTTACAGTCTAGAAACCTGTGTAGGATACTTTTCCCAAAGAAGTGCACATGCTACATATGAGTTCACAAAGAAGTACACATGCTACATATGACTGTGAGTCCTCTTCACATGGTATAATATTTTGGAAAGAAACGACATGCATGAACATGTTTCATGGAAATCTCATGAAACAAGTGTGATTTCCTCCTGAACACAAAGAGTTACAATATACAAACTTCTGTTCGATACTAATCCTAAAGAAGTGCACTTGCAACATTGAACTCAGAGTCCTCCTCACTTGGATCACTATCTTGGAAAATCAGGGCCTGCGTGAACATATTCCATGAAAACGTCACAAAACCAGTGTGAGTTTCTCCTGAACATAAAAAGTTACAACGTATGAACATCCACAGGATTCTTATCACTGAGAGGAGAAAGTGAAACATGTGAATTTGACGCGTCCTCACTTGGTCACTACTATCAAGCTCATTACATGCGTGAACATAGTTGGTAGAATCAGCACAAAACAAATGTTTTCTCCAGAATACAAAGTATTGCAGTCTAGAAATCTGTGTAGGATACTTACCCAAAGAAGTGCACATACTATCCATGACTTCCCAAAGAAATGCACATGGTAAAGATGACTTCCCAAAGAAGTGCACATGCTACATATGACTCTCAGTCCTCTTCACTTGGTTCACTATTTTGGAAGGGAACGACATGCATGAACATGTTTCATGGAAACCTCATAAAACAAGTGTGATTTCCTCCTGAACACAAAGAGTTACAAAATAGAAAGTTCTCTTTGATACTTATCTTAAAGAAGTGCACTTGCAACATTTAACTCAGAGTCCTCCTCACTTGGTTCACTCTTTTGTAAAATCATGGCCTGTGTGAACATGTGCCATTTGAATGTCACAAAACAAGTATAAATGTGTCCTGAACCCCAATTTTATAGTATAGGAACTACTCTAGGATACTTATCCCTAGGAAATGAAATTCCATCTTTTGACTCTGAATCCTCCGCAACTGGTTCACTATTTTGGAAAATCATGGCCTGCGTGAACATGTTACATGCCAATGTCGCAAAACAAGTATGATCTTCTCCTGAGCACAAAGAGTAAGATTATAGAACCTTCTGTACAATATTATCCCTCAGAAGTGCACCACCAAACTTTGAATCTCAGTCCTCTTCACTTAGTTCACTATTTTTGAAAATCAAGGCCTGGGTGAACATTTTCCAAGAAAATGTCACAAAACCAGTGTGAATTTCTCCAAAACATAAAAAGTTACAACGTATGAACATCCACAGGATTCTTATCACTGAGAAGAGAAAGTGAATCATGTGAATTTAACACGTCCTCACTTGGTCACTACTTTCAAGCTCATTACAAGCCTGAACATAGTTGGTAGGATCAGCACAAAACAAATGTTGTTTTCTCCAGAATACAAAGTATTACAGTCTAGAAACCTATGTAGGATACTTATCCAAGAAGTGCACATGCTACACATGACTTCCAAAACAAGTGCACATGCTGCACATGACTTCTCAAAGAAGTGCACATGCTACATATGATGGTCAGTTCTCATCACTTGGTTAACTATTTTGGAAGGGAACAACCTGTATGAACATGTTTCATGGAAACCTCATAAAACAAGTGTGATTTCCTCCTGAACACAAAGAGTTGCAATATAGAAAGTTCTCTTCGATACTTATCTTAAAGAAGTGCACTTGCAACATTTAATTCAGAGTCCTCTCATTTGGTTCACTATTTTATAAAATCATGGACTGTGTGAACCTGTGATATTCAAATGTCACAAAACAAGTATGATTTTCACCTGAACACCAATTTTATAGTATAGGGACTTCTCCAGGATACTTATCACTAGGAAGTGAAATTCCATCATTTGACTCTGAATCCTCCGCAATTGGTTCACTATTTTGGAAAATCATGGCCTGCATGAACATGTTACATGCCAATGTTACAAAACAAGTATGATCTTCTTCTCCTGAACAAAAAGTGTAACGCTATAGAATCTTCTGTAGGATACTTATCCCTCAGAAGTGCACTTGCAACATTTGACTCTCCGTTCTCCTCACTTGGTTCTCTATTTTGGAAATTCAAGGCCTGCGTGAACATATTCCATGAAAACGTCACAAAACCAGTGTGAATTTCTCCTGAACATAAAAAGTTACAACGTATGGACATCTAAAGGATTCTTATCACTGAGAAGTAAAAGTGAAACATCGAAATTTGATGCGTCCTCACATGGTCACTATTTTCAAACTCATTACAAGCCCGAACATAGTTTGTAGAATCAGCACAAAACAAATGTTGTTTTCTCCAGAATACAAAGTTTTACAGTCTAGAAACCTGTGTAGGATACTTTTCACAAAGAAGTGCACATGCTACATGTGAAATCCCAAAGAAGTGCACATGCTACATATAACTGTGAGTCCTCTTCACTTGGTTCACTCTTTTGGAAGGGAATAACATGCATGAACATGTTTCATGGAAACGTCGTAAAACAAGTGTGATTTCCTCCTGAACACAAAGAGTTACAATATAGAAAGTTCTGTTCGATACTACTCCTAAAGAAATTCACTTGCAACATTTAACTCAGAGTCCTCCTCATTTGGATCACTATTTTGGAAAATTAAGGCCTGCGTGAACATATTCCATGAAAATTTCACAAAACCAGTGTGAATTTCTCCTGAACATAAAAAGTTACAAAGAATGAACATCCACAGGATTCTTATCACTGAGAAGAGAAAGTGAAACATGTTAATTTGACGCGTCCACACTTGGTTACTGCTTTCAAGCTCATTACAAGCCTGACAATAGTTGGTAGAATCAGCACAAAACAAATGTTGTTTTCTCCAAAATACAAAGATTTACAGTCTAGAAACCTGTGTAGGAAAATTATCCAAATAAGTGCACATGCTACACAAGACTTTCCAAAGAAGTGCACATGGTACAGATGACTTCCCAAAGAAGTGCACATGCTACATATGACTGTCAGTCCTCTTCACTTGGTTCACTATTTTGGAAGGGAACGACATGCATGAACATGTTTCATGGAAACCTCATAAAACATGTGTGTTTTCTTCCTGAACACAAAGAGTTACAAAATAGAAAGTTCTCTTTGATAATTATCTTAAAGAAGTGTACTTGCAACATTTAACTCAGAGTCCTCCTCACTTGGATCAGTATTTTGGATAATCAAGGCCTGCGTGAACATATTCCATGAAAACGTCACAAAACCAGTGTGAATTTCTCCTGAACATAAAAAATTATAAAGGATTAATATTAAGAGGACTCTTATCACTGAGAAGATACAGTGAAACATGTGAATTTGACGCGTCCTCACTTGGTCCCTATTATCAAGCTCTTTACAAGCCTGAACATGGTTGGTAGAATCAGCACAAAACAAATGTTGTTTTCTCCAGAATAAAAAGTTTTACAGTCTAGAACCCTGTGTAGGACACTTATCCCAATGAATTGCACATGCTACACATGACTTCAGAAAGAAGAGCACATGCTACATATGACTGTGAGTCCTCTTCACTTCATTCACTAATTTGGAAGGGAACAACATGCATGAACATGTTTCATGCAATCGTTGTAAAACAAGTGTGATTTACTCCTGAACACAAAGAGTTACAACATAGAAACTTATGTTCGATACTTATCCTAAAGAAGTGCACTTGCAACATTTAACTGAGAGTCCTCCTCACTTGGTTAACTATTCTAGAAAATCATGGCCTGCTGAAACATTTTACATGCCAATGTCGCAAAACACGTATGATCTTCTCCTGAACACAAAGTGTAACACTATAGAATCTTCTGTAGGATACTTATCCCTCAGAAGTGCACTTGCAACATTTGACTCTCAGTTCTCCTCACTTGGTTCTCTATTTTGGAAAATCAAGGCCTGCGTGAACATATTCCATGAAAACGTCACAAAACCACTGTGAATTTCTCCTGAACATAAAAAGTTACAAGGTATGGACATCTAAAGGATTCTTATCACTGAGAAGAGAAAGTGAAACATCGAAATTTGATGCGTCCTCACATGGTCACTATTTTCAAACTAATTACAATCCTCAACATAGTTTGTAGAATCAGCACAAAACAAATGTTGTTTTCTCCAGAATACAAAGTTTTACAGTCTAGAAACCTGTGTAGGATACTTTTCCCAAAGAAGTGCACATGCTACATGTGACATCTCAAAGAAGTGCACATGCTACATATAACTGTGAGTCCTCTTCACTTGGTTCACTATTTTGGAAGGGAACAACATGCATGAACATGTTTCATGGAAACGTCGTAAAACAAGTGTGATTTCCTTCTGAACACAAAGAGTTACAATATAGAAACTTCTGTTCGATACTACTCCTAAATAAATTCACTTACAACATTTAACTCAGAGTCCTCCTCATTTGGATCACTATTTTGGAAAATTAAGGCCTGCCTGAACATATTCCTTGAAAATTTCACAAAACCAGTGTGAATTTCTCCTGAACATAAAACGTTACAAAGGATGAACATCCACAGGATTCTTATCACTGAAAAGAGAAAGTGAAACATGTTAATTTGACGCGTCCACACTTGGTTACTGCTTTCAAGCTCATTACAAGTCTGACAATAGTTGGTAGAATCAGCACAAAACAAATGTTGTTTTCTCCAAAATACAAAGATTTACAGTCTAGAAACCTGTGTAGGAAAATTATCCAAATAAGTGCACATGCTACACAAGACTTTCCAAAGAAGTGCACATGGTACAGATGACTTCCCAAAGAAGTGCACATGCTACATATGACTGTCAGTCCTCTTCACTTGGTTCACTATTTTGGAAGGGAACGACATGCATGAACATGTTTCATGGAAACCTCATAAAACAAGTGTGTTTTCCTCCTGAACACAAAGAGTTACAAAATAGAAAGTTCTCTTTGATAATTATCTTAAAGAAGTGTACTTGCAACATTTAACTCAGAGTCCTTCTCACTTGGATCAGTATTTTGGATAATCAAGGCCTGCGTGAACATATTCCATGAAAACGTCACAAAACCAGTGTGAATTTCTCCTGAACATAAAAAATTATAAAGGATTAATATTAAGAGGACTCTTATCACTGAGAAGATACAGTGAAACATGTGAATTTGACGCGTCCTCACTTGGTCCCTATTATCAAGCTCTTTACAAGCCTGAACATGGTTGGTAGAATCAGCACAAAACAAATGTTGTTTTCTCCAGAATAAAAAGTTTTACAGTCTAGAACCCTGTGTAGGACACTTATCCCAATGAATTGCACATGCTACACATGACTTCAGAAAGAAGAGCACATGCTACATATGACTGTGAGTCCTCTTCACTTCATTCACTAATTTGGAAGGGAACAACATGCATGAACATGTTTCATGCAATCGTCGTAAAACAAGTGTGATTTCCTCCTGAACACAAAGAGTTACAACATAGAAACTTATGTTCGATACTTATCCTAAAGAAGTGCACTTGCAACATTTAACTGAGAGTCCTCCTCACTTGGTTAACTATTCTAGAAAATCATGGCCTGCTGAAACATTTTACATGCCAATGTCGCAAAACACGTATGATCTTCTCCTGAACACAAAGTGTAACACTATAGAATCTTCTGTAGGATACTTATCCCTCAGAAGTGCACTTGCAACATTTGACTCTCAGTTCTCCTCACTTGGTTCTCTATTTTGGAAAATCAAGGCCTGCGTGAACATATTCCATGAAAACGTCACAAAACCAGTGTGAATTTCTCCTGAACATAAAAAGTTACAAGGTATGGACATCTAAAGGATTCTTATCACTGAGAAGAGAAAGTGAAACATCGAAATTTGATACGTCCTCACATGGTCACTATTTTCAAACTAATTACAAGCCTGAACATAGTTTGTAGAATCAGCACAAAACAAATGTTGTTTTCTCCAGAATACAAAGTTTTACAGTCTAGAAACCTGTGTAGGATACTTTTCCCAAAGAAGTGCACATGCTACATGTGACATCTCAAAGAAGTGCACATGCTACATATAACTGTGAGTCCTCTTCACTTCGTTCACTATTTTGGAAGGGAACAACATGCATGAACATGTTTCATGGAAACGTCGTAAAACAAGTGTGATTTCCTTCTGAACACAAAGAGTTACAATATAGAAACTTCTGTTCGATACTACTCCTAAAGAAATTCACTTACAACATTTAACTCAGAGTCCTCCTCATTTGGATCACTATTTTGGAAAATTAAGGCCTGCCTGAACATATTCCATGAAAATTTCACAAAACCAGTGTGAATTTCTGCTGAACATAAAACGTTACAAAGGATGAACATCCACAGGATTCTTATCACTGAGAAGAGAAAGTGAAACATGTTAATTTGACGTGTCCACCCTTGGTTACTGCTTTCAAGCTCATTACAAACCTGAACATAGTTGGTAGAATCAGCACAAAACAAATGTTGTTTTCTCCAAAATACAAAGATTTACAGTCTAGAAACCTGTGTAGGATAATTATCCAAAGAAGTGCATATGCTACACAAGAAGTTCCAAAGAAGTGCACATGGTACAGATGACTTTCCAAAGAGGTGCACATGGTACACATGACTTCCCAAAGAAGTGCACAGGCTGCATGTGACTGCAAGTCCTATTCACTTGGTTCACTATTTTGGAGGGGAACAATATTCATGAACATGTTTCATGGAAACCTCATAAAACAAGTGTGATTTCCTCCTGAACACAAAGAATTACAATATAGAAAGTTCTCTTCGATACTTATCTTAAAGAAGTGCACTTGCAACATTTAACTCAGAGTCCTCCTCACTTGGTTCACTATTTTGTAACATCATGGCCTCTGTGAACATGTGCCACTCAAATATCAGAAAACAAGTATGATTTTCACCTGATCACCAATTTTATAGCATAGGAACTTCTCTAGGATTCTTATCCCTAGGAAGTGAAATTCCATCATTTGACTCTGAATCCTCGGCAATTGGTTCACTATTTTGGAAAATCATGGTCTGCGTGAACATGTTACATGCCAATGTCGCAAAACAAGTATGATCTTCTCCTGAACACAAAGTGTAACATTATAGAATCTTCTTGACAATATTATCCCTCAGAAGTGCACCACCAAACTTTGACTCTCAGTCCTCCTCACTTGGTTCACTATTTTGGATAATCAAGGCCTGCGTGAACTTATTCCATGAAAAAGTCACAAAACCAGTGTGAATTTCTGCTGATCATAAAAAGTTACAAAGGATGAATATCTACAGGATTCTTATCACTGAGAAGAGAAAGTGAAACATGTGAATTTGACTCGTCCACACTTGGTCACTGCTTTCAAGCTCATTACAAGCTTGAACATAGTTGGTAGAATCAGCACAAAACAAATGTTTTCTCCAGAATAAAAACGTTTACAGTCTAGAAACCTGTGTAGGATACATTTCCCAAAGAAGTGCACATGCTACATATGAGTTCCGAAAGAAGGGCACATGCTACATATGACTGTGAGTCCTCTTCACTTGGTATAATATTTTGGAAAGGAACGACATGCATGAACATGTTTCATGGAAACCTCATGAAACAAGTGTGATTTCCTCTTGAACACAAAGAGTTAAACTATACAAACTTCTGTTCGATACTAATCCTAAAGAAGTGCACTTGCAACATTGAACTCAGAGTCCACCTCACTTGGATCACTATCTTGGAAAATCAGGGTCTGCGTGAACATATTCCATGAAAACGTCACAAAATCAGTGTGAGTTTGTCCTGAACATAAAAAGTTACAACGTATGAACATCCACAGGATTCTTATCACTGAGAGGAGAAAGTGAAACATGTGAATTTGAGGCATTCTCACTTGGTCACTATTATCAAGCTGATTACAAGCCTGAACATAGTTGGTAGAATCAGCACAAAACAAATGTTGTTTTCTCCAGAATAAAAAGTATTGCAGTCTAGAAACCTGTTTAGGATACTTACCCAAAGAAGTGCACATACTACACATGACTTCCCAAAGAAATGCACATGGTACAGATGATTTCACAAAAAAGTGCACATGCTACATATGACATTCAGTCCTCTTCACTTCGTTCACTATTTCGGAAGGGAACGACATGCATGAATATGTTTCATGGAAACCTCATAAAACAAGTGTGATTTCCTCCTGAACACAAAGAGTTACAAAATAGAAAGTTCTCTTTGATACTTATCTTAAAGAAGTGCACTTGCAACATTTAACTCAGAGTCCTCCTCACTTGGTTCACTATTTTATAAAATCATGGCCTGTGAGAATATGTGCCATTCAAATGTCAGAAAACAAGTATGATTTTCGCCTGAACACCAATTTTATAGCATAGGAACTTCTCTAGGATTCTTATCCCTAGGAAGTGAAATTCCATCATTTGACTCTGAATCCTCCGCAATTAGTTCACTATTTTGGAAAATCATGGCCTGCGTGAACATGTTACATGCCAATGTCGTAAAACAAGTATG
This sequence comes from Typhlomys cinereus, assembly GCA_023101885.1. Classification (NCBI taxonomy): domain Eukaryota; kingdom Metazoa; phylum Chordata; class Mammalia; order Rodentia; family Platacanthomyidae; genus Typhlomys; species Typhlomys cinereus. The sequence continues at coordinate 702,190 of JALPQD010000666.1, forward strand.
ATCTTCTCCTGAGCACAAAGTGTAAGTTTATAGAATCTTCTGTACAATATTATGACTCAAAAGTGCACCACCAAACTTTGAATCTCAGTCCTCCTCACTTAGTTCACTATTTTGGAAAATCAAGGCCTGTGTGAACATTTTCCATGAAAACGTCACAAAACCAGTGTGAATTTGTCCTGAAGATAAAAAGTTACAACTTATGAACATCCACAGGATTCTTATCACTGAGAAGAGAAAGTGAATCATGTGAATTTAACACGTCCTCACTTGGTCACTACTTTCAAGCTCATTACAAGCCTGAACATAATTGGTAGAATCAGCAAAAAACAAATGTTGTTTTCTTCAGAATACAAAGTATTACAGTCTAGAAACCTATGTATGATACTTATCCAAAGAAGTGGACATGCTACACATGACTTCCAAAACAAGTGCACATGCTGCACATGACTTCCCAAAGAAGTGCAGATGCTACATATGACTGTGAGTCCTCTTCACTTGGTTCACTATTGTGGAACGGAATGACAGGCATGAACATGTTTCATGGAAACGTCGTAAAACAAGTGTGATTTCGTCCTGAACACAAAGAGTTACTATATAGAAAGTTCTCTTCGATACTTATCTTAAAGAAGTGCACTTGCAACATTTAACTCAGAGTCCTCCTCACTTGGTCACTATTTTGTAAAATCATGGCCTCTGTGAACATGTGCCATTCAAATGTCAAAAAACAAGTATGATTTTCACCTGAACACCAATTTTATAGTAAAGGAACTTCTCTAGGATACTTATCCCTAGGAAGTGAAATTCCATCATTTGACTATGAATCCTCCTCAATTGGTTCACTATATTGGAAAATCTTGGCCTGCGGGAACATGTTATGTACCAATGTCACAAAACAATTATGATCTTCTCCTAAACACAAAGTGTAACACTATAGAATCTTCTGAGGATAATTATCCCTCAGAAGTGCACCACCAAACTTTGACTCCCAGTCTTCCTCACTTGGTTGACTCTTTTGGAAAATCAAGGCCTGTGTGAACATATTCCATGAAAACGTCACAAAACCAGTGTGAATTTCTTCTGATCATAAAAAGTTAAAACGTATGAACATCCACAGGAACCTTATCACAGAGAAGAGAAAGTGAAATGTGTGAATTTGACGCGTCCACACTTGGTCACTGCTTTCAAGCTCATTACAAGCCTGAACATAGTTGGTAGAATCAGCACAAAACAAATGTTGTTTTCTCCAGAATACATAGTTTTACAGTCCAGAAACCTGTGTAGGATACTTATTCCAAAGAAGTGCACATGCTAAATATGACTTCCCAAAGAAGTGCACATGCTACATATGACTGTGAGTCCTCTTCACGTGGTTCACTATTTTGGAAGGGAACGACATGCATGAACATGTTTCATGGAAACGACGTAAAACAAGTGTGATTTCCTCCTGAAAACAAAGATTTACAATATAGAAACTTCTGTTCGATACTAATCCTAAAGAAGTTCACTTGCAACATTAAACTCAGAGTTCTCCTCACTTGGATCACTGTTTTGGAAAATCAAGGCATGCGGGAACATTTTCCATGAAAACGTCACAAAACCAGTGTGAATTTCTCCTGATCATAAAAAGTTACAACGTATGAACATCCACAGGATTCTTATCACTGAGAGGAGAAAGTGAAACATGTGAATTTGATGCGTCCTCACTTGGTCACTACTTTCAAGCTCATTACAAGCCTGAACATAGTTGGTAGAATTATCACAAAACAAGTGTTTTCTCCAGAATACAAAGTATTACAGTCTAGAAACCTGTGTAGGATACTTTTCCCAAAGACGTGCACGTGCTACATGTGACTTCCCAAAGAAGTGCACATGCTATATATGACTGTGAGTCCTCTTCAGTCGGTTCACTATTTTGGAAGGAAGGGACATGCATGCAACATGTTTCATGGAAACGTCAAAAACAAGTGTGATTTCCTCCTGAACACAAAGAGTTACAATATAGAAAGTTCTCTTCGATACTTATCTGAAAGTAGTGCACTTGCAACATTTAACTCAGAGTCCTCCTCACTTGGTTCACTATTTTGCAAAATCATGTGCTGTGTAAACATGTGCCATTCAAATGTCATAAACAAGGTCTGATTTTTGCCTGAACACCAATTTTATAGTATAGGAACTTCTCTAGGATACTTATCCCTAGGAAGTGAAATTCCAACATTTGACTATGAATCCTCCTCAATTGGTTCACTATTTTGGAAAATCATGGCCTGCCTGAACATGTTACATGCCAATGTCGCAAAACAAGTATGATCTTCTCCTGAACACAAAGTCCAATACTATAGAATCTTCTGTACAATATTATACCTCAGAAGTGCACCACCAAACTTTGACTCTCAGTCCTCCTCAGTTGGTTCACTATTTTGGAAAATAAAGGCCTGCGTGAACACATTCCATGAAAACGTCACAAAACCACTGTGAATTTCTCCTGATCATAAAAAGTTACAACGTATAAAAATCTACAGGATTCTTATCACTGAGAAGAGAAAGTGAAACATGTGAATTTGATGCGTCCACACTTGGTCACTGCTTTGAAGCTCATTACAAGCCCATACATAGTTGGTAGAATCAGCACAAAACAAATGTTTTTCTCTCCAGAATACAAAGTTTTACAGTCTAGAAATCTGTGTAGGATACTTTTCCCAAAGAAGTGTACATGCTATTACTTATGACTTCTCAAAGGAGTGCACATGCTACATATGACTGTGAGTCCTCTTCACCTGGTTCACTATTTTGGAAGGGAACGACATGTATAAAAATATTTCATGGAAACGTCATAAAACAAGTGAGATTTCCTCCTGAAAACAAGAGTTACAATATAGAAACATCTGTTCAATACTAATCCTAAAGAAGTGCACTTGCAACATTTAACTCAGAGTCCTCCTCACTTGGATCACTATTTTGGAAAATCAAGGCCTTCCTGAATATATTCCATGAAAACGTCACAAAACCAGTGTGATTTTCCCCTGAACATAAAAAGTTACAACGTATGAACATCCACAGGATTCTTATCTCTGAGAAGAGAAAGTGAAATATGTGAATTTGACGTCCTTACTTGGTCACTACTTTCAAGCTCATTACAAGCCTGAACATAGTTGGTAGAATTATCACAAAACAAGTGTTTTCTCCAGAATACAAAGTATTACAGTCTAGAAACCTGTGTAGGATACTTTTCCCAAAGAAGTGAACGTGCTACATGTGACATCCCAAAGAAGTGCACATGCTACATATGACTGTGAGTCCTCTTCAGTCAGTTCACTATTTTGGAAGGGAAGGACATGCATGAAACATGTTTCATGGAAACGTCAACAAACAAGTTTGATTTCCTCCTGAACACAAAGAGTTACAATATAGAAAGTTCTCTTCAATACTTATCTTAAAGAAGTGCACTTGCAACATTTAACTCAGAGTCCTCGTCACTTGGTTCGCTATTTTGTAAAATCATGGGCTGTGTAAACATGTGCCATTCAAATGTCCCAAAAAAGGTCTGATTTTCGCCTGAACACCAATTTTATAGTATAGGAACTTTTCTAGGATACTTATCCCTAGGAAGTGAAATTCCATCATTTGACTCTGAATCCTCCGCAATTGGTTCACTATTTTGGAAAATCATGGCCTGCCTGAACATGTTACATGCCAATGTCGCAAAACAAGTATGATCTTCTCCTGAACACAAAGTGCAACACTATAGAATCTTCTGTACAATATTATCCCTCAGAAGTGCACCACCAAAGTTTGAGTCTTGGTCCTCCTAATTTGGTTCACTATTTTGAAAAATCAAGGCCTGCGTGAACATATTCCATGAAAACATCACAAAACCAGTGTGAATTTTCCTGATCATAAAAAGTTACCACGTATGAATATCTACAGGATTCTTATCACTGAGAAGAGAAAGGGAAACATGTGAATTTGACGCGTCCACACTTGGTCACTGCTTTCAAGCTCATTACAAGCCTGAACATAGTTGGTAGAATCAGCACAAAACAAATGTTGTTTTCTCCAGAATACAAAGATTTACAGTCTAGAAACCTGTGTAGGATACTTTTCCCAAAGAAGTGCACATGCTACATATGACTTCACAAAGAAGTGCACATGCTACATATGACTGTGAGTCCTTTTCACTTGGTTTACTATTTTGGAAGGGAACGACATGCATGAACATGCTTCATGGAAACTTCGTAAGACAAGTGTGATTTCCCCCAGAAAACAAAGATTTACGATATAGAAACTTCTGTTAGATACTAATCCTAAAGAAGTGCACTTGCAACATTTAACTCAGAGTCCTCCTCATTCGATCACTATTTTGGAAAATCAACGCCTGCGTGAACATATTCCATGAAAATGTCACAAAACCAGTGTGAATTTCTCCTGAACATAAAACGTTGCAGTGTATGAACATCCACAGGATTCTTAACACTGAGAAGAGAAAGTGAAACATGTGAATTTGATGCGTGCTGACTTGCTCACTACTTTCAAGCTCATTACAGGCCTGAACATAGTTTGTAGAATCAGCAAAAAACAAATGTTGTTTTCTCCAGAATACAAAGTATTACAGTCTAGAAACCTGTGTAGGATACTTATCCAAAGAAGTGCACATGCTACACATGACTTCCCAAAGACGTGCACTTGCTACACATGACTTCCCAAAGAAGTGCACATGCTACATATGACTGTCAGTACTCTTCACATGATTTACTATTTTGGAAGGGAACGATATGCATTAAAATGTTTCATGGAAACCCCATAAAACAAGTGTGATTTCCTCCTGAACACAAAGAATTACACCATAGAAAGTTCTCTTCGATACTTATCTTAAAGAAGTGCACTTGCAACATTTAACTCAGAGTCATCCTCCCTAGGTTCACTATTTTGTAAAATCATGGCCTGTGTGAACATGTGCCATTCAAATGTCACAAAACAAGCATGATTTTCGCCTGAACACCAATTTTATAGTATAGGAACTTCACTAGGATACTTCTCCCTAAGTAGTGAAATTCCATCATTTGACTCTGAATCCTCGGCAATTGGTTCACTATTTTGGAAAATCATGGCCTGCGTGAACCTGTTACATGCCAATGTCGCAAAACAAGTATGATCTTCTCCTGAACACAAAGTGCAACACTATAGAATCTTCTGTACAATATTATCCCTCAGAAGTGCACCTCCAACATATGACTCTCAGTCCTCCTCACTTGGTTCACTATTTTGGAAAATCAAGGCCTGCGTGAACATATTCCATGAAAACGTCGCAAAACCAGTGTGAATTTCTGCTGATCATAAAAAGTTACAACATATGAACATCCACAGGATTCTTATTACTGAGAAGAGAAAGTGAAATATGTGAATTTGACGCATCCACACTTGGTCACTGCTTTCAAGCTCATTACAAGCCTGAACATGGTTGGTAGAATCAGCACAAAACAAATGTTGTTTTCTCCAGAATACATAGTTTTACAGTCCAGAAACCTGTGTAGGATACTTATTCCAAAGAATTGCACATGCTAAATATGACTTCACAAAGAAGTGCACATGCTACATATGACTGTGAGTCCTCTTCACTTGGTTCAGTATTTTGGAAGGGAACGACATGCATGAACATGTTTCATGGAAACGATGTAAAACAAGTGTGATTTCCTCCTGAAAACAAAGATTTACAATATAGAAACTTCTGTTCAATACTAATCCTTAAAGTGCTCTTGCAACATTTAACTCAGAGTCCTCCTCACTTGAATCACTGTTTTGGAAAATCAAGGCCTGCGTGAACATATCCCATGAAAACGTAACACAATCAGTGTGAATTTCTCCTGAACATAAAAAGATACAACGTATGAACATCCACAGGATTCTTATCACTGAGAAGAGAAAGTGCAACATGTGAATTTGATGCATCCTCACTTGGTCACTACTTTCAAGCTCATTACAAGCCTGATCATAGTTGGTAGAATTAGAACAAAACAAATGTTTTCTCCAGAATACAAAACATTACAGTCTAGAAACCTGTATAGGATACTTATGCAAAGAGGTGCACATGCTACACATGACTTCCCAAAGAAGTGCACATGCTACATATGACTTCCAAAAGAAGAGCACATGCTACATATGACTGTGAGTCCTCTTCACTTGGTTCACTATTTTGGAAGGGAACGACATGTATGATCATGTTTCATGGAAACGACGTAAAACAAGTGTGATTTCCTCCAAAAAACAAAATTTACAATATAGAAACTTCTGTTTGATACTAATCTTAAAGAAGTTCACTTGCAACATTTAACGCAGAGTTCTCCTAACTTGGATCACTGTTTTGCAAAATCAAGGCCTGCGTGAACATATTCCATGAAAACGTCACAAAACCAGTGTGAATTTCTCCTGAATATAAAAAGTTACAACGTATGAACATAAACAGGATTCTTATCACGGAGAAGAAAAAGTGAAACATTTGAATTTGACGCGTGTTCACTTGGTCACTATTATCAAGCTCATTACAAGCCTGAACACAGTTGGTAGAATCAGCACAAAACAAATGTTGTTTTCTCCAGCATACAAAGTTTTACAGTCTAGAAACCTGTGTAGGATACTTTTCCCAAAGAATTGCACATGCTACATGTGACTTCCAAAAGAAGAGCACATGCTACATAGGACTGTGAGTCCTCTTCACTTGGTTCACTATTTTGGAAGGGAATGACATGCATGCAACGTGTTTCATGGAAACCCCATAAAACAGGTTTGATTTCCTCCTGAGCACAAAGAGTACAATATAGAAAGTTCTCTTCGATACTTATCTTAAAGAAGTGCACTTGCAACATTTAACTCAGAGTCCTCCTCTCTTGGGTCCCTATTTTGTAAAATCTTGGCCTCTCTGAACATGTGCCATTCAAAAGTCACAAAACAAGTATGATTTTCGCCTGAACACCAATTTTATAGTAAAGGAACTTCTCTAGGATACTTATCCCTAGGAAGTGAAATTCCATCATTTGACTCTGAATCCTCCGCAATTGGTTCACTATTTTGGAAAATCATGGCCTGCCTGAACATGTTACATGCCAATGTCGCAAAACAAGTATGATCTTCTCCTGAACACAAAGTGCAACACTATAGAATCTTCTGTACAATATTATCCCTCAGAAGTGCACCTCCAACATATGACTCTCAGTCCTCCTCACTTGGTTCACTATTTTGGAAAATCAAGGCCTGCGTGAACATATTCCATGAAAACGTCGCAAAACCAGTGTGAATTTCTGCTGATCATAAAAAGTTACAACATATGAACATCCACAGGATTCTTATTACTGAGAAGAGAAAGTGAAATATGTGAATTTGACGCATCCACACTTGGTCACTGCTTTCAAGCTCATTACAAGCCTGAACATGGTTGGTAGAATCAGCACAAAACAAATGTTGTTTTCTCCAGAATACATAGTTTTACAGTCCAGAAACCTGTGTAGGATACTTATTCCAAAGAATTGCACATGCTAAATATGACTTCACAAAGAAGTGCACATGCTACATATGACTGTGAGTCCTCTTCACTTGGTTCAGTATTTTGGAAGGGAACGACATGCATGAACATGTTTCATGGAAACGATGTAAAACAAGTGTGATTTCCTCCTGAAAACAAAGATTTACAATATAGAAACTTCTGTTCAATACTAATCCTTAAAGTGCTCTTGCAACATTTAACTCAGAGTCCTCCTCACTTGAATCACTGTTTTGGAAAATCAAGGCCTGCGTGAACATATCCCATGAAAACGTAACACAATCAGTGTGAATTTCTCCTGAACATAAAAAGATACAACGTATGAACATCCACAGGATTCTTATCACTGAGAAGAGAAAGTGCAACATGTGAATTTGATGCATCCTCACTTGGTCACTACTTTCAAGCTCATTACAAGCCTGATCATAGTTGGTAGAATTAGAACAAAACAAATGTTTTCTCCAGAATACAAAACATTACAGTCTAGAAACCTGTATAGGATACTTATGCAAAGAGGTGCACATGCTACACATGACTTCCCAAAGAAGTGCACATGCTACATATGACTTCCAAAAGAAGAGCACATGCTACATATGACTGTGAGTCCTCTTCACTTGGTTCACTATTTTGGAAGGGAACGACATGTATGATCATGTTTCATGGAAACGACGTAAAACAAGTGTGATTTCCTCCAAAAAACAAAATTTACAATATAGAAACTTCTGTTTGATACTAATCTTAAAGAAGTTCACTTGCAACATTTAACGCAGAGTTCTCCTAACTTGGATCACTGTTTTGCAAAATCAAGGCCTGCGTGAACATATTCCATGAAAACGTCACAAAACCAGTGTGAATTTCTCCTGAATATAAAAAGTTACAACGTATGAACATAAACAGGATTCTTATCACGGAGAAGAAAAAGTGAAACATTTGAATTTGACGCGTGTTCACTTGGTCACTATTATCAAGCTCATTACAAGCCTGAACACAGTTGGTAGAATCAGCACAAAACAAATGTTGTTTTCTCCAGCATACAAAGTTTTACAGTCTAGAAACCTGTGTAGGATACTTTTCCCAAAGAATTGCACATGCTACATGTGACTTCCAAAAGAAGAGCACATGCTACATAGGACTGTGAGTCCTCTTCACTTGGTTCACTATTTTGGAAGGGAATGACATGCATGCAACGTGTTTCATGGAAACCCCATAAAACAGGTTTGATTTCCTCCTGAGCACAAAGAGTACAATATAGAAAGTTCTCTTCGATACTTATTTAAAGAAGTGCACTTGCAACATTTAACTCAGAGTCCTCCTCTCTTGGGTCCCTATTTTGTAAAATCTTGGCCTCTCTGAACATGTGCCATTCAAAAGTCACAAAACAAGTATGATTTTCGCCTGAACACCAATTTTATAGTAAAGGAACTTCTCTAGGATACTTATCCCTAGGAAGTGAAATTCCATCATTTGACTCTGAATCCTCTGCAATTGGTTCACTATTTTTGAAAATCTTGGCCTGCGGGAACATGTTACATGCCAATGTCACAAAACAAGTATGATCTTCTCCTGAACACAAAGTGTAACACTATAGAATCTTCTGAAGGATACTTATGCCTCAGAAGTCACCACCAAACTTTGACTCCCAGTCCTCCTCACTTGGTTGACTCTTTTGGAAAATCAAGGCCTGTGTGAACATATTCCATCAAAACGTGATAAAACCAGTGTGCATTTCTCCTAATCATAAAAAGTTAAAACGCATGAACATCCACAGGATCCTTATCACTGAGAAGAGAAAGTAAAATATGTGAATTTGACGCGTCAACACTTGGTCACTGCTTTCAAGCTCATTATAAGCCTGAACATAGTTTGTAGAATCAGCACAAAACAAATGTTGTTTTCTCCAGAATACATAGTTTTACCTTCCACAAACCTGTGTAGGATACTTATTCCAAAGAAGTGCACATGCTACGTATGACTTCCCAAAGAATTGCACATGCTACATATGACTGTGAGTCCTCTTCACTTGGTGCACTATTTTGGAAGGGAACGACATGCATGAACATGTTTCATGGAAACGATGTAAAACAAGTGTGATTTCCCGCTGAAAACAAAGATTTACAATATAGAAACTTCTGTTCGATACTAATCCTAAAGAAGTTCACTTGCCACATTTAACTCAGAGTTCTCCTCACTTGGATCACTGCTTTGGAAAATCAAGGCCTGCGTTAACATATTCCATGAAAACGTCACAAAACCAGTGTGAATTTCTCCTGAACATAAAAAGTTACAACGTATGAACATACACAGGATTCTTATCACGGAGAAGAAAAAGTGAAACATTTGAATTTGACGCGTGTTCACTTGGTCACTATTATCAAGCTCATTACAAGCCTGAACACAGTTGGTAGAATCAGCACAAAACAAATGTTTTCTCCAGCATACAAAGTTTTACAGTCTAAAAACTTGTGTAGGATACTTTTCCCAAAGAAGTGCACATGCTACATGTGACATCCTAAAGAAGTGCACATGCTACATATGACTGTGAGTCCTCTTCACTTGGTTCACTATTTTGGAAGGGAATGACATGCATGCAACGTGTTTCATGGAAACCCCATAAAACAGGTTTGATTTCCTCCTGAGCACAAAGAGTACAATATAGAAAGTTCTCTTCGATACTTATTTAAAGAAGTGCACTTGCAACATTTAACTCAGAGTCCTCCTCTCTTGGGTCCCTATTTTGTAAAATCTTGGCCTCTCTGAACATGTGCCATTCAAAAGTCACAAAACAAGTATGATTTTCGCCTGAACACCAATTTTATAGTAAAGGAACTTCTCTAGGATACTTATCCCTAGGAAGTGAAATTCCATCATTTGACTCTGAATCCTCTGCAATTGGTTCACTATTTTTGAAAATCTTGGCCTGCGGGAACATGTTACATGCCAATGTCACAAAACAAGTATGATCTTCTCCTGAACACAAAGTGTAACACTATAGAATCTTCTGAAGGATACTTATGCCTCAGAAGTCACCACCAAACTTTGACTCCCAGTCCTCCTCACTTGGTTGACTCTTTTGGAAAATCAAGGCCTGTGTGAACATATTCCATCAAAACGTGATAAAACCAGTGTGCATTTCTCCTAATCATAAAAAGTTAAAACGCATGAACATCCACAGGATCCTTATCACTGAGAAGAGAAAGTAAAATATGTGAATTTGACGCGTCAACACTTGGTCACTGCTTTCAAGCTCATTATAAGCCTGAACATAGTTTGTAGAATCAGCACAAAACAAATGTTGTTTTCTCCAGAATACATAGTTTTACCTTCCACAAACCTGTGTAGGATACTTATTCCAAAGAAGTGCACATGCTACGTATGACTTCCCAAAGAATTGCACATGCTACATATGACTGTGAGTCCTCTTCACTTGGTGCACTATTTTGGAAGGGAACGACATGCATGAACATGTTTCATGGAAACGATGTAAAACAAGTGTGATTTCCCGCTGAAAACAAAGATTTACAATATAGAAACTTCTGTTCGATACTAATCCTAAAGAAGTTCACTTGCCACATTTAACTCAGAGTTCTCCTCACTTGGATCACTGCTTTGGAAAATCAAGGCCTGCGTTAACATATTCCATGAAAACGTCACAAAACCAGTGTGAATTTCTCCTGAACATAAAAAGTTACAACGTATGAACATACACAGGATTCTTATCACGGAGAAGAAAAAGTGAAACATTTGAATTTGACGCGTGTTCACTTGGTCACTATTATCAAGCTCATTACAAGCCTGAACACAGTTGGTAGAATCAGCACAAAACAAATGTTTTCTCCAGCATACAAAGTTTTACAGTCTAAAAACTTGTGTAGGATACTTTTCCCAAAGAAGTGCACATGCTACATGTGACATCCTAAAGAAGTGCACATGCTACATATGACTGTGAGTCCTCTTCACTTGGTTCACTATTTTGGAAGGGAACGACATGCATGCAACGTGTTTCTTGGAAACCCCATAAAACAAGTGTGATTTCCTCCTGAGCACAAAGAGTACAATATAGAAAGTTCTCTTTGATACTTATCTTAAAGAACTGCACTTGCAACATTTAACTCAGAGTCCTCCTCACTTGGGTCCCTATTTTGTAAAATCTTGGCCTCTGTGAACATGTGCCATTCAAATGTCACAAAACAAGTATGATTTTCGCCTCAACACCAATTTTATAGTAAAGGAACTTCCCTAGGATACTTATCCCTAGGAAGTGAAATTCCATCATTTGACTCTGAATCCTCTGCAATTCGTTCACTATTTTTGAAAATCTTGGCCTGCGGGAACATGTTACATGCCAATGTCGCAAAACAAGTATGATCTTCTCCTGAACACAAAGTGTAACACTATAGAATCTTCTGAAGGATACTTATGCCTCAGAATTGCACCACCAAACTTTGACTCCCAGTCCTCCTCACTTGGTTGACTATTTTGGAAAACCAAGGCCTGTGTGAACATATTCCATCAAAACGTCATAAAACCAGTGTGAATTTCTCCTGATCATAAAAAGTTAAAACGTATGAACATCCACAGGATCCTTATCACTGAGAAGAGAAAATAAAATGTGTGAATTTACGTGTCAACACTTGGTCACTGCTTTCAAGCTAATTATAAGCCTGAACATAGTTGGTAGAATCAGCACAAAACAAATGTTGTTTTCTCCAGAATACATAGTTTTACCTTCCACAAACCTGTGTAGGATACTTATTCCAAAGAAGTGCACATGCTACATATGACTTCCCAAAGAATAGCACATGCTACATATGACTGTGAGTCCTCTTCACTTGGTTCACTATTTTAGAAGGGAACGACATGCATGAACATGTTTCATGGAAACGACGTAAAACAAGTGTGATTTCCTGCTGAAAACAAAGATTTACAATATAGAAACTTCTGTTCGATACTAATCCTAAGAAGTTCACTTGCCACATTGAACTCAGAGTTCTCCTCATTTGGATCACTGCTTTGGAAAATCAAGGCCTGCGTGAACATATTCCATGAAAACGTCACAAAACCAGTGTGAATTTCTCCTGAACATAAAAAGTTACAACGTATGAACATCCACAGGATTCTTATCACTGAGAAGAGAAAGTGAAATATGTGAATTTGATGCGTCCTCATTTGGTCACTACTTTCAAGCTCATTACAAGCCTGAACATTGTTGGTAGAATCAGCACAAAATAAATGTTGTTTTCTCCAGAATACAAAGTATTACAGTCTAGAAACCTGTGTAGGATACTTATCCGAAAAAGTGCACATGCTACACATGACTTCCCAAAAAAGTGCACATGCTACACATGACTTCTCAAAGAAGTGCACATGCTACATATGAGTGTCAGTCCTCTTCACTTAGTTCACTATTTTGGAAGGGAACGACATGCATGAAAATGTTTCATGGAAACCCCATAAAACAAGTGTGATTTCCTCCTGAACACAAAGAGTTACAATATAGAAAGTTCTCTTCGATACTTATCTTAAAGAAGTGCACTTGCAACATTTAAATCAGAGGCCTCCTCACTTGGTTCACTATTTTAGAAAATTATGGCCTGCATGAACATGTTGCATGCCAATGTTGCAAAACAAGTATGATCTTCTCCTGAACAAAAAATGTAACACTATAGAATCTTTTGTAGGAAACTTTTCCCTCAGAAGTGCACCTCCAACATTTGATTCTTTAGTCCTCCTCACTTTGTTCACTATTTTGGAAAAGCAAGGCATGCGTGAGCATATTGCATGAAAACGTCACAAAACCAGTGTGAATTTCTCCTGAACAAAAAAAGTTACAACCTATGAACATCCATAGGATTCTTATCTCTGAGAAGAGAAAGTGAAATATGTGAATTTGACGTCCTCTCTTGGTCACTACTTTCTAGCTCATTATAAGCCTGAACATAGTTGGTAGAATCAGCACAAAACAAATGATGTTTTCTCCAGAATACAAAGTATTACAGTCTAGAAACCTGTGTAGGATACTTTTCCCAAAGAGGTGAACGTGCTACATGTGACATCCCAAAGAAGTGCACATGCTACATATGACTGTGAGTCCTCTTCAGTCGGTTCACTATTTTGGAAGGGAAGGACATGCATGCAACATGTTTCATGGAAACGTCAAAAAACAAGTTTGATTTCCTCCTGAACACAAAGAGTTACAATATAGAAAGTTGTCTTCGATACTTATCTTAAAGAAGTGCATTTGCAACATTTAACTCAGAGTCCTCGTCACTTGGTTCACTATCTTTTAAAATCATGGGCTGTGTAAACATGTGCCATTCAAATGTCACAAAAAAGGTCTGATTTTCGCCTGAACACCAATTTTATAGTATAGGAACTTTTCTAGGATACTTATCCCTAGGAAGTGAAATTCCATCATTTGACTCTGAATCCTCCGCAATTGGTTCACTATTTTGGAAAATCATGGCCTGCCTGAACATGTTACATGCCAATGTCGCAAAACAAGTATGATCTTCTCCTGAACACAAAGTGCAACACTATAGAATCTTCTGTACAATATTATCCCTCAGAAGTGCACCACCAAACTTTGACTCTCAGTCCTCCTCAGTTGGTTCACTATTTTGGAAAATAACGGCCTGCGTGAACATATTCCATGAAAACGTCACAAAACAACTGTGAATTTCTCCTGATCATAAAAATTTACAACGTATAAAAATCTACAGGATTCTTATCACTGAGAAGAGAAAGTGAAACATGTGAATTTCACGCGTCCACACTTGGTCACTGCTTTCAAGCTCATTACAAGCCTGAACATAGTTGGTAGAATCAGCACAAAACAAATGTTGTTTTCTCCAGAGTACAAAGTTTTACAGTCTAGAAACCTGTGTAAGATACTTTTCCCAAAGAAGTGCACATGCTACATATGACTTCCCAAAGAAGTGCACATGCTACATATGACTGTGAGTCCTTTTCACTTGGTTCACTATTTTGGAAGGGAACGACATGCATGAACATGCTTCATGGAAACGTCGTAAGACAAGTGTGATTACCCCAAAAAACAAAGATTTACAATATAGAAACTTCTGTTCGATACTAATCCTAAAGAAGTGCACTTGCAACATTTAACTCAGAGTCCTCCTCACTTTGATCACTATTTTGGAAAATCAAGGCCTGAGTGAACATATTCCATGAAAATGTCACAAAACCAGTGTGAATTTCTCCTGAACATAAAAGGTTACAACGTATGTACATCCACAGGATTCTTATCACTGAGAAGAGAAAATTAAACATGTGAATTTGATGCGTCCCTACTTGGTCACTACTTTCAAGCTCATTACAGGCCTGAACATAGGTTGTAAAATCTGCACAAAACAAATGTTGTTTTCTCCAGAATACAAAGTATTACAGTGTAGAAACCTTTGTAGGATACTTATCCAAAGAAGTGCACATGCTACACATGACTTCCCAAAGAAGTGCACATGCTACAAATGACTGTCAGTCCTCTTCACATGGTTTACTATTTGGAAGGGAACGATATGCATTAAAATGTTTCACGGAAACCCTATAAAACAAGTGTGATTTCCTCCTGAACACAAAGAATTACACCATAGAAAGTTCTCTTCGATACTTATCCTAAAGAAGTGCACTTGCAACATTTAACTCAGAGTCCTCCTCATTTTGATCACTATTTTGGAAAATCAAGGCCTGCGTGAACATATTCCATGAAAATGTCAAAAAACCAGTGTGAATTTCTCCTGAACATAAAACGTTGCAATGTATGAACTTCCACAGGATTTTTATCACTGAGAAGAGAAAGTGAAACATGTGAATTTGATGCGTGCTGACTTGCTCACTACTTTCAAGCTCATTACAGGCCTGAACATAGTGTGTAGAATCAGCACAAAACAAATGTTGTTTTCTCCAGAATACAAAGTATTACAGTGTAGAAACCTTTGTAGGATACTTATCCAAAGAAGTGCACATGCTACACATGACTTCCCAAAGAAGTGCACATGCTACAAATGACTGTCAGTCCTCTTCACATGGTTTACTATTTGGAAGGGAACGATATGCATTAAAATGTTTCACGGAAACCCCATAAAACAAGTGTGATTTCCTCCTGAACACAAAGAATTACACCATAGAAAGTTCTCTTCGATACTTATCTTAAAGAAGTGCACTTGCAACATTTAACTCAGAGTCATCCTACCTAGGTTCACTATTTTGTAAAATTATGGCCTGTGTGAAGTTGTGCCATTCAAATGTCAAAAAACAAGTATGATTTTAGCCTGAACACCAATTTTATAGTATAAGAACTTCACTAGGATACTTCTACCTAAATAGTGAAATTCCATCATTTGACACTGAATCCTCCGCAATTGGTTCACTATTTTGGAAAATCATGGCCTGCATGAACATGTTACATGCCAATGTCGCAAAACAAGTATGATCTTCTCCTGAACACAAAGTGTAACACTATAGAATCTTCTGTAGGAAACTTATCCTTCAGAAGTGCACCTCCAACATATGACTCTCAGTCCTCCTCACTTGGTGCACTATTTTGGAAAAGCAAGGCCTGCGTGAATATATTCCATGAAAACGTCACAAAACCAGTGTGAATTTCTCCTGAACATAAAAAGTTACAACGTATGAACATCTACAGGATTCTTATCACTGGGAAGAGAAAGTGAAACATGTGAATTTGATGCGTCCTCACGTGGTCACTATTTTCAAGTTCATTACAAGCCTGAACATAGTTGGTAGAATCAGCACAAAACAAATGTTGTTTTCTCCATAATACAAAGATTTATAGTCTAGACACCTGTGTAGGATACTTTTCCCAAGGAAGTGCACATGCTACATGTGACATCCCAAAGAAGTGCACATTCTACATATGACTGTCAGTCCTCTTCACATGGTTCACTATTTTGGAAGGAAACGACATGCATGAAAATGTTTCATGGAAACCCCATAAAACAAGTGTGATTTCCTCCTGAACGCAAAGAGTTACAATATAGAAAGTTCTCCTGGATACTTATCTTAAAAAAGTGCCCGTGCCACATTTAACTCAGAGTCCTCCTCATTTGGGTCACTGTTTTGTAAAATCATGGCCTCTGTGAACATGTGCCATTCAAATGTCACAAAACAAGTATGATTTTCGCCTGAACACCAATTTTATAGTAAAGGAACTTCTCTAGGATACTTATCCCTAGGAAGTGAAATTCCATCATTTGACTCTGAATCTCCGCAATTGGTTCACTATTTTTGAAAATCTTGGCCTGCGGGAACATGTTACATGCCAATGTCGCAAAATAAGTATGATCTTCTCCTGAACACAAAGTGTAACACTATAAAATCTTCTGAAGGATACTTATCCCTCAGAAGTGCACCACCAAACGTTGACTCTCAGTCCTCCTCACTTGGTTGACTATTTTGGAAAATCAAGGCCTGTGAGAACATATTCCATGAAAACGTCACAAAACCAGTGTGAATTTCTCCTGATCATAAAAAGTTAAAACTTCTGAACATCCACAGGATCCTTATCACTGAGAAGAGAAAGTAAAATATGTGAATTTGACGCGTCCACACATGGTCACTGAATTCAAGCTCATTACAAGCCTGAACATAGTTGGTAGAATCAGCACAAAACAAATGTTGATTTCTCCAGAATACATAGTTTTACAGTCCAGAAACCTGTGTAAGATACTTATTCCAAAGAAGTGCACATGCTACACATGACTTCCCAAAGAAGTGCACATAGTACACATGACTACCCAAAGAAGTGCACATGCTACATATGACTGTGAGTCCTCTTCACTTGGTTCACTATTTTGGAAGGGAACGACATGCATGAACATGTTTCATGGAAACGACGTAAAACAAGTGTGATTTCCTGCTGAAAACAAAGATTTACAATATAGAAACTTCTGTTCGATACTAATCCTAAAGAAGTTCACATGCCACATTTAACTCAGAGTTCTCCTCACTTGGATCACTGTTTTGGAAAATCAAGGCCTGCGTGAACATAATTCATAAAAATGTCACAAAACCAGTGTGAATTTCTCCTGAACTTAAAAGTTACAACGTATGAACATCCACAGGATTCTTATGACTCAGAAGAGAAAGTGCAACATGTGAACTTGATGCGTCCTCACTTGGTCACTACTTTCAAGCTCATTACAAGCGTGAACATAGTTGGTAGAATTAGCACAAAACAAATGTTTTCTCCAGAATACAAAGCATTACATTCTAGAAACCTGTGTAGGATATTTATCCAAAGAAGTGCACATGCTACACATGACTTCCCAAAGAAGTGCACATGCTACACATGACTTCTCAAAAAAGTGCACATGCTACATATGATTGTCAGTCCTATTCACTTGGTTCACTATTTTGGAAGAGAAGGACATGCATGAAAATGTTTCATGGAAACCCCATAAAACAAGTGTGATTTCCTCCTGAACACAAAAAGTTACAATATGGAAAGTTCTCTTCGATAGTTATCTTAAAGAAGTGCACTTGCAACATTTAACTCAGAGTCCTCCTCACTTGGGTCCCTATTTTGTAAAATCTTGGCCTCTGAGATCATGTGCCATTCAAATGTCAGAAAACAAGTATGATTTTCGCCTGAACACCGATTTTATAGTATAGGAACTTTTCTAGGATACTTATCCCTAGGAAGTGAAATTCCATCATTTGACTCTGAATCCTCCGCAATTGGTTCACTATTTTGGAAAATCATGGCCTGCCTGAACATGTTACATGCCAATGTCGCAAAACAAGTATGATCTTCTCCTGAACTCAAAGTGCAACACTGTAGAATCTTCTGTACAATATTATCCCTCAGAGGTGCACCACCAAACTTTGACTCTCAGTCTTCCTCAGTTGGTTCACTATTTTGGAAAATAAAGGCCTGCATGAACATATTCCATGAAAACGTCACAAAACCACTGTGAATTTCTCCTGATCATAAAAAGTTACAACGTATTAATATCTACAGGATTCTTATCACTGAGAAGAGAAAGTGAAACATGTGAATTTGACGCGTCCACACTTGGTCACTGCTTTCAAGCTCATTACAAGCCTGAACATAGTTGGTAGAATCAGCACAAAACAAATGTTGTTTTCTCCAGAATACAAAGTTTTACAGTCTTTTCCCAAAGTAGTGCACATGCTACTTATGACTTCCCGAATAAGTGCACATGCTACACATGACTGTGAGTCCTTTTCACTTGGTTCACTATTTTGGAAGGGATCGACATGCATGAACATGCTTCATGGAAACGTTGTAAGACAAGTGTGATTTCCCCCAGAAAACAACGATTTACAATATAGAAACTTCTGTTCGATACTAATCCTAAAGAAGTGCACTTGCAACATTTAACTCAGAGTCCTCCTCACTTTGATCACTATTTTGGAAAATCAAGGCCTGAGTGAACATATTCCATGAAAATGTCACAAAACCAGTGTGAATTTCTCCTGAACATAAAAGGTTACAACGTATGTACATCCACAGGATTCTTATCACTGAGAAGAGAAAATGAAACATGTGAATTTGATGCGTCCTCACTTGGTCACTAATTTCAAGCTCATTACAGGCCTGAACATAGGTTGTAAAATCTGCACAAAACAAATGTTGTTTTCTCCAGAATACAAAGTGTTACAGTCTAGAAACCTGTGTAGGATACTTATCCAAAGATGTGCACATGCTACACATGACTTCCCAAAGAAGTACACATAGTACACATGACTTGCCAAAGACGTGACATGCTACACATGACTTCCCAAAAAAGTACATGCTACATGTGACTGTCAGTCCTCTTCACATGGTTTATTATTTTGGAAGGGAACGATATGCATGAAAATGTTTCACACAAACCCCATAAAACAAGTGTGATTTCCTACTGAACACAAAGAGTTACACCATAGAAAGTTCTCTTCGATACTTATCTTAAAGAAGTGCACTTGCAACATTTAAATCAGATTCCTTCTCACTAGGTACACTATTTTCTAAAATCATTGCCTGTGTGAACATGTGCCATTCAAATGTCACAAATCAAGTATGATTTTCGCCTAAACACCAATTTTATAGTATAGGAACTTAACTAGGATACTTCTCCCTAAATAGTGAAATTCCATCATTTGACTCTGAATCCTCCGCAATTGGTTCACTATTTTGGAAAATCGTGGCCTGCGTGAACATGTCACATACCAATGTCGCAAAACAAGTATGATCTCCTGAACAAAAAGTGCAAAACTATAGAATCTTCTGTACAATATTATCCCTCAGAAGTGCACCTCCAACATTTGACTCTCAGTCCTCCTCACTTGGTTCACTATTTTGGATAATCAAGGCCTGCGTGAACATATTCCATGAAAACGTCACAAAACCCGTGTGAATTTCTCCTGATCATAAAGAGTTACAACGTAAGAATATCTACAGGATACTTATCACTGAGAAGATAAAGTGAAACATGTGAATTTGACGCGTCCACACTTGGTTACTGCTTTCAAGCTCATTACAAGCCTGACAATAGTTGGTAGAATCAGCACAAAACAAATGTTGTTTTCTCCAAAATACAACGATTTACAGTCTAGAAACCTGTGTAGGATAATTATCCAAATAAGTGCACATGCTACACAAGGCTTTCCAAAGAAGTGCACATGGTACAGATGACTGTCAGTCCTCTTCACTTGGTTCACTATTTTGGAAGGGAACGACATGCATGAACATGTTTCATGGAAACCTCATAAACAAGTGTGATTTCCTCCTGAACACAAAGAGTTACAAAATAGAAAGTTCTCTTTGATACTTATCTTAAAGAAGTGCACTTGCAACATTTAACTCAGAGTCCTCCTCACTTGGTTCACTATTTTGTAAAATCATGGCCTGTGTGAATATGTGCCATTCAAATGTCAGAAAACAAGTATGATTTTCGCCTGAACACCAACTTTATAGCATAGGAACTTCTCTAGGATTCTTATCCCTAGGAAGTGAAATTCCATCATTTGACTCTGAATCCTCCACAATTGGTTCACTATTTTGGAAAATCATGGCCTGCGTGAACATGTTACATGCCAATGTCGCAAAACAAGTATGATCTTCTCCTGAGCACAAAGTGTAAGATTATAGAATCTTCTTTACAATATTATCCCTCAGAAGTGCACCACCAAACTTTGAATCTCAGTCCTCCTCACTTAGTTCACTATTTTGGAAAATCAAGGCCTGTGTGAACATTTTCCATGAAAACGTCACAAAACCAGTGTGAATTTCTCCTGAACATAAAAAGTTACAACGTATGAACATCCACAGGATTCTTATCACTGAGAAGAGACAGTGAATCATGTGAATTTAACACGTCCTCACTTGGTCACTACTTTCAAGCTCATTACAAGCCTGAACATAATTGGTAGAATCAGCACAAAACAAATGTTGTTTTCTCCAGAATACAAAGTATTACAGTCTAGAAACCTATGTAGGATACTTATCCAAAAAGTGCACATGCTACACATGACCTCCAAAACAAGTGCACATGCTGCACATGATTCTCAAAGAAGTGCACATGCTACATATGACGGTCAGTTCTAATCACTTGGTTAACTATTTTGGAAGGGAACGACATGTGTGAACATGTTTCATGGAAACCTCATAAAACAAGTGTGATTTCCTCCTGAACACAAAGAGTTACAATATAGAAAGTTCTCTTCGATACTTATCTTAAAGAAGTGCACTTGCAACATTTAATTCAGAGTCCTCTCATTGGGTTCACTATACTATAAAATCATGGACTGTGTGAACCTGTGATATTCAAATGTCACAAAACAAGTATGATTTTCGCCTGAACACCAATTTTATAGTATAGGAACTTCTCCAGGATACTTATCACTAGGAAGTGAAATTCCATCATTTGACTCTGAATCCTCCGCAATTGGTTCACTATTTTGGAAAATCATGGCCTGCATGAACATGTTACATGCCAATGTTACAAAACAAGTATGATCTTCTTCTCCTGAACAAAAAGTGTAACGCTATAGAATCTTCTGTAGGATACTTATCCCTCAGAAGTGCACCACCAAACTTTGACTCTCAGTCCTCCTCACTTGGTTCACTATTTTGGAAAACCAAGGCCTGCGTGAACATATTCCATGAAAACGTCACAAAACCAGTGTGAATTTTCCTGATCATAAGGAGTTACCTCGTATGAATATCTACAGGAATCTTATCACTGAGAAGAGAAAGGGAAACATGTGAATTTGACGCATCCACACTTGGTCACTGCTTTCAAGCTCATTATAAGCCTGTACATAGTTGGTAGAATCAGCACAAAACAAATGTTGTTTTCTCCAGAAAACAAATTTTTACAGTCAGAAACCTGTGTAGGATACTTTTTCCAAAGAGGTGCACATGTTACACATGACTTCCCAAAGAAGTGCACATGCTACATATGACTGTGAGTCCTCTTCACTTGGTTCACTATTGTGGAAGGGAACGACAGGCATGAACATGTTTCATGGAAACCTCCTAAAACATGTGTGACTTCCTTCTGAACACAAAGAGTTACAATATAGAAACTTTGTTCGATATTAATCCTCAAGAGGTGCACTTGCAACATTTAATTCAGAGTCCTCCTCACTTGGATCACTATTTTGGAAAATCAAGGCCTGCGTGAACATATTCCATGAAAACGTCACAAAACCAGTGTGAATTTCTCCTGAATATAAAAAGTTACAACGTATGGACATCTAAAGGATTCTTATCACTGAGAAGAGAAAGTGAAACATCGAAATTTGATGCGTCCTCACATGGTCACTATTTTCAAACTAATTACAAGACTGAACACAGTTTGTAGAATCAGCACAAAACAAATGTTGTTTTCTCCAGAATACAAAGTTTTACAGTCTAGAAACCTGTGTAGGATACTTTTCCCAAAGAAGTGCACATGCTACATGTGACATTCCAAAGAAGTGCACATGCTACATATAACTGTGAGTCCTCTTCACTTGGTTCACCATTTTGGAAGGGAACAACATGCATGAACATGTTTCATGGAAACGTCGTAAACCAACTGTGATTTCCTCCTGAACACAAAGAGTTGCAATATAGAAACTTCTGTTCGATAATACTCCTAAAGAAATTCACTTACAACATTTAACTCAGAGTCCTCCTCATTTGGATCACTATTTTGGAAAAATAAGGCCTGCGTGAACATATTCCATGAAAATTTCACGAAAACAGTGTGAATTTCTCCTGAACATAAAAAGTTACAAAGGATGAACATCCACAGGATTCTTATCACTGAGAGGAGAAAGTGAAACATGTGAATTTGACGCGTCCACACTTGGTCACTGCTTTCAAGCTCATTACAAGCCTGAACATAGTTTGTAGAATCAACACAAAACAAATGTTGTTTTCTCCAAAATACAAAGATTTACAGTCTAGAAACCTGTGTAGGATAATTATCCAAAGAAGTGCACATGCTACACAAGACTTTCCAAAGAAGTGCACGTGCTACACAAGACTTTCCAAAGAAGTGCACATGGTACACATGACTTCCCAAAGAAGTGCACAGGCTGCATATGCCTGCCAGTCCTATTCACTTGGTTCACTATTTTGGAGGGGAACGATATTCATTAACATGTTTCATGGAAACCTCATAAAACAAGTGTGATTTCCTCCTGAACACAAAGAATTACAATATAGAAAGTTCTCTTCGATACTTATCTTAAAGAAGTGCACTTGCAACATTTAACTCAGAGGCCTCCTCACTTGGTTCACTATTTTGTAAAATCATGGCCTCTGTGAACATGTGCCACTCAAATGTCACAAAACAAGCATGATTTTCGCCTGCTCACCAATTTTATAGCATAGGAACTTCTCTAGGATTCTTATCCCTAGGAAGTGAAATTCCATCATTTGACTCTGAATCCTCGGCAATTGGTTCACTATTTTGGAAAATCATGGCCTGCTTGAACCTGTTACATGCCAATGTCGCAAAACAGGTATGATCTTCTCCTGAACACAAAGTGTAACATTATAGAATCTTCTTGACAATATTATCCCTCAGAAGTGCACCACCAAACTTTGACTCTCAGTCCTCCTCACTTGGTTCACTATTTTGGATAATCAAGGCCTGCGTGAATATATTCCATGAAAACGTCACAAAACCAGTGTGAATTTCTGCTGATCATAAAAAGTTACAAAGTATGAATATCTACAGGATTCTTATCACTGAGAAGAGAAAGTGAAACATGTGAATTTGACTCGTCCACACTTGGTTACTGCTTTCAAGCTCATTACAAGCTTGAACATAGTGGGTAGAATCAGCACAAAACAAATGTTGTTTTCTCCAGAATAAAAACTTTTACAGTCTAGAAACCAGTGTAGGATACTTTTCCCTAAGAAGTGCACATGCTACATATGAGTTCCCAAAGAAGTACACATGCTACATATGACTGTGAGTCCTCTTCACTTGGTATAATATTTTGGAAAGGAACGACATGCATGAACATGTTTCATGGAAACCTCATGAAACAAGTGTGATTTCCTCCTGAACACAAAGAGTTACAATATACAAACTTCTGTTTGATACTAATCCTAAAGAGGTGCACTTGCAACATTGAACTCAGAGTCCTCCTCACTTGGATCACTATTTTGGAAAAATAAGGCCTGCGTGAACATATTCCATGAAAATTTCACGAAACCAGTGTGAATTTCTCCTGAACATAAAAAGTTACAAAGGATGAACATCCACAGGATTCTTATCACTGAGAAGAGAAAGTGAAACATGTGAATTTGACGCGTCCACACTTGGTCACTGCTTTCAAGCTCATTATAAGCCTGAACATAGTTGGTAGAATCAGCACAATACAAATATTGTTTTCTCCAAAATACAAAGATTTACAGTCTAGAAACCTGTGTAGGATAATTATCCAAAGAAGTGCACATGCTACACAAGACTTTCCAAAGAAGTGCACATGGTACACATGACTTCCCAAAAAAGTGCACAGGCTGCATATGACTGCCAGTCCTATTCACTTGGTTCACTATTTAGGAGGGGAACGATATTCATGAACATGTTTCATGGAAACCTCATAAAACAAGTGTGATTTCCTCCTGAACACAAAGAATTACAATATAGAAAGTTCTCTTCGATACTTATCTTAAAGAAGTGCACTTGCAACATTTAACTCAGAGTCCTCCTCACTTGGTTCACTATTTTGTAAAATCATGGCCTCTGTGAACATGTGCCACTCAAATGTCACAAAACAAGTATGATTTTCGCCTGCTCACCAATTTTATAGCATAGGAACTTCTCTAGGATTCTTATCCCTAGGAAGTGAAATTCCATCATTTGACTCTGAATCCTCGGCAATTGGTTCACTATTTTGGAAAATCATGGCCTGCGTGAACCTGTTACATGCCAATGTCGCAAAACAAGTATGATCTTCTCCTGAACACAAAGTGTAACATTATAGAATCTTCTGTACAATATTATCCCTCAGAAGTGCACCACCAAACTTGACTCTCAGTCCTCCTCACTTGGTTCACTATTTTGGATAATCAAAGCCTGCATGAATATATTCCATGAAAACGTCACAAAACCAGTGTGAATTTCTGCTGATCATAAAAAGTTACAAAGTATGAATATCTACAGGATTCTTATCACTGAGAAGAGAAAGTGAAACATGTGAATTTGACTCGTCCACACTTGGTCACTGCTTTCAAGCTCATTACAAGCTTGAACATAGTTGGTAGAATCAGCACAAAACAAATGTTGTTTTCTCCAGAATAAAAATTTTACAGTCTAGAAACCTGTGTAGGATACTTTTCCCAAAGAAGTGCACATGCTACATATGAGTTCCCAAAGAAGTACACATGCTACATATGACTGTGAGTCCTCTTCACTTGGTATAATATTTTGGAAAGGAACGACATGCATGAACATGTTTCATGGAAACCTCATGAAACAAGTGTGATTTCCTCCTGAACACAAAGAGTTACAATATACAAACTTCTGTTCGATACTATTCCTAAAAAGTGCACTTGCAACATTGAACTCAGAGTCCTCCTCACTTGGATCACTATTTTGGAAAAATAAGGCCTGCTTGAACATATTCCATGAAAATTTCACGAAAACAGTGTGAATTTCTCCTGAACATAAAAAGTTACAAAGGATGAACATCCACAGGATTCTTATCACTGAGAAGAGAAAGTGAAACATGTGAATTTGACGCGTCCACACTTGGTCACTGCTTTCAAGCTCATTACAAGCCTGAACATAGTTGGTAGAATCAGCACAAAACAAATGTTGTTTTCTCCAGAATAGAAAGTATTGCAGTCTAGAATCCTGTGTAGGATACTTACCCAAAGAAGTGCACATACTACACATGACTTCCCAAAGAAATGCCCATGGTACAGATGACTTCCCAAAGAAGTGCACATGCTACATATGACTGTCA
The DNA here is from genome assembly GCA_023101885.1 of Typhlomys cinereus. Classification (NCBI taxonomy): domain Eukaryota; kingdom Metazoa; phylum Chordata; class Mammalia; order Rodentia; family Platacanthomyidae; genus Typhlomys; species Typhlomys cinereus. The sequence goes on from JALPQD010000666.1 coordinate 728,174, forward strand.
GTCCTCTTCACTTGGTTCACTATTTTCAAAGGGAACGACATGCATGAACATGTTTCATGGAAACCTCATAAAACAAGTGTGATTTCCTCCTGAACACAAAGAGTTACAAAATAGAAAGTTCTCTTTGATACTTATCTTAAAGAAGTGCACTTGCAACATTTAACTCAGAGTCCTCCTCATTTGGTTCACTATTTTGTAAAATCATGGCCTGTGTGCACATGTGCCATTCAAATGTCAGAAAACAAGTATGATTTCGCCTGAACACCAATTTTATAGTATAGGAACTTCTCTAGGATTCTTATCCCTAAGAAGTGAAATTCCATCATTTGACTCTGAATCCTCCGCAATTGGTTCACTATTTTGGAAAATCAAGGCCTGCGTGAACATATTACATGGCAATGTCACAAAACAAGTATGATCTTCTCCTGAACACAAAGTGTAAGATTATAGAATCTTCTGTACAATATTATCCCTCAGAAGTGCACCACCAAACTTTGAATCTCAGTCCTCCTCACTTAGTTCACTATTTTGGAAAATCAAGGCCTGTGTGAACATTTTCCATGAAAACGTCAGAAAACCAGTGTGAATTTCTCCTGATCATAAAAAGTTACAACGTATGAACATCCACAGGATTCTTATCACTGAGAGGAGAAAGTGAAACATGTGAATTTGACGCGTCCTCACTTGGTCACTATTATCAAGCTCATTACAAGCCTGAACATAGTTGGTAGAATCAGCACAAAACAAATGTTGTTTTCTCCAGAATACAAAGTATTGCAGTCTAGAAACCTGTGTGAGGATACTTTTCCCAAAGAAGTGCACATACTACACATGCCTTCCCAAAGAAATGCACATGGTACAGATGACTTCCCAAAAAAGTGCACATGCTACATATGACTGTCAGACCTATTCACTTGGTTCACTATTTTGGAAGGGAATGACATGCATGAACATGTTTCATGGAAACCTCATAAAACAAGTGTGATTTCCTCCTGAACACAAAGAGTTACAAAATAGAAAGTTCTCTTCGATACTTATCTTAAAGGAGTGCACTTGCAACATTTAATTCAGAGTCCTCTCACTTGGTTCACTATTTTAAAAAATCATGGACTGTGTGAACCTGTGATATTCAAATGTCACAAAACAAGTATGATTTTCACCTGAACACCAATTTTATTGTATAGGAACTTCTCTAGGATTCTTATCCCTAGGAAGTGAAATTCCATTATTTGACTCTGAATCCTCCGCAATTGGTTCACTATTTTGGAAATTCATGGCCTGCGTGAACATGTTACATGCCAATGTCGCAAAACAAGTATGATCTTCTCCTGAGCCCAAAGTGTAAGATTATAGAATCTTCTGTACAATATTATCCCTCAGATGTGCACCACCAAACTTTGAATCTCAGTCCTCCTCACTTAGTTCACTATTTTGGAAAATCAAGGCCTGTGTACATTTTCCATGAAAACGTCAGAAAACCAGTGTGAATTTCTCCTGAACATAAAAAGTTACAACGTATGAACATCCACAGGATTCTTATCACTGAGAAGAGAAAGGGAATCATGTGAATTTAACGCGTCTTCACTTGGTCACTACTTTCAAGCTCATTACAAGCCTGAACATAATTGGTAGAATCAGCACAAAACAAATGTTGTTTTCTCCAGAATACAAAGTATTACAGTCTAGAAACCTATGTAGGATACTTATCCAAAAAGTGCACATGCTACACATGACCTCCAAAACAAGTGCACATGCTGCACATGATTCTCAAAGAAGTGCACATGCTACATATGACGGTCAGTTCTAATCACTTGGTTAACTATTTTGGAAGGGAACGACATGTGTGAACATGTTTCATGGAAACCTCATAAAACAAGTGTGATTTCCTCCTGAACACAAAGAGTTACAATATAGAAAGTTCTCTTCGATACTTATCTTAAAGAAGTGCACTTGCAACATTTAATTCAGAGTCCTCTCATTGGGTTCACTATACTATAAAATCATGGACTGTGTGAACCTGTGATATTCAAATGTCACAAAACAAGTATGATTTTCGCCTGAACACCAATTTTATAGTATAGGAACTTCTCCAGGATACTTATCACTAGGAAGTGAAATTCCATCATTTGACTCTGAATCCTCCGCAATTGGTTCACTATTTTGGAAAATCATGGCCTGCATGAACATGTTACATGCCAATGTTACAAAACAAGTATGATCTTCTTCTCCTGAACAAAAAGTGTAACGCTATAGAATCTTCTGTAGGATACTTATCCCTCAGAAGTGCACCACCAAACTTTGACTCTCAGTCCTCCTCACTTGGTTCACTATTTTGGAAAACCAAGGCCTGCGTGAACATATTCCATGAAAACGTCACAAAACCAGTGTGAATTTTCCTGATCATAAGGAGTTACCTCGTATGAATATCTACAGGAATCTTATCACTGAGAAGAGAAAGGGAAACATGTGAATTTGACGCATCCACACTTGGTCACTGCTTTCAAGCTCATTATAAGCCTGTACATAGTTGGTAGAATCAGCACAAAACAAATGTTGTTTTCTCCAGAAAACAAATTTTTACAGTCAGAAACCTGTGTAGGATACTTTTTCCAAAGAGGTGCACATGTTACACATGACTTCCCAAAGAAGTGCACATGCTACATATGACTGTGAGTCCTCTTCACTTGGTTCACTATTGTGGAAGGGAACGACAGGCATGAACATGTTTCATGGAAACCTCCTAAAACATGTGTGACTTCCTTCTGAACACAAAGAGTTACAATATAGAAACTTTGTTCGATATTAATCCTAAAGAGGTGCACTTGCAACATTTAATTCAGAGTCCTCCTCACTTGGATCAGTATTTTGGAAAATCAAGGCGTGCGTGAACATATTCCATGAAAACGTCACAAAACCAGTGTGAATTTCTCCTGAATATAAAAAGTTACAACGTATGGACATCTAAAGGATTCTTATCACTGAGAAGAGAAAGTGAAACATCGAAATTTGATGCGTCCTCACATGGTCACTATTTTCAAACTAATTACAAGACTGAACACAGTTTGTAGAATCAGCACAAAACAAATGTTGTTTTCTCCAGAATACAAAGTTTTACAGTCTAGAAACCTGTGTAGGATACTTTTCCCAAAGAAGTGCACATGCTACATGTGACATTCCAAAGAAGTGCACATGCTACATATAACTGTGAGTCCTCTTCACTTGGTTCACCATTTTGGAAGGGAACAACATGCATGAACATGTTTCATGGAAACGTCGTAAACCAACTGTGATTTCCTCCTGAACACAAAGAGTTGCAATATAGAAACTTCTGTTCGATAATACTCCTAAAGAAATTCACTTACAACATTTAACTCAGAGTCCTCCTCATTTGGATCACTATTTTGGAAAAATAAGGCCTGCGTGAACATATTCCATGAAAATTTCACGAAAACAGTGTGAATTTCTCCTGAACATAAAAAGTTACAAAGGATGAACATCCACAGGATTCTTATCACTGAGAGGAGAAAGTGAAACATGTGAATTTGACGCGTCCACACTTGGTCACTGCTTTCAAGCTCATTACAAGCCTGAACATAGTTTGTAGAATCAACACAAAACAAATGTTGTTTTCTCCAAAATACAAAGATTTACAGTCTAGAAACCTGTGTAGGATAATTATCCAAAGAAGTGCACATGCTACACAAGACTTTCCAAAGAAGTGCACGTGCTACACAAGACTTTCCAAAGAAGTGCACATGGTACACATGACTTCCCAAAGAAGTGCACAGGCTGCATATGCCTGCCAGTCCTATTCACTTGGTTCACTATTTTGGAGGGGAACGATATTCATTAACATGTTTCATGGAAACCTCATAAAACAAGTGTGATTTCCTCCTGAACACAAAGAATTACAATATAGAAAGTTCTCTTCGATACTTATCTTAAAGAAGTGCACTTGCAACATTTAACTCAGAGGCCTCCTCACTTGGTTCACTATTTTGTAAAATCATGGCCTCTGTGAACATGTGCCACTCAAATGTCACAAAACAAGCATGATTTTCGCCTGCTCACCAATTTTATAGCATAGGAACTTCTCTAGGATTCTTATCCCTAGGAAGTGAAATTCCATCATTTGACTCTGAATCCTCGGCAATTGGTTCACTATTTTGGAAAATCATGGCCTGCTTGAACCTGTTACATGCCAATGTCGCAAAACAAGTATGATCTTCTCCTGAACACAAAGTGTAACATTATAGAATCTTCTTGACAATATTATCCCTCAGAAGTGCACCACCAAACTTTGACTCTCAGTCCTCCTCACTTGGTTCACTATTTTGGATAATCAAGGCCTGCGTGAATATATTCCATGAAAACGTCACAAAACCAGTGTGAATTTCTGCTGATCATAAAAAGTTACAAAGTATGAATATCTACAGGATTCTTATCACTGAGAAGAGAAAGTGAAACATGTGAATTTGACTCGTCCACACTTGGTTACTGCTTTCAAGCTCATTACAAGCTTGAACATAGTGGGTAGAATCAGCACAAAACAAATGTTGTTTTCTCCAGAATAAAAACTTTTACAGTCTAGAAACCAGTGTAGGATACTTTTCCCTAAGAAGTGCACATGCTACATATGAGTTCCCAAAGAAGTACACATGCTACATATGACTGTGAGTCCTCTTCACTTGGTATAATATTTTGGAAAGGAACGACATGCATGAACATGTTTCATGGAAACCTCATGAAACAAGTGTGATTTCCTCCTGAACACAAAGAGTTACAATATACAAACTTCTGTTTGATACTAATCCTAAAGAGGTGCACTTGCAACATTGAACTCAGAGTCCTCCTCACTTGGATCACTATTTTGGAAAAATAAGGCCTGCGTGAACATATTCCATGAAAATTTCACGAAACCAGTGTGAATTTCTCCTGAACATAAAAAGTTACAAAGGATGAACATCCACAGGATTCTTATCACTGAGAAGAGAAAGTGAAACATGTGAATTTGACGCGTCCACACTTGGTCACTGCTTTCAAGCTCATTATAAGCCTGAACATAGTTGGTAGAATCAGCACAATACAAATATTGTTTTCTCCAAAATACAAAGATTTACAGTCTAGAAACCTGTGTAGGATAATTATCCAAAGAAGTGCACATGCTACACAAGACTTTCCAAAGAAGTGCACATGCTACACAAGACTTTCCAAAGAAGTGCACATGGTACACATGACTTCCCAAAAAAGTGCACAGGCTGCATATGACTGCCAGTCCTATTCACTTGGTTCACTATTTAGGAGGGGAACGATATTCATGAACATGTTTCATGGAAACCTCATAAAACAAGTGTGATTTCCTCCTGAACACAAAGAATTACAATATAGAAAGTTCTCTTCGATACTTATCTTAAAGAAGTGCACTTGCAACATTTAACTCAGAGTCCTCCTCACTTGGTTCACTATTTTGTAAAATCATGGCCTCTGTGAACATGTGCCACTCAAATGTCACAAAACAAGTATGATTTTCGCCTGCTCACCAATTTTATAGCATAGGAACTTCTCTAGGATTCTTATCCCTAGGAAGTGAAATTCCATCATTTGACTCTGAATCCTCGGCAATTGGTTCACTATTTTGGAAAATCATGGCCTGCGTGAACCTGTTACATGCCAATGTCGCAAAACAAGTATGATCTTCTCCTGAACACAAAGTGTAACATTATAGAATCTTCTGTACAATATTATCCCTCAGAAGTGCACCACCAAACTTGACTCTCAGTCCTCCTCACTTGGTTCACTATTTTGGATAATCAAAGCCTGCATGAATATATTCCATGAAAACGTCACAAAACCAGTGTGAATTTCTGCTGATCATAAAAAGTTACAAAGTATGAATATCTACAGGATTCTTATCACTGAGAAGAGAAAGTGAAACATGTGAATTTGACTCGTCCACACTTGGTCACTGCTTTCAAGCTCATTACAAGCTTGAACATAGTTGGTAGAATCAGCACAAAACAAATGTTGTTTTCTCCAGAATAAAAATTTTACAGTCTAGAAACCTGTGTAGGATACTTTTCCCAAAGAAGTGCACATGCTACATATGAGTTCCCAAAGAAGTACACATGCTACATATGACTGTGAGTCCTCTTCACTTGGTATAATATTTTGGAAAGGAACGACATGCATGAACATGTTTCATGGAAACCTCATGAAACAAGTGTGATTTCCTCCTGAACACAAAGAGTTACAATATACAAACTTCTGTTCGATACTATTCCTAAAAAAGTGCACTTGCAACATTGAACTCAGAGTCCTCCTCACTTGGATCACTATTTTGGAAAAATAAGGCCTGCTTGAACATATTCCATGAAAATTTCACGAAAACAGTGTGAATTTCTCCTGAACATAAAAAGTTACAAAGGATGAACATCCACAGGATTCTTATCACTGAGAAGAGAAAGTGAAACATGTGAATTTGACGCGTCCACACTTGGTCACTGCTTTCAAGCTCATTACAAGCCTGAACATAGTTGGTAGAATCAGCACAAAACAAATGTTGTTTTCTCCAGAATAGAAAGTATTGCAGTCTAGAATCCTGTGTAGGATACTTACCCAAAGAAGTGCACATACTACACATGACTTCCCAAAGAAATGCCCATGGTACAGATGACTTCCCAAAGAAGTGCACATGCTACATATGACTGTCAGTCCTCTTCACTTGGTTCACTATTTTCAAAGGGAACGACATGCATGAACATGTTTCATGGAAACCTCATAAAACAAGTGTGATTTCCTCCTGAACACAAAGAGTTACAAAATAGAAAGTTCTCTTTGATACTTATCTTAAAGAAGTGCACTTGCAACATTTAACTCAGAGTCCTCCTCATTTGGTTCACTATTTTGTAAAATCATGGCCTGTGTGCACATGTGCCATTCAAATGTCAGAAAACAAGTATGATTTCGCCTGAACACCAATTTTATAGTATAGGAACTTCTCTAGGATTCTTATCCCTAAGAAGTGAAATTCCATCATTTGACTCTGAATCCTCCGCAATTGGTTCACTATTTTGGAAAATCAAGGCCTGCGTGAACATATTACATGGCAATGTCACAAAACAAGTATGATCTTCTCCTGAACACAAAGTGTAAGATTATAGAATCTTCTGTACAATATTATCCCTCAGAAGTGCACCACCAAACTTTGAATCTCAGTCCTCCTCACTTAGTTCACTATTTTGGAAAATCAAGGCCTGTGTGAACATTTTCCATGAAAACGTCAGAAAACCAGTGTGAATTTCTCCTGATCATAAAAAGTTACAACGTATGAACATCCACAGGATTCTTATCACTGAGAGGAGAAAGTGAAACATGTGAATTTGACGCGTCCTCACTTGGTCACTATTATCAAGCTCATTACAAGCCTGAACATAGTTGGTAGAATCAGCACAAAACAAATGTTGTTTTCTCCAGAATACAAAGTATTGCAGTCTAGAAACCTGTGTGAGGATACTTTTCCCAAAGAAGTGCACATACTACACATGCCTTCCCAAAGAAATGCACATGGTACAGATGACTTCCCAAAAAAGTGCACATGCTACATATGACTGTCAGACCTATTCACTTGGTTCACTATTTTGGAAGGGAATGACATGCATGAACATGTTTCATGGAAACCTCATAAAACAAGTGTGATTTCCTCCTGAACACAAAGAGTTACAAAATAGAAAGTTCTCTTCGATACTTATCTTAAAGGAGTGCACTTGCAACATTTAATTCAGAGTCCTCTCACTTGGTTCACTATTTTAAAAAATCATGGACTGTGTGAACCTGTGATATTCAAATGTCACAAAACAAGTATGATTTTCACCTGAACACCAATTTTATTGTATAGGAACTTCTCTAGGATTCTTATCCCTAGGAAGTGAAATTCCATCATTTGACTCTGAATCCTCCGCAATTGGTTCACTATTTTGGAAATTCATGGCCTGCGTGAACATGTTACATGCCAATGTCGCAAAACAAGTATGATCTTCTCCTGAGCCCAAAGTGTAAGATTATAGAATCTTCTGTACAATATTATCCCTCAGATGTGCACCACCAAACTTTGAATCTCAGTCCTCCTCACTTAGTTCACTATTTTGGAAAATCAAGGCCTGTGTACATTTTCCATGAAAACGTCAGAAAACCAGTGTGAATTTCTCCTGAACATAAAAAGTTACAACGTATGAACATCCACAGGATTCTTATCACTGAGAAGAGAAAGGGAATCATGTGAATTTAACGCGTCCTCACTTGGTCACTACTTTCAAGCTCATTACAAGCCTGAACATAATTGGTAGAATCAGCACAAAACAAATGTTGTTTTCTCCAGAATACAAAGTATTATAGTCTAGAAACCTATGTAGGATACTTATCCAAAGAAGTGCACATGCTACACATGACTTCCAAAACAAGTGCACATGCTGCACATGACTTCTCAAAGAAGTGCAGATGCTACATATGATGGTCAGTTCTCATCACTTGGTTAACTATTTTGGAAGGGAATGACATGTATGAACATGTCTCATGGAAACGTCATAAAACAAGTGTGATTTCCTCCTGAACACAAAGAGTTACAATATAGGAAGTTCTCTTTGATACTTATCTTAAAGAAGTGCACTTGCAACATTTAATTCAGAGTCCTCTCATTTGGTTCACTATTTTATAAAATCATGGACTGTGTGAACATGTGATATTCACATGTCACAAAACAAGTATGATTTTCACCTGAACACCAATTTTATAGTATAGGAACTTCTCCAGGATACTTATCACTAGGAAGTGTAATTACATCATTTGATTCTGAATCCTCCGTAATTGGTTCAATATTTTGGAAAATCATGGCCTGCGTGAACATGTTACATGCCAATGTTACAAAACAAGTATGATCTTCTTCTCCTGAACAAAAAGTGTAATGCTATAGAATCTTCCGTAGGATACTTATCTCTCAGAAGTGCACCACCAAATTTTGACTCTCAGTCCTCCTCACTTGGATCACTATTTTGGAAAACCAAGGCTTGCGTGAACATATTCCATGAAAACGTCACAAAACTAGTGTGAATTATTCTGATCATTTAAAGTTACCTCGTATGAATATCTACAGGATTCTTATCCCTGAAAAGAGAAAGTGAAACATGTGAATTTGACTCATCCACACTTGGTCACTGCTTTCAAGCTCATTACAAGCCTGAACATAGTTGGTAGAATCAGCACAAAACAAATGTTGTTTTCTCCAGAAAACAAAGTTTTGCAGTCTAGAAACCTGTGTAGGATACTTTTTCCAAAGAAGTGCACATGTTACACATGACTTCCCAAAGAAGTGCACATGCTACATATGACTGTGTGTCCTCTTCACTTGGTTCACTATTTTGAAAGGGAATGACAGGCATGAACATTTTTCATGGAATCCTCATAAAACATGTGTGATTTCCTCCTGAACACAAAGAGATACAACATAGAAACTTCTGTTCGAGACTAATCCTAAAGAAGTGCACTTGTAACATTTAACTCAGAGTCCTCCTCACTTGGATCACTATCTTGGAAAATCAAGGCCTGCGTGAACATATTCCATGAAAACGTCACAAAACCAGTGTGAATTTCTCCTGAACAGGAAAAGTTACAATGTATGAACATCCACAGGAGATTTATCACTGAGAAGAGAAAGTGAAACATGTGAATTCGACGCGTCCTCACTTGGTCACTATTATGAAGCTCATTACAAGCCTGAACATAGTTGGTAGAATCAGCACAAAACAAATGTTGTTTTCTCCAGAATACAAAGTATTACAGTCTAGAAACCTGTGTAGAATACTTATCCAAATAAGTGCACATGCTACACATGACTTCCCAAAGAAGTGCACATACTACACATGACTTCCCAAAGAAGTGCACATGCTACATATGACTGTGAGTCCTCTTCACTTGGTTCACTCTTTTGGAAGGGAACGACAGGCATGAACATGTTTCATGGAAACCTCATAAATCATGTGTGATTTCCTCCTGAACACAAAGAGTTACAATATAGAAACTTTTGTTCGATATTAATCCTAATGAGGTGCACTTGCAACATTCAACTAAGAGTCCTCCTCACTTGGATCAGTATTTTGGAACATCAAGGCCTGCGTGAACATATTCCATGAAAACGTCACAAAACCAGTGTGAATTTCTCCTGAACATAAAAATTATAAAGGATGAATATCTACAGGATTCTTTCACTGAGAAGAGACAGTGAAACATGTGAATTTGACGCGTCCTCACTTGGTCACTATTATCAAGCTCTTTACAAGCCTGAACATGGTTGGTAGAATCAGCACAAAACAAATGTTGTTTTCTCCAGAATAAAAAGTTTTGCAGTCTAGAAACCTATGTAGGATACTTATATCAATGAATTGCACATGCTACACATGACTTCAGAAAGAAGAACACATGCTACATATGACTGTGAGTCCTCTTCACTTCATTCACTATTTTGGAAGGGAACAACATGCATGAACATGTTTCATGCAATCGTCGTAAAACAAGTGTGATTTCCTCCTGAACACAAAGAATTACAATATACAAAGTTCTCTTCGATACTTATCTTAAAGAAGTGCACTTGCAACATTTAATTCAGAGTCCTCTCAGGTGGTTCACTATTTTGTAAAATCATGGACTGTGTGAACCTGAGATATTCAATGTCATAAAACAAGTATGATTTTCGCCTGAACACCAATTTTATAGTATAGGAACTTCTCCAGGGTACTTATCACTAGGAAGTGAAATTCCATCATATGACTCTGAATCCTCTGCAATTGGTTCACTATTTTGGAAAATAATGGCCTGCGTGAACATGTGACATGCCAACGATGCAAAACAAGTATGATCTTCTTCTCCTGAACACAAAGTGTAACGCTATAGAATCTTCTCTAGGATACTTATCCCTTAGAAGTGCACCACCAAACTTTGACTCTCAGTCCTCCTCACTTGTTTCACTATTTTGAAAAATCAAGGCCTGCATAAATTTATCCATGAAAACGTCACAAAACCCGTGTGAATTTCTCCTGAACAAAAAAAGTTACAACGTATGCACCCCAAAGGATTCTTATCACTGAGAAGAGAAAGTGAAACATGTGAATTTGACGCGTCCTCAATTGGTCACTATTATCAAGCTCATTACAAGCCTGAACACAGTTGGTAGAATCAGCACAAAACAAATGTTGTTTTCTCCAGAATACAAAGTATTACAGTCTAGAAACCTGTGTAGGATACTTATCCAAAGAAGTGCAGATGCTACACATGACTTCCCAAAGAAGTGCAAATGCTACACATGATTTCCCAAAGAAGTGCACATGCTATATATGACTGTGAGTCCTCTTCACTTGGTTCTATATTTTGGAAGGGAATGACATGCATGAACATGTTTCATGGAAACGTCGTAAAACAAGTGTGATTTCCTCCTGAACACAAAGAGTTACTACATAGAAACTTCTGTTCGATACTTATCCTAAGGAAGTGCACTTGCAACATTAAGCTGAGAGTCCACTTCACTTGGTTCACTATTTTAGAAAATCATGGACTGTGTGAACCTGTGATATTCAAATGTCACAAAACAAGTATGATTTTTGCCTGAACACCAATTTTATAGTATAGGAACTTCTCTAGGATACTTATTTCTAGTAAGTGAAATTCCATCATTTGACTCTGAATCCTCCGCAATTGGTTCACTATTTTGGAAAATCGTGGCCTGCGAGAACATGTTACATGCCAATGCTGCAAAACAAGTATGATCTTCTTCTCCTGAACTCTAAGTGTAACGCTCTAGAATCTTCTCTAGGATACTTAACCCTCAGAAGTGCACCACCAAAATTTGACTCTCAGTCCTCCTCACTTGGTTCACTATTTTGGAAAATCAAGGCCTGGGTGAACATATTCCATGAAAACGTCACAAAACCAGTGTAAATTTTCCTGATCATAAAAAGTTACAACGTATGAATATCTACAGGATTCTTATCACTGAGAAGACAAAGTGAAGCATGTTAATTTGACGTATCCACACTTGGTCACTGCTTTCAAGCTCATTACAAGCCTGAACATAGTTGGTAGAATCAGCACAAAACAAATGTTGTTTTCTCCCGAAAACAAAGTTTTACAGTATAGAAACCTGTGTAGGATACTTTTCCCAAAGAAGTGCACATGCTACATATGTCTTCCCAATGTAGTGCACATGCTACATATGACTGTGAGTCCTCTTCACTTGGTTCACTATTTTGTAAGGGAACGACAGGCTTGAACATGTTTCATGGAAACGTCGTAAAACAAGTGTGATTTCCTCCTGATCACAAAGAGTTACAATATAGAATCTTCTGTTCAATACTAATCCTAACGAACTGCAGTTGCAACATTTAACTCAGAGTCCTCCTCACTTGGATCACTATTTTGGAAAATCAAGGCCTGCGTGAACATATTCCATGAAAATATCACAAAACCAGTGTGAATTTCTCCTGAACATAAAAAGTTCCAACGTATGAACATCCACAGGATTCTTATCACTGAGAAGAGAAAATGAAACATGTGAATTTGATGCGTCCTCACTTGGTCACTATTATCAAGCTCATTACCGCCTGAACATAGTTGGTAGAATCAGCACAAAACAAATGTTGTTTTGGCCACAATACAAAGTATTACAGTCTAGAAACCTGTGTAGGACACTTATCCAAACAAGTGCACATGCTACACATGACTTCCCAAAGAAGAGCACATAGTACACATGACTTCCCAAAGAAGTGCACAAGCTACATATGACTGTAAGTCCTCTTCACTTGGTTCACTATTTTGGAAGGGAATGACATGCATGAACATGTTTCATGGAAACCTCATAAAACAAGTGTGATTTCCTCCTGAACACAAAGAGTTACAATATAGAAAGTTCTCTTCGATAATTATCTTAAAGCAGTGCAGTCGCAAAATTTATCTCAGAGTCCTCCTCACTTAGTTCACTATTTGTAAAATCATGGCCTGTGTGAACCTGTGATATTCAAGTGTCACAAAACAAGTATGATTTTCGCCTGAACACCAATTTTATAGTATAGGAACTTCTCCAGGATACTTATCACTAGGAAGTGAAATTCCATCATTTGACTCTGAATCCTCCGCAATTGGTTCACTATCTTAGAAAATCGTGGCCTGCGAGAACATGTTACATGCCAATGTTGCAAAACAAGTACGATCTTCTCCTGAACTCAAAGTGTAATGCTATAGAATCTACTCTAGGATACTTAACCCTCAGAAGTGCACCACCAAAATTTGACTCTCAGTCCTCCTCACTTGGTTCACTATTTTGGAAAATCAAGGCCTGGGTGAACATATTCCATGAAAACGTCACAAAACGAGTGTGAATTTTCCTGATCATAAAAAGTTACAACGTATGAATATCTACAGGATTCTTATCACTGAGAAGACAAAGTGAAGCATGTTAATTTGACGTATCCACACTTGGTCACTGCTTTCAAGCTCATTACAAGCCTGAACATAGTTGGTTGAATCAGCACAAAACAAATGTAGTTTTCTCCAGAAAACAAAGTTTTGCAGTCTAGAAACCCGTGTAAGATACTTTTCCCAAAGAAGTGCACATGCTACATATGACTGTGAGTCCTCTTCACTTGGTTCACTATTTTGGAAGGGAACGACATGCATGAACATGTCTCATGGAAACGTCATAAAACAAGTGTGATTTCCTCCTGAACACAAAGAGTTACAATATAGAAACTTATGTACGATACTAATCCTAAAGAAAGGCACTTGCAACATTTACCTGAGAATCCAACTCACTTGGATCACTACTTTGGAAATTCAAGGCCTGCGTGAACATTTCCATGAAAATGTTACAAAACCAGTGTGAATTTCTCCTGAACGTAAAAGCTCCAACGTATGAACATCCACAGGATTCTTATCACTGAGAAGAGAAAGTGAAACATGTGAATTTGACGAGTCCTCACTTGGTCACTATTATCAAGCTCATTACACGCCTGAACATAGTTCGTAGAATCAGCACAAAACAAATGTTGTTTTCTCCAGAATACATACTATTACAGTCTAGAAACCTGTGTAGGATTCTTTTCCCACAAACTGCACATGCTACACATGACTTCCTAAAGAAGTGCACATGCTACACATGACTTCCCAAAGAAGTGCACATGCTACTTATGACTGTGAGTCCTCTTTACTTGGTTCACTATTTTGGAAGGGAACGACATGCATGAACATGTTTCATGGAAACCTCATAAAACAAGTGTGATTTCCTCTTGAACACAAAGAGTTACAATAAAGAAAGTTCTCTTCGATACTTATCTTAAAGATGTGCATTGCAACATTTAGCTCAGAGTCCTCCTCACTTGGTTCACTATTTTGTAAAATCATGGCCTGTGTGAACCTGTGATATTCAAATGTCAGAAAACAAGTATGATTTTCGCCCGAATACCAATTTTATAGTATAGGAACTTCTCTAGGATACTTATCCCTAGGAAGTGAAATTCCATCATTTGACTCTGAATCCTCCGCAATTGGTTCACTATTTTGGAAAATCATGGCCTGCGTGAACATGTTACACGCCAATGTTGTAAAACAAGTCCGATCTTCTCCTGAACACAAAGTGTAACACTATATAATCTTCTGTAGGATACTTATCCCTCAGAAGTGCACCACCAAACTTTCACTCTCAGTCCTCCTCACTTGGTTCACTATTTTGGAAAACCAAGGCCTGCGTGAACATATTCCATGAAAACGTCACAAAACCAGTGTGAATTTCTCCTGAACATAAAAAGTTACAACGTATGAACATCCACAGGATTCTTATCACTGAGAAGAGAAAGTGAAATGTGAATTTTACGCGTTCTCACTTGCTCACTATTATCAAGCTCATTATAAGCCTGAACATAGTTGGTAGAATCAGCACAAAACAAATGTTGTTTTCTCCAGAATACAAAGTATTACACTCTAGAAACCTGTGTAGGATACTTTTCCCAAAGAAGTGCACATGCTACACATGACTTCCCAAAGAAGTGCACATGCTACACATGACTTCCCGAAGAAGTGCACAAGCTACATATGACTGTCAGTTCTCTTCACTTGGTTCACTATTTTGGAAGGGACTACAGGCATGAACATGTTTCATGGAAATGTCATAAAATAAGTGTGATTTCCTCCTGAACACAAAGAGTTACAATATAGAAACTTCTGTTCCATACTAATCCTAAAGAAGTGCACTTGCAACATTTAATTCAGAGTCCTCCTCACTTAGTTCACTATTTTGTAAAATCATGGCCTGTGTTAACAGGTGCCATTCAAATGTCACAAAACAAGTATGATTTTCGCCTGAACACCAATTTTATAGTATAGGAACTTCTCTAGTATACTGATCCCTAGGAAGTGAAATTCCATCATTTGACTCTGAATCCTCGGCAATTGGTACACTATTTTGGAAAATCATGGACTGCGTGAACATGTTACATGCCAATGTCGCAAAACAAGTATGATCTTCTCCTGAACACAAAGTGTAACACTATAGAATCTTCCGTAGGATACTTATCCCTCAGAAGTGCACCTCCAACATTTGACTCTCAGTCCTCCTCACTTGGCTCACTATTTTGGAAAATCAAGGCCTGCGTGAACATATTCCATGAAAACATCACAAAACCAGTGTGAATTTTCCTGATCATAAAAAGATGCAATGTATGAATATCTACAGCATTCTTACAACTGAAAAGAGAAAGTTAAACATGTGACTTTAACGCGTCCTCACTTGGTCACTGGTTTCATGTTCATTACAAGCCTGAACATAGTTGGTAGAATCAGCACAAAAGGAATGTTGTTTTCTGCAGAATACAAAGTATTACAGTCTAGAAAACTGTGTAGGATACTTATCCAAAGAAGTGCACATGATACACTTGACTTCCGAAAGAAGTGCACATGCTACACATGACTTCCCAAAGAAGTGCACATGCTACATATGACGGTCAGTTCTATTCCCTTGGTTCGCTATTTTGGAAGGGAACGACAAGCATGAACGTGTTTCATGGAAACCTCATGAAACAAGTGTGATTTCCTCCGGAACACAAAGAGTTACAATATAGAAAGTTCTCTTCGATACTTATCTTAAAGAAGTGCACTCGCAACATTTATTTCATAGTCCTCTCACTTGGTTCACTATATTCCATGAAAACGTCACAAAAGCAGTGTAAATTTTCCTGATCATAAAAAGTTACAACGTGTGAATATCTACAGGATTCTTATCACTGAAAAGACAAAGTGAAACATGTTAATTTGACGTATCCACACTTGGTCACTGCTTTCAAGCTCATTACAAGCCTGAACATAGTTGGTAGAATCAGCACAAAACAAATGTTGTTTTCTCCAGAAAACAAAGTTTTACAGTCTAGAAACCTGTGTAGGATACTTTTCCCAAAGAAGTGCACATGCTACATGTGACATCCCAAAGAGGTGCACATGCGCCACATGACTGTGAGTCCTCTTCACTTGGTTCACTATTTTGTTAGGGAACGACAGGCTTGAACATGTTTCATGGAAACGTCGTAAAACAAGTGTGATTTCCTCCTGATCACAAAGAGTTACAATATAGAAACTTCTGTTTGTTACTAATCCTAACGAACTGCAGTTGCAACATTTAACTCAGAGTCCTCCTCACTTGGATCACTATTTTGGAAAATCAAGGCCTGCGTGAACATATTCCATGAAAACGTCACAAAACCAGTGTGAATTTCTCCTGAACATAAAAAGTTACAAAGGATGAACATCCACAGGATTCTTATCACTGAGAAGAGAAAATGAAACATGTGAATTTGATGCGTCCTCACTTGGTCACTATTATCAAGCTCATTACAAGCCTGAACATAGTTGGTAGAATCAGCACAAAACAAATGTTGTTTTGGCCACAATACAAAGTGTTACAGTCTAGAAACCTGTGTAGGATACTTATCCAAAGAAGTGCACATGCTACACATGACTTCCCAAAGAAGTGCACATAGTACACATGACTTCCCAAAGAAGTGCACATGCTACATATGACTGTCAGTCCTCTTCACTTGGTTCACTATTTTGGAAGGGAATGACATGCATGAACATGTTTCATGGAAACCTCATAAAACAAGTGTGATTTCCTCCTGAACACAAAGAGTTACAATATAGAAAGTTCTCGTCGATACTTATCTTAAAGTAGTGCACTCGCAAAATTTATCTCAGAGTCCTCCTCACTTGGTTCACTATTTTGTAAAATCATGGCCTGTGTGAACAGGTGCCATTCAAATGTCACAAAACAAGTATGATTTTCGCCTGAACACCAATTTTATAGTATAGGAACTTCTCTAGGATACTTATTCCTAGGAAGTGAAATTCCATCATTTGACTCTGAATCCTCCGCTATTGGTTCACTATTTTGGAAAATCATGGCCTGAGTGAACAGGTTACATGCCAATGTCACAAAACAAGTATGATCTTCTCTGAACACAAAGTGTAACACTATAGAATCTTCTGTAGGATACTTATCCCTCAGAAGTGCACCTCCAACATTTGACTCTGAGTCCTCCTCACTTGGTTCACTATTTTGGAAAATCAAGGCCTGCGTGAACATATTCCATGAAAAGATCACAAAACCAGTGTGAATTTTCCTGATCATAAAAAGATACAACGTATGAATGTCTACAGCATTCTTACAACTGAGAAGAGAAAGTTAAACATGTGAATTTAACGCGTCCTCACTTGGTCACTGGTTTCATGTTCGTTACAAGCCTGAACATAGTTGGTAGAATCAGCACAAAACAAATGTTGTTTTCTGCAGAATACAAAGTATTACAGTCTAGAAAACTGTGTAGGATACTTATCCAAAGAAGTGCACATGATACACTTGACTTTCGAAAGAAGTGCACATAGTACACATGACTTCCCAAAGAAGTGCACATGCTACATATGACTGTCAGTCCTCTTCACTTGGTTCACTATTTTGGAAGGGAATGACATGCATGAACATGTTTCATGGAAACCTCATAAAACAAGTGTGATTTCCTCCTGAACACAAAGAGTTACAATATAGAAAGTTCTCGTCGATACTTATCTTAAAGTAGTGCACTCGCAAAATTTATCTCAGAGTCCTCCTCACTTGGTTCACTATTTTGTAAAATCATGGCCTGTGTGAACAGGTGCCATTCAAATGTCACAAAACAAGTATGATTTTCGCCTGAACACCAATTTTATAGTATAGGAACTTCTCTAGGATACTTATTCCTAGGAAGTGAAATTCCATCATTTGACTCTGAATCCTCCGCTATTGGTTCACTATTTTGGAAAATCATGGCCTGAGTGGACAGGTTACATGCCAATGTCGCAAAACAAGTATGATCTTCTCTGAACACAAAGTGTAACACTACAGAATTTTCCGTAGGATACTTATCCCTCAGAAGTGCACCTCCAACATTTGACTCTCAGTCCTCCTCACTTGGTTCACTATTTTGGAAAATCAAGGCCTGCGTGAACATATTCCATGAAAAGATCACAAAACCAGTGTGAATTTTCCTGATCATAAAAAGATACAACGTATGAATATCTACAGCATTCTTACAACTGAGAAGAGAAAGTTAAACATGTGAATTTAACACGTCCTCACTTGGTCACTGGTTTCATGTTCGTTACAAGCCTGAACATAGTTGGTAGAATCAGCACAAAACAAATGTTGTTTTCTGCAGAATACAAAGTATTACAGTCTAGAAAACTGTGTAGGATACTTATCCAAAGAAGTGCACATGATACACTTGACTTCCGAAAGAAGTGCACATGCTACACATGACTTCCCAAAGAAGTGCACATGCTACATATGACGGTCAGTTTTCTTCACTTGGTTCTCTATTTTGGAAGGGAACGACATGCATGAACATGTTTCATGAAAACCTCATAAAACAAGTGTGATTTCCTCCGGAACACAAAGAGTTACAATATAGAAAGTTCTCTTCGATACTTATCTTAAAGAAGTGCACTTGCAACATTTAATTCAGAGTCCTCTCACTTGGTTCACTATATTCCATGAAAACGTCACAAAAGCAGTGTGAATTTTCCTGATCATAAAAAGTTACATCGTATGAATATCTACAGGGTTCTTATCACTGAGAAGACAAAGTGAAACATGTTAATTTGACGTATCAACACTTGGTCACTGCTTTCAAGCTCATTACAAGCCTGAACATAGTTGGTAGAATCAGCACAAAACAAATGTTGTTTTCTCTAGAAAACAAAGTTTTACAGTCTAGAAACCTGTTTAGGATGCTTTTCCCAACGAAGTGCACATGCTACATATGACTTCCCAAAGTAGTGCATATGCTACATATGACTGTGAGTCCTCTTCACTTGGTTCACTATTTTGTAAGGGAACGACAGGCATGAACATGTTTCATGGAAACGTCGTAAAACAAGTGTGATTTCCTCCTGATCACATAGAGTTACAATATAGAAACTTCTGTTCGATACTAATCCTAAAGAAGTGCACTTGCAACATTTAACTCAGAGTCCTCCTCACTTGGGTCACTATTTTGGAAAATCAAGGCCTGCGTGAACATATTCCATGAAAACGTCACAAAACCAGTGTGAATTTCTCCTGAACATAAAAAGTTACAACGTATGAACATCCACAGGATTCTTAGCACTGAGAAGAGAAAATGAAACATGTGAATTTGATGCGTCCTCACTTGGTCACTATTATCAAGCTCATTACAAGCCTGAACATAGTTGGTAGAATCAGCACAAAACAAATGTTGTTTTGGCCACAATACAAAGTGTTACAGTCTAGAAACCTGTGTAGGATACTTATCCAAAGAAGTGCACATGCTACACATGACTTCCCAAAGAAGTGCACATAGTACACATGACTTCCCAAAGAAGTGCACATGCTACATATGACTGTCAGTCCTCTTCACTTGGTTCACTATTTTGGAAGGGAATGACATGCATGAACATGTTTCATGGAAACCTCATAAAACAAGTGTGATTTCCTCCGGAACACAAAGAGTTACAATATAGAAAGTTCTCTTCGATACTTATCTTAAAGTAGTGCACTCGCAAAATTTATCTCAGAGTCCTCCTCACTTGGTTCACTATTTTGTAAAATCATGGCCTGTGTGAACAGGTGCCATTCAAATGTCACAAAACAAGTATGATTTTCGCCTGAACACCAATTTTATAGTATAAGAACTTCTCTAGGATACTTATTCCTAGGAAGTGAAATTCCATCATTTGACTCTGAATCCTCCGCTATTGGTTCACTATTTTGGAAAATCATGGCCTGAGTGAACATGTTACATGCCAATGTCGCAAAACAAGTATGATCTTCTCTGAACACAAAGTGTAACACTATAGAATCTTCTGTAGGATACCTATCCCTCAGAAGTGCACCTCCAACATTTGACTCTCAATCGTCCTCACTTGGTTTTCTATTTTGTAAAATCAAGGCCTGCATGAACATATTCCATAAAAACGTCACTAAACCAGGGTGAATTTCTCCTCATCATAAAATGTTAAAAGGTATGAACATCCACAGGATTCTTATCACTGAGAAGAGAAAGTGAAACATGCTAATTTGACGTATCTACACTTGGTCACTGCTTTCAAGCTCATTACAAGCCTGAACATTGTTGGTAGAATCAGCACAAAACAAATGTTGTTTTCTCCCGAAAACAAAGTTTTACAGTCTAGAAACCTGTGTAGGATACTTTTCCCAAAGAAGTGCACATGGTACATATGACTTCCCAAAGTAGTGCACATGCTACATATGACTGTGAGTCCTCTTCACTTGGTTCACTATTTTGAAAGGGAACAACAGGCTTGAACATGTTTCATGGAAACGTCGTAAAACAAGTGTGATTTCCTCCTGATCACAAAGAGTTACAATATAGAAACTTCTGTTCAATACTAATCCTAACGAACTGCAGTTGCAACATTTAACTCAGAGTCCTCCTCACTTGGATCACTATTTTGGAAAATCAAGGCCTGCGTGAACATATTCCATGAAAACGTCACAACACCAGTGTGAATTTCTCCTGAACATGAAAAGTTACAACGTATGAACATCCACAGGATTCTTAGCACTGAGAAGAGAAAATGAAACATGTGAATTTGATGCGTCCTCACTTGGTCACTATTATCAAGCTCATTACAAGCCTGAACATAGTTGGTAGAATCAGCACAAAACAAATGTTGTTTTGGCCAGAATACAAAGTATTACAGTCTAGAAACCTGTGTAGGACACTTATCCAAACAAGTGCTCATGCTACACATGACTTCCCAAAGAAGTGCACATGCTACATATGACTCTCAGTCCTCTTCACTTGGTTCACTATTTTGGAAGGGAATGACATGCATGAACATGTTTCATGGAAACCTCATAAAACAAGTGTGATTTCCTCCTGAACACAAAGAGTTACAATATAGAAAGTTCTCGTCGATACTTATCTTAAAGTAGTGCACTCGCAAAATTTATCTCAGAGTCCTCCTCACTTGGTTCACTATTTTGTAAAATCATGGCCTGTGTGAACAGGTGCCATTCAAATGTCACAAAACAAGTATGATTTTCGCCTGAACACCAATTTTATAGTATAGGAACTTCTCTAGGATACTTATTCCTAGGAAATGAAATTCCATCATTTGACACTGAATCCTCCGCTATTGGTTCACTATTTTGGAAAATCATGGCCTGAGTGAACAGGTTACATGCCAATGTCGCAAAACAAGTATGATCTTCTCTGAACACAAAGTGTAACACTATAGAATCTTCCGTAGGATACTTATCCCTCAGAAGTGCACCTTCAACATTTGACTCTCAGTCCTCCTCACCTGGTTCACTATTTTGGAAAATCAAGGCCTGTGTGAACATATTCCATGAAAAGATCACAAAACCAGTGTGAATTTTCCTGATCATAAAAAGATACAACGTATGAATATCTACAGCATTCTTACAACTGAGAAGAGAAAGTTAAACATGTGAATTTAACGCGTCCTCACTTGGTCACTGGTTTCATGTTCGTTACAAGCCTGAACATAGTTGGTAGAATCAGCACAAAACAAATGTTGTTTTCTGCAGAATACAAAGTATTACAGTCTAGAAAACTGTGTAGGATACTTATCCAAAGAAGTGCACATGATACACTTGACTTTCGAAAGAAGTGCACATGCTACACATGACTTCCCAAAGAAGTGCACATGCTACATATGACGGTCAGTTTTCTTCACTTGGTTCTCTATTTTGGAAGGGAACGACATGCATGAACATGTTTCATGGAAACCTCATAAAACAAGTGTGATTTCCTCCGGAACACAAAGAGTTACAATATAGAAAGTCTCTTCGATACTTATCTTAAAGAAGTGCACTTGCAACATTTAATTCAGAGTCCTCTCACTTGGTTCACTATATTCCATGAAAACGTCACAAAAGCAGTGTGAATTTTCCTGATCATAAAAAGTTACATCGTATGAATATCTACAAGGTTCTTATCACTGAGAAGACAAAGTGAAACATGTTAATTTGACATATCCACACTTGGTCACTGCTTTCAAGCTCATTACAAGCCTGAACATAGTTGGTAGAATCAGCACAAAACAAATGTTGTTTTCTCCAGAAAACAAAGTTTTACAGTCTAGAAACCTGTTTAGGATGCTTTTCCCAACGAAGTGCACATGCTACATATGACTTCCCAAAGAAGTGCACATGCTACATATGACTGTGAGTCCTCTTCACTTGGTTCACTATTTTGGATGGGAACGACATGCATGAACATGTTTCATGGAAACGTCGTACACAAGTGTGATTTCCTCCTGAACACAAAGAGTTACAACATAGTAACTTCTGTTGGACACTTATCCTAAAGAAGTGCACTTGCAACATTTACCTGAGAGTCCTCCTCACTTGGTTGACTATTTTAGAAAATCATGGTCTGCATGAACATGTTACATGCCAATGTCGCAAAACCAGTATGATCTTCTCCTGAACACAAAGTGTAACACTACAGATTCTTCTGTAGGATACTTATCCCTCAGAAGTGCACCTCCAACATTTGACTCTCAGTCCTCCTCACTTGGTTCACTATTTTGGAAAATCAAGGCCTGCGTGAACATATTCCATGAAAACGTCACAAAACCAGTGTGAATTTCGACTGATCATAAAATGTTAAAAGGTATGAATACATACAGGATTCTTATCACTGAGAGGAGAAAGTGAAACATGTGAATTTGACGCGTCCACACTTGGTCACTGCTTTCAAGCTCATTAGAAGTCTGAACATAGTTGGTATAATCAGCACAAAACAAATGTTGTTTTCTCCAGAACACAAGGTTTTACAGTCTACAAACCTGTGTAGGATACTTTTCCCGAAGAAGTGCACATGCTACATATGACTTCCCAAAGAAGTGCACATGCTACATATGACTGTGAGTCCTCTTCACTTGGTTAACTATTTTGGAAGGGAACGACAGGCATGAACATGTTTCATGGAAACGTCGTAAAACAATGTGATGTCCTCCTGACCACAAAGAGTTACAATATATAAACTTCTGTTCGATACTAATCCTAAAGCACTGCAGTTGCAACATTTAACTCAGAGTCTGCCTCACTTGGATCACTAGTTTGGAAAATCTAGACCAGCGTGAACATATTCCATGAAAACCTCACAATACCAGTGTGAATTTCTCCTGAACATAAAAAGTTACAACGTATGAACATCCACAGGATTCTTATCACTGAGAAGAGAAAGTGCAAAATGTGAATTTCACGTGTCCTCACTTGGTCACTATTATCAAGCTGATTACAAGCCTGAACATAGTTGGTAGAATCAGCACAAAACAAATGTTGTTTTCTCCAGAATACAAAGTATTACATTTAGAAACCTTTGTAGGATACTTATCCAAAGAAGTGCACATGCTACACATGACTTCCCAAAGAAGTGCACATGCTACACATGACTTCCCAAAGAAATGCACATGCTACATATGACTATCAGTCCTCCTCACTTGGTTCAATATTTTGGAAGGGAATAACATGCATGAACGTGTTTCATGGAAACCTCATAAATCAAGTGGAAATTCCTCCTGAACACAAAGAGTTACAACATAGAAAGTTCTCTTCGATACTTATCTTGAAGAAGTGCACTTGCAATATTTAACTCAGAGTCTTCCTCACTTGGTACACTATTTTGTAAAATCATGGCCTGCGTGAACAGGTGCCATTCAAATGTCACAAAACAAGTATGATTTTCCCCTGAACACCAATTTTATAGTATAGGAACTTCTCTTGGATACTTATTCCTAGGAAGTGAAATTCCATCATTTGACTCTGAATCCTCCGCTATTGGTTCACTATTTTGGAAAATCATGGCTTGCGTGAACATGTTACATGCCAATGTCGCAAAACAAGTATGATCTTCTACTGAACACAAAGTGTAACACTATAGATTATACTTATCCCTCAGAGGTGCACCACCAAAGTTTGACTCTTGGTCCTCCTAACTTGGTTCACTATTTTGGAAAATCAAGGCCTGCGTTAACATATTCCATGAAAACGTCACAAACCCAGTGTGAATTTTCCTGATCATAAAAAGTTACCACGTATGAATATCTACAGGATTCTTATCACTGAGAAGAGAAAGGGGAACATGTGAATTTGACGCGTCCACACTTGGTCACTGCTTTCAAGCTCATTACAAGGATGAACATAGTTGGTAGAAACAGCACGAAACAAATGCTGTTTTCTCCAGAATACAAAGTTTGACAGTCTAGAAACCTGTATAGGATACTTTTCCCACAGAAGTGCACATGCTACATATGACTTCCCAAAGAAGTGCACATGCTACATATGACTGTGAGTCCTCTTCACTTGGTCCACTATTTTGGCAGGGAATGACATGAATGAACATGTTTCATGGAAACGTAGTAAAACAAGTTTGATTTCCTCCTGAAAACAGAGTTACAAAATAGAAACTTCTGTTTGACACTAATCCTAAAAAAGTGGACTTGCAACATTTAACTCAGAGTCCTCCTCACTGGGATCACTATTTTGGAAAATTAAGGCCTGCATGAACATATTCCATGAAAACGTCACAACACCAGTGTGAATTTCTCCTGAACATAAAAAGTTACAACGTATGAACATCCACAGGATTCTTATCACTGAGAAGAGAAAGTGAAACATGTGAATTTGACGCGTCCTCACTTGGTCACTGCTTTCAAGCTCATTGCAAGCCTGAACCTAGTTGGTAGAATCAGCACAAAACAAATGTTGTTTTCTCCAGAATACAAAGTATTACAGTCTAGAAACCTGTGTAGGATACTTATCCAAAGAAGTGCACATGCTACACATGATTTCCCAAAGAAGTGCACATGCTACACATGACTTCCCAAAGAAGTGCACATTCTACGTATGAGTGTCAGTCCTCTTCACTTGGTTCAATATTTTGGAAGTGAACGACAGGCATGAACATGTTTCACAGAAATATCAAAAAACAAGTGTGATATCCTCCTGAACACAAAGAGTTACAATATAGAAAGTTCTCTTCGATACTTATCTTAAAGAAGTTCACTTGCAACATTTAACTCAGAGTCCTCCTCACTTGGTTCACTATTTTGTACATTCATGGCCTGCGTTAACATGTGCCATTCAAATGTCACAAAACAAGTATGATTTTCGCCTGAACACCAATTTTATAGTATAGGAACTTCTCTTGGATACTTATCCCTAGGAAGTGAAATTCCATCATTTGACTCTGAATCCTCCGCAATTGGTTCCCTATTTTGGAAAATCCTGGCCTCCGTGAACATGTTACATGCCAATGTCGCAAAACAAGTATGATCTTCTTCTCCTGAACACAAAGTGTAATGCTATAGAATCTTCTGTAGGATACTTATCCCTCAGAAGTGCACCTCCAACTTTTGACTCTCAGTCCTCCTCACTTGGTTCACTATTTTGGAAAATCAAGGCCTGCGTGAACATATTCCTTGAAAACGTCACAAAACCAGTGTGAATTTCTCCTGAACATAAAAATTTACAACGTATAAACATCCACAGGATTCTTATCACTGAGAAGAGAAAATGAAACGTGAATTTGATGCGTCCTCACTTGGTCATTATTATCAAGCTCATTATAAGCCTGAATATAGTTGGTAGATTCAGCACAAAACAAATGTTGTTTTCGCCAAAATACAAAGTATTACAGTCTAGAAACCTGTGTAGGATACTTATCCAAAGAAGTGCACATGCTACACATGACCTCCCAAAGAAGTGCACATAGTACACATGACTTCCCAAAGAAGTGCATATGCTACATATGACTGTGAGTCCTCTTCACTTGGTTCACTATTTTGGAAGGGAACGACATGCATGAACATGTTTCACGGACACCTCATAAAACAAGTGTGATTTCCTCCGGAACACAAAGAGTTACAATACAGAAAGATCTCTTCGATACTGATCTTAAAAAAGTTCATTCTCAACATTTAACTCAGAATCCTCCTCACTTGGTTCACTATTTTGTAAATTCATGGCCTGCGTGGACAGGTGCCATTCAAATGTCACAAAACAAGTAAGATTTTCGTCTGAACACCAATTTTATAGTGTAGGATCTTCTCGAGGATACTTATCCCTAGGAAGTGAAATTCCATCATTTGACTCTGAATCCTCCGCAATTGGTTCACTATTTTGGAAAATCATGGACTGCGTGAACATGTTACATGCCAATGAAGCAAAACAAGTATGATCTTCTCCTGAACACAAAGTGTAACACTATAGAATCTTCTGTAGGATACTTATCCATCAGAAGTGCACCTCCAACATTTGAATCTCAGTCCTCCTCACTTGGTTCACTATTTTGGAAAATCAGGCCTAGGTGAACATATTCCATGAAAACACCACAAAACCAGTGTGAATTTCTCCTGATCATAAAAAGTTACCACGTGTGAATGTCTACAGGATTCTTATCACTGAGAAGAAAAAGGGAAACATGTGAATTTGATGCGTCCACACTTGGTCACTGCTTTCAAGCTCATTACAAGCCTGAACATAGTTGGTAGAATCAGCACAAAAGAAATGTTGTTTTCTCCATAATACAAAGTTTTACAGACTAAACACCTGTGTAGGATATTTTTCCCAAAGAAGTGCACATGCTACATATGACTTCCCAAAGAAGTGCACATGCTACATATGACTGTGAGTCCTCTTCACTTGGTTCACTATTTGGAAGGGAAGGACATGCATGAACATGATTCATGGAAACATCGTAAAACAAGTGTGATTTCCTCCTGAACACAAAGAGTTACAAAATTGAAAGTTCTGTTCGGTACTAATCGTGATGAAGTGCACTTGCAACATTTAACTGAGAGTCCTCCTCAATTAGTTCACTATTTTAGAAAATCATGGCCTGCCTGAACATGTTACATGCAAATGTCGCAAAACACATATGATCTTCTCCTGAACACAAAGTGTAGCACTATAGAATCTTCTGTAGGATACTTAACCCTCAGAAGTGCACTTCCAACCTGTAATTCTCAGTCCTCCTCACTTGGTTCATTATTTTGGAAAATCAAGGTCTACGTGAACATATTCCATGAAAACGTCACAAAATCAGTGTGAATTTCTCCTGAACATAAAAAGTTACAACGTATGAACATCAACAGGATTCTTATCACTGAGAAGAGAAAGTGAAATATGTGAATTTGTCGTGTCCTCACTTGGTCACTATTTTCAAGCTCATTACAAGCCTGAACATAGTTGGTAGAATCAGCACAAAACAAATGTTGTTTTCCTCAGAATTCAATGTTTTACAGTCTAGAAACCTGTGTTGGATACTTTTCCCAAAGAAGTGCATATGCTACACATGACTTCCCAAAGAAGTGCACATGCTTCTTATGACTGTGAGTCCTCTTTACTTAGTTCACTATTTTGGAAGGGAATGACATGCATGAACATGGTCCATGGAAACCTCATAAAACAAGTGTGATTTGTTCCTGACCATTAAGATTTACAATATAGAAAGTTCTCTTTGATACTTATCTTAAAGAAGTGCACTTGCAACATTTAACTCACAGTCCTCCTCACTTGGTTCACTATTTTGTGAAATCATGGCCTGTGTGAACATGTGCCATTTAAATGTCACAAAACAAGTATAAATGTGTCCTGAACCCCAATTTTATAGTATAGGAACTTCTCTAGGATACTTATCCCTAGGAAATGAAATTCCATCATTTGACTCTGAATCCTCCGCAATTGGTTCACTATTTTGGAAAATCATGGCCTGCGTGAACATGTTACATGCCAATGTCGCAAAACAAGTATGATCTTCTCCTGAACACAAAGTGTAACACTATAGAATCTTCTGTACAATACTTATCCCTCAGAAGTGCACCACCAAAGTTTGACTCTTGGTTCTCCTAACTTGGTTCACTATTTTGGAAAATCAAGGCCTGCGTGAACATATTCCATGAAAACGTCACAAAACCAGTGTGAATTTTCCTGATCATAAAAAGTTATCACGTATGAATATCTACAGGATTCTTATCACTGAGAAGAGAAAGGGAAACATGTGAATTTGACGCGTCCACACTTTGTCACTGCTTTCAAGCTCATTACAAGGATGAACATAGTTGGTAGAAACAGCACGAAACAAATGTTGTTTTCTCCAGAATAAAAAGTTTTACAGTCTAGAAACCTGTATAGGATACTTTTCCCACAGAGGTGCACATGCTACATATGACTTCCCAAAGAAGTGCACATGCTACATATGACTGTGAGTCCTCTTCACTTGGTTCACAATTGTGGAAGGGAACGACATGCATGAACATGTTTCATGGAAACATTGTAAAACAAGTGTGATGTCCTCCTGAACACAAAGAGTTACAATATCGAAACTTCTGTTCCACACTAATTCTAAGAAGTGCACTTGCAACATTTAACTCAGAGTCCTCCTCATTTGAATCACAATTTTGGAAAATCAAGGCCTGCGTGAACATATTCCATGAAAACGTCACAAAACCATTGTGAATTTCCCCTGAACATAAAAATTTACAACGTATGAACATCCACAGGATTCTTATCACTGGGAAGAGAAAGTGAAACATGTGAATTTGACGCGTCCTCACTTCGTCACTACTTTCAAGCTCATTACAAGCCTGAACATAGTTGGTAGAATCAGCACAAAAGAAATGTTGTTTTCTCCAGAATACAAAGTATTACAGTCTAGAAACCTGTGTAGGATACTTATCCAATACGTGCACATGCTACACATGACTTCCCAAAAATTGCACATGCTACACATGACTTCCCAAAGAAGTGTACAAGCTACACATGACTTCCCAAAGAAGTGCACATGCTACATATGACTGTAAGTCCTCTTCACATGGTTCACTATTTTGGAAGGGACCGACATGCAAGAACATGTTTCATGGAAACCTCATAAAACAAGTGTGATTTCCTCCGGAACACAAAGAGTTACAATACAGAAAGATCTCTTCGATACTGATCTTAAAAAAGTGCATTCTCAACATTTAACTCAGAATCCTCCTCACTTGGTTCACTATTTTGTACATTCATGGCCTGCGTGAACAGGTGCCATTCAAATGTCACAAAACAAGTAAGATTTTCGTCTGAACACCAGTTTTATAGTATAGGATCTTCTCGAGGATACTTATCCCTAGGAAGTGAAATTCCATCATTTGACTCTGAATCCTCCGCAATTGGTTCACTATTTTGGAAAATCATGGACTGCGTGAACATGTTACATGCCAATGTCGCAAAACAAGTATGATCTTCTCTGAACACAAAGTGTAACACTATAGAATCTTCTGTAGGATACTTATCCTTCAGAAGTGCACCTCCAACATTTGAATCTCAGTCCTCCTCACTTGGTTCACTATTTTGGAAAATCAGGCCTACGTGAAAATATTCCATGAAAACACCACAAAACCAGTGTGAATTTCTCCTGATCATAAAAAGTTACCACGTGTGAATGTCTACAGGATTCTTATCACTGAGAAGAGAAAGGGAAACATGTGAATTTGATGCGTCCACACTTGGTCACTGCTTTCAAGCTCATTACAAGCCTGAACATAGTTGGTAGAATCAGCACAAAAGAAATGTTGTTTTCTCCATAATACAAAGTTTTACAGACTAAACACCTGTGTAGGATATTTTTCCCAAAGAAGTGCACATGCTACATATGACTTCCCAAAGAAGTGCACATGCTACATATGACTGTGAGTCCTCTTCACTTGGTTCACTATTTGGAAGGGAAGGACATGCATGAACATGATTCATGGAAACATCGTAAAACAAGTGTGATTTCCTCCTGAACACAAAGAGTTACAAAATTGAAAGTTCTGTTCGGTACTAATCGTGATGAAGTGCACTTGCAACATTTAACTGAGAGTCCTCCTCAATTAGTTCACTATTTTAGAAAATCATGGCCTGCCTGAACATGTTACATGCAAATGTCGCAAAACACATATGATCTTCTCCTGAACACAAAGTGTAGCACTATAGAATCTTCTGTAGGATACTTAACCCTCAGAAGTGCACTTCCAACCTGTAATTCTCAGTCCTCCTCACTTGGTTCATTATTTTGGAAAATCAAGGTCTACGTGAACATATTCCATGAAAACGTCACAAAATCAGTGTGAATTTCTCCTGAACATAAAAAGTTACAACGTATGAACATCTACAGGATTCTTATCACTGAGAAGAGAAAGTGAAATATGTGAATTTGTCGTGTCCTCACTTGGTCACTATTTTCAAGCTCATTACAAGCCTGAACATAGTTGGTAGAATCAGCACAAAACAAATGTTGTTTTCTTCAGAATTCAATGTTTTACAGTCTAGAAACCTGTGTTGGATACTTTTCCCAAAGAAGTGCATATGCTACACATGACTTCCCAAAGAAGTGCACATGCTACACATGACTTCCCAAAGAAATGCACATGCTACATATGACTGTGAGTCCTCTTCACTTGGTTCACTGTTTTGGAAGGGAACAACATGCATGCACATGTTTCATGGAAACCTCATAAAACAAGTGTGATTTCCTCCTGAACACAAAGAGTTACAATACAAAAACATCGGTTCGATACTTATCCTAAAAAAGTGTACTTGCAACATTTAACTCAGAGTCCTCCTCACTTGGTTCAATATTTTGTAAAATCATGGCCTGTGTGCACCTGTGATATTCAAATGTGACAAAACAAGTATGATTTTCGCCTGAACACAAATGTAACAGTATAGGAACTTCTCCAGGATACTTCTCCCTAAGAAGTGAAATTCCAACATTTGACTCTGAATCCTCCGCTCTTGGTTCACTATTTTGGAAAATCATGGCCTGAGTGAACATGTTATATGCGAATTTCGCAAAACAAGTATGATCTTCTCCAGAACACAAAGTGTAACATTATAGAATCTTCTGTAGGATAAATATCCCTAAGAATTGCACCCCCAACATTTGACTCTCCGTCCTTCTCACTTGGTTCACTATTTTGGAAAAACAAGGCCTGCGTGAACATATTCCATGAAAACGTCACAAAACCAGTGTGAATTTCTCCTGACCATAAAAATTACAACGTATGAACATCCACAGGATTCTTATCATTGAGAAGAGAAAGTGAAACATATGAATTTGACTCGTCCTCTCTTGGTTACTATTATCAACCTCATTACAAGCCTGAACATAGTTGGTAGAATTAGCACAAAACAAATGTTGTTTTCTCCAGAATACAAAGTTTTACAGTCTAGAAACCTGTGTAGGATACTTTTCCCAAAAAAGTGCACATCCTACATGTGACATCCCAAGGAAATGAACATACTACATATGACTGTGAGTCCTCTTCAGTTGCTACACTATTTTGGAAGGGAACGAAATACATGCAACATGTTTCATGGAAACGTCAAAAAACTAGTGTGATTTCCTCCTGAACACAAAGAGTTACAATATAGAAACTTCTGTTCCATACTAATCCTAAGAAGTGCATTTGCAACATTTAACTCAGAGTCCTCCTCACTTGGATCACTATTTTGGAAAATCAAGGCCTGCGTTAACATATTCCATGAAAAGTCACTAAACCAGTGTGAATTTCTCCTGAACATAAAAAGTTACAACGTATGAACATCCACAGGATTCTTATCATTGACAAGAGAAAGTGAAACAAGTGATTTATTTTTTATTAAAAATTTAATTATACATTTTAAAATTTTTTACCAGTTCCCTCCCTCCCCCCTCCTGCTCCTCCCCTTCCCCCAGTGCCTCCCCCCCAATTCCCAGAGAGTCCTTTATTGTGTACGCCTAACTCTCAACTGGGTCTTCCTCTCCGATGACATATAAGGACCCAGTGGCATTTCCATAAGCCCTTTCTCATGTTCCCCTTAAGCATAAATTCACTACTATGGCTGTCAATCCCTTGCCTCCAGGGGTCTCGGTGCCCTTAACAGATGCTAGACTTTTTGAGGGCAACAGTGCGCTGGACATTGCGCAGGGCATGCAAAGTCCCATTATGATTGCTTTGGCCCAAACTATTGTTGAGAATCTTGCAAATCGTTGCTCCTCCCATCCTTTTGCTCTTACAATCTTACCGCCCCCTCTTCCGCAAATGTCCCTGAGCTCCAGGATGGGGAGAGATTAGGCTGTCCTAGTTCTATGTGATTGATATAGAGTCTCTGAAGTTCTGGATTGTGGTTTGTTGATTTTCTTTTGCAGTTTTGCTGCTCCTGCAATTCCCTTCACTCCATTCTGCTGGGCACTGTATGTCACCCCCTGGCCAGAGACAAAAAGCTGTTAAACTGGAGTCTTGTTATAATAGCACATTCAAGGGTAGATGTAATAAGAGTAGGAAACCTCAGTGAGGGAGGGGTCCATCACCCATTTGCAAAATGATTACTTTTTATCTGCTAGACTATATGCCCTCCCCTTCTGGTGAGATCAGGAAAGAACGTCTGTGAACTTAACCAGGTTTCTCATTACTTACTTGCAGACCTTGATGGAGGCCTATTTTCTCTGCTGTAACATGGTCTTCTCTCTCCTTGTTTCTGGTGTGGCCCTCCTAACCCATCTCTCTTGTTCATAATCCTTGAAATTACTGTGTTACATAAGTTTACTTTTGAGTGTCTCAATGTGGGCTGGGTAAGTTTGGTACTAGGAGCCACCTATTAGGGAGTACATACGGCGCTTAATTTTCTGGGTTTGGGATACTTCACTTAATATAATTCTTTCTAATGACATCCATTTCCCAGCAAATTCCAGTAATTCATCATTTTTGATGGCTGAGTAGTACTCCATTGTATAGATGTACCACAGTTTCCTTATCCACTCGTCAACTGTTGGACATTTAGGTTGATTCCATGATTTTGCTATTGTAAACAGTGCTGCTATGAACATGGTCGAATTTGTGCTATCGAGGCGAACCTCTGCTGCATGGGGGGTTATTCCCAAAAGTGGGATAGCAGGGTCATACGGCATTTCAATCTATAATTTCTTTAAGAATCTCCAGACGGTTCGCCAGAGTGGCTGTATGAGCCTGCATTCCCACCAACAATGTAGGAGAGTTCCCCTCCCTCCACATCCTCTCCAGCATTTGTCGTTGTTTGTATTGTGGATTTTTGCCATCCTGACCGGGGTGAGATGATATCTCAGGGAAGTTTTGATTTGCATTTCCCTGATGGCGAAGGAAGTGGAGCATTTTTTAAGATAATTGTTAGACATTTTAATTTCATCCCTGGTAAAGTTTCTTTGAAGTTCCAGGGCCCATGTTTTAATTGGGCCAGTGTTTTCCTTGGAGTTTAATTTTCTAAGTTCTTTGTGCACTCTGGACAGCAGAGCTCTGTCAGATATGTGGTTAGTGAAGATTTTCTCCCATTCTGTGGGTTGCCTTTGAGCTCGTGTGACTTTCTCTTTATCTGAACAGAAGCTCTTTAATTTCACAAGATCCCAACTGTTGAGAGTTGGTAACAGTGACTGTGCCATTGGATGTCTGTTTAGGAAGTGTTGGCCTAGCCCAATCAGTTTGAGGGAGTTCCCTATCCTTTCAACTATGGTTTTTAAAGTCTGTGGCCTGATATCAAGGTCCTTGATCCATTTGGAATTAAGTCTTGTACATGGTGACAAGTACGGGTCCAGCTTTAATCTTCTGCATGTGGAGATCCAGTTTTGCCAGCACCATTTGTTGAAGATGCTGTTCTTTTTCCATTGGATTTTTTGGGCCCCTTTGTCAAAGACCAAATGGCTGTAACTTTGTGCGCTTATATCTGGGTCTTCAATCCTTATCCATTGATCTGTGTGTCTATTTTGGAGCCAGTACCAGGCTGTCTTTATAACTATGGATTTGTAGTATAGACTTAGGTTTGGTATGGTAATACCTCCAGCTGTGTTTTTGTTACTCAGGATTGTTTTTGCTATCCTGGGTCTTTTGTGCCTCCATATGAACTTTGAGATTGTTTGGTCAACTTCTTTGAAGAATTGCTTTGGGATTTTGATTGGTATAGCATTGAATCTGTATATTGCCTTTGGTAGGATGGTCATTTTTACAATGTTGATTCTGCCAATCCAGGAACAAGGGAGGTCTTTCCACCTTCTGGTGTCTTCTGCAATTTCTTTCTTTAGGGTTTTAAAGTTTTCATTGTAAAGGTCTTTTACCTCCTTAGTTAGGTTTATACCAAGGTATTTCATTTTTTTAGGGGTTATAGTAAATGGCATGGTTTCTCTCAAGGCTTTTTCACTTCTTTCATTCTGGGCATATAGGAAGGCCTCTGATTTTTGCACATTTATTTTGTATCCTGCCACCCTGCTGAACTTCTCAATTAGTTCCAGGAGCTTCCTGGTGGAGTTTTTGGGATCCCTCAGGTATAAGATCATGTCATCTGCAAATAGGTGTAGCTTGATTTCTTCCTTGCCGATTTGAATCCCTCTTATGTCCCTTTCTTGTGTTATGGCTTCAGCTAAGACTTCAAGTACAATATTGAATAGAAGTGGTGAGAGTGGACAGCCTTGTCTAGTTCCTGATCGAAGTGGGAATGCTTCCAATTGTTCCCCCATTGAGCATAATCCTTGCTGTGGGCTTGTTGTATACAGCTTTTATTATATTGATAAAGGTTCCTTCCATTCCTACTGTCTCTAGCGTTTTGATCATAAAAGGCTGTTGGATCTTGTCAAAAGCTTTTTCTGCATCTATCGAGAGTATCATGTGGTCTTGGACTTTGGACTGGTTTACATGATGAATTACATTTATTGATTTGCGTATGTTGAACCAACCTTGTGTGCCGGGGATGAAGCCTACTTGGTCCCCATGAATGATCTTTTTAATATGTTTTTGAATCCGATTTGCTAAGACTTTGTTGAGAATCTTTGCGTCTTTGTTCATCAGGGAGATCGGCCTGTAGTTTTCTTTTTTAAGTGAATCTTTATTAGGTTTTGGGATTAAAACGATATTAGCTTCATAGAAGGAATTTGGTAGTGTTCCTTCCTTTGCTATTTGATGGAACAGTTTAAGGAGTATTGGTGTTATTAACTCCTTAAATGTCTGGTAGAACTCTGTGTTGAATCCATCTGGTCCAGGACATTTTTTGGTGGGAAGATTCCAGATTACTTCCTCAATTTCCTTATATGTTATAGGACTATTTAAATAATTCACAACTTCCTGATTCAATTTAGGTAAGTTGTGTTTACTTAGAAATTCATGCATCTCTTTTGTGTTGTCAAACTTCACAGAGTATAAGTTTTTGAAATATGATGCTATAATTCTCTGGATTTCTTGGGTATCAGTAGTGTTAACTCCATGTTCATTTCTAATTTTGTTAATTTGGGTTTTCTCTCTCTTGCTTTTGGTTAGTTTAGCTAGGGGTGTATCAATCTTGTTGATTTTTTCAAAGAACCAGCTTTTTGATTGGTTGATTTTTTCTATCGTTTTCTTAGTCTCGATTTCAGATATTTCTCCCTTTATTTTGCTAATCTCTTCTCTTCTGCTGCTTTTGGGATCAGATTGCTCTAGTTTCTCTAAAGCTTTAAGCTGCATTGTTAAGTTGTTTATTTCTGATGTTTCCATTTTTTTGACGTGGGCAATAAGAGCTATGAACTTACCTCTTAGAACAGCTTTCATTGTGTCCCAGAGATTTTGGTAAGTTGTATTTTCGTTATCATTCACTTTCAGGAAATCTTGAATTTCCTTTTTAATTTCTTCCTGAATCCAGTTCTCATTCAGCATCATAGTGTTAAGTTTCCAGGAGTTAGTGTATTTTCTCTTGTTTGATGTGTTGTGGATGTCCAGCTTTAGGCCGTGGTGGTCTGATAGGGCACAGGTTAGAATTTCAACTTTCTTGTATATGTGTAGATTCATTTTGTGGCCCAATATGTGATCTATTTTGGAGAAAGTTCCGTGTGCTGCTGAGAAAAATGTGTATTCTTTGGTGCGTGGGTGAAAAGTTTGATAGAGATCTCTGAGGTCCATTTCTTTCAGGGTTTGATTAAGTTCCAAAGTGTCTCTGTTAAGCTTTTGACCTGTTGATCTATCCCATGTAGAGAGGGCGGTGTTGAAGTGCCCAAGAATTATCGTTTGGGGGTTGATTTCTTGCTTTAGACGCTGTAGGGTTTTCTTAATGAATGTAGAGGGGCCCGTATTGGGTGCATATATGTTCAGTATTGTGAAATCTTCCTGGTGAATTGTACCTGTTTCTAAAATGTAGTATCCATCCGTGTCTCTTATAATTTTTTTTGGTTTGAAATCCACTTTGTCTGATAGCATAATGGCTACCCCTGCCTGTTTTCTGCTTCCATTTGCTTGTAGAATTGTTGACCAGCCTTTTATTTTTAGAGCGTGCCTATCTTTTGTGGTGAGATGGGATTCCTGCAGGCAACAGATTGATGGATTGTGATTTTTAATCCAAGTTTGTAATCTGTGTCTCTTGATCGGTGAATTAAGTCCATTAACATTTAGTGTTATAATGGAGAAACTATTGTTAATTCCAGATATTTATTATGTTTAGTAGCTTTTATAAGTATATTGTTTCGCTTTTAATGGTGTTATATTTGCCTTCTGTTCTCCTGGATATGCCTGTTTTTTTCTACACGCTTGAGTATCATTTCTAGCAGTTTTTGAAGGCCTGGTTTGGTGGCCATGTATCCCTTAAAGTTGTCTTTGTGCTGGAAAATTTTTCTTTCTCCCTCGATCATGACTGATAGTTTTGCAGGGTAAATCAGCCTGGGTTGACATTTTTGCTCATTCAATACTTGAAGTATGTCTCTCCAAGCTCTTCTTGCTTTTACTGTTTCGACTGAGAAGTCACTTGTTATTTTAATAGGTTTGCCTTTAAAAGTGACTTGTTTTTTCTCCCTTGAAGCTCTCAGCACCAGTTCTTTATCTTGAATGTGGAGTGTTTTAACTATTATTTGCCGCGGTGTGCTTCTATTTTGGTCGTATCTGTTTGGGGTGCGGAATGCCTCTTGTATATGTTTGGGCCTCTCTTTTTTTAGATGAGGAAAGTTTTCCTTGATGATCATTTGAAAAATTTCCTCAGGGGTGGTATTTTGAGATTCTTGCTCCGGTATTCCATGAATACGCATGTTAGGCTTCTTCAGGGTGTCCCATATCTCTTGGATATTTCTCTCAAGTATCTTTTTGGCTTTAACCACCTCTTCCATTGAGCTGGTTAGTACTCCCACTTTATCTTCAAGGTCTGAAATTCTTTTTTCTGCTTCATTAGTTCTGTTGATAAGACTCTCTGTGGCGTTCTGGGTTGAAGATAACTTGTCTTTTAGCTCAGTTTTAAACTCTGCTTGAGTTTGTTTTAACTGCTCTATGCCACTTTTTGTTTCTTGCACTGTTTTTCTCAACTCCTCCAGATGTCTGTTGTGTTCCTCTTCAAAGCTATTGATTCGATTATGTACTTCCTCCCGGATTTCCTCTTTCATAGTATTGAACACGGTAATGATCATATTTTGAAAGTCGTTATCCTGGCTCAGGCTTTATTGGCCTTTTTCCGAGGGTTTGTTCTTGTTGGAGTCTAACACTATGGGATTAATTTCTTCAGTGGGAAATTTGTTTACTTGAGTGTTGCTTCTCATGGATTTGCACTTTGACTTTGGCATTGTCATTTTAACTCTTAAGATCTCTCAATTTCACTAAACTGAATTATTTGGCCTGGGGTACTGGTGGGCGGGGCCCAAACGGGGACTTACCTAGGGCGCGGGGTGAGGCCCGGGTGGACCTTGCATGTCCCGACCGGCGGAGCGGGGTGGGGTGAAAAGGGAGGATGGGCGCGTCGGCGTGGAGCTATTTAACCCGCTGGCAGCTGTGGTGGGGCCCGGGCACAGGGGGAGGTCCTCCTCGTCCCTCGGCCCCCGCGCGGCTCCGGATGGATGGTGGGAGTCGGAACCGGGTCCCTGTGGGCTGACCTGGGTTCCTAGAGCCGAAACAAGTGATTTTGACGCGTCCTCACTTGGTCACTATTATCAAGCTCATTACAAGCCTGAACATAGTTGGTAGAATCAGCACAAAACAAATGTTGTTTTCTCCAGAATACAAAGTATTACAGTCTAGAAACCTGGGTAGGATACTTATCCCAAGAAGTGCACATGCTACACATGACTTCCCAAAGAAATGCACATGCAACACATGATTTCCCAAAGAAGTGCACATGCTACATATGACTGTCAGTCCTCTTCACTTGGTTCACTATTTTGGAAGAGAACGACATGCATGAACATGTTTCATGGAAACCTCGTAAAACAAGTGTAATTTCCTCCTGAACACAAAGAGTTACAATATAAAAACTTCTGTTCGATACTTATACTAAAGAAGTGTACTTGCAACATTTAACTCAGAGTTCTCCTCACCTGGTTCACAATTTTTTAAAATCATGGACTGTGTGAACCTGAGATACTCAAATGTCACAAAACAAGTATGATTTTCGCGTGAACACAAATGTTACATTACAGGAACTCCTCTAGGATACTGCTCCCTACGAAGTGAAATTCCAACATTTGACTCTGAATCCTCCGCACTGGTTCATTCTTTTGGAAAATCATGGCCTGAGTGAACAAGCTTATGCCAATTTTGCAAAACAAGTATGATCTTCTCCTGAACACAAAGTGTAACATTATAGAAGCTTCTGTAGGATACGTATCCCTAAGAAGTGCACCTCCAACATTTGACTCTCAGTCCTCCTCACTTGCTTCACTATTTTGGAATATCAATGCCTGCATGAACATATTCCATGAAAACGTCAAAAAACCAGTGTGAATTTCTCCTGAACATAAAAAGTTACAATGGATGAACATCTACAGGATTCTTATCACTGAGAAGAGAAAGTGAAACATGTGAATTTGACGCGTCATCTCTTGACCACTATTTTCAAGCTCATTACAAGCCTGAACATAGTTGGTAGAGTCAGCACAAAACAGATGTTGTATTCTCCAGAATAGAAAGTTTTACAGTCTAGAAACCTGTGTAGGATACTTTTCCCAAAGAAGTGCACATGGTACACATGAATTCAGAAAAAAGAGCACATGCTACATTTGACTGTGAGTCCTCTTCACTTCGTTCACTACTTTGGAAGGGAATGACATGCATGAGCATATTTCATGGAAACATCATAAAACAAGTGTGATTTCCTACTGAACACAAAGAGTTACAACATAGAAACTTCTGCTCGATACTTATCCTAAAGAAGTGCACTTGCAACATTTAACTGAGAGTCCTCCTCACTTGGTTCACTATTTCAGAAAATCATGGCCTGCGTGAATATGTTATATGTCAATGTCTCAAAACAAGTATGATCTTCTCCTGAACACAAAGTGTAACATTATAGAATCTTCTGTAGGGTACTTATCACTCAGAAGTGCACCACCAAACTTTGACTCTCATTCCTCCTCACTTGGTTCACTATTTTGGAAAATCAAGGCCTG
The DNA here is from genome assembly GCA_023101885.1 of Typhlomys cinereus. Classification (NCBI taxonomy): domain Eukaryota; kingdom Metazoa; phylum Chordata; class Mammalia; order Rodentia; family Platacanthomyidae; genus Typhlomys; species Typhlomys cinereus. The sequence goes on from JALPQD010000666.1 coordinate 768,151, forward strand.
AGTGAACATATTCCACGAAAACGTCACAAAACCAGTGTGAATTTCTCCTGAACATAAAATATTACAATGTATGAACATCCACAGGATTCTTAACACTGAGAAGCAAAAGTGAAACATGTGAATTTGACTCGTCCTCTCTTGGTCACTATTATCAAGCTCATTTCAAGCCTGAACACAGTTGGTAGAATCAGCACAAAACAAATGTTGTTTTCTCCAGAATAGAAAGAATTACAGTCTAGAAACCTGTGTAGGATACTTATCGAAAGAAGTACACATGCTACACATGACTTCCCAAAGAAGTGCACATGCTACATATCACTGTGAGTCCTCTTCACTTAGTTCACTATTTTGGAAGGGAACTACATGCATGAACATGTTTCATTGAAACGTCGTAAAACAAGTGTGATTTCCTCCTGAAAACAAAGAGTTACAATATAGAAACTTCTGTTTGATACTAATCCTCAAGAAGTGCACTTGCAACATTTAACTCAGAGTCCTACTCACTTGATGCACTATTTTGGAATATCAAGGCTTGCGTGAACATATTCCATGAAAACGTCACAAAACCAATGTGAATTTCTCCTGAACATAAAAAGTTACAACGTATGAACATCCACAGGATTCTTATCACTGAGAAGAGAAAGTGAAACATGTGAATTTGACGTGTCCTCACTTTGTTACTACTTTCAAGCTCATTACAAGGCTGAACATAGTTGGAAGAATCAGCACAAAACAAATGTTGTTTTCCCCAGAATACAAAGTATTACCGACTAGAAACCTGTGTAGGATACTTATCCAAAGAAGTGCACATGCTACACTTGACTTCCCAAAGACCTGCACATACTACTCATGACTTCCCAAAGAAGTGCACATGCTACATATGACTGTGAGTCCTCTTCACTTGGTTCACTATTTTGGAAGGGAACGACATGCATGAACATGTTTCATGAAAACGTCGTAAAACAAGTGTGATTTCCTCCTGAAAAAAAAGAGTTAAAATATAGAAACTTCTGTTCGATACTAATCCTGAAGAAGTGCACTAGCAACATTTAACTCAGAGTCCTCCTCACTTGGATCACAATTTTGGAAAATCAAGGCCTGCGTGATCATATTCCATGAAAACGTCACAAAACCAGTGTGAATATCTCCTGATCATAAAAAGTTACAACGTATGAATATCTGCAGGATTCTTATCATGGAGAAGAGAAATGAAACATGTGAATTTGATGCGTCCACACTTGGTCACTGCTTTCAAGCTCATTACAAGCCTGAACATAGTTGGCAGAATCAGCACAAAACAAATGTTGTTTTCTCCAGAATACAAAGTTTTACAGTCTAGAAACCTGTGTAGGATACTTTTCCCAACGAAGTGCACATGCTATATATGACTTCCGAAAGAAGTGCACATGCTACATATGAGTGTTAGTCCTCTTCACTTGGTTCACTGTTTTGGAAGGGAAAAAAATGCATGAATATGTCATGGAAATGTCGTAAAAGAAGTGTAATTTCCTCCTGAAAACAAGGAGTTACAATATAGAAACTTCTGTTCGATACTAATCCTAAAGAAGTGCACTTGCAAAATTTAAATCAGAGTCCTCCTCACTTGGATCACTATTTCGGAAAATCAAGGCCTGCGTGATCATATTCCATGAAAACGTCACAAAACCAATGTGAATTTCTCCTGAACATAAAAAGTTACAACGTATGAACATCTGCAGGTTTCTTATCACTGAGAAGCGAAAGTGAAACATGTGAATTCGTTGCGTCCTCACTTGGTCATTATTATCAAGCTCATTACAACCCTGAAAATAGTTGGTAGAATCAGCTGAAACAAATGTTGTTTTCTCCAGAATACAAAGTATTACAGTCTACAAACCTGTGTACGATACTTATCGCAAGAAGTGCACATGCTACACATGATTTCCCAAAAAAGTGCACATGCTACATTTGACTGTCAGTCCTCTTCACTTGGTTCACTATTTTGTAAGGGAACGACATGCATGAACATATTTCATGGAAACATCATAAAACAAGTGTGATTTCCTCCTGAACACAAAGAGTTACAATATAGAAAGTTCTTTTCGATACTTATCTTAAAGAAGTGCACTTGTACTATTTAACTCAGAGTCCTCCTCACTTGGTTCACTATTTTGTAAAATCATGGCCTTTGTGAACATGTGCCATTGAAATGTCACAAAACAAGTATGATTTTCGCCTGAACACCAATTTTATAGTATAGGAACTTCTCTAGGACACTTATCCCTAGGAAGTGAAATTCCATCATTTGACTCTGAATCCTCCGCAATTGGTTCACTATTTTGGAAAATCATGGCCTGCGTGAACATGTTAAATGCCAATGTCGCAAAACAAGTATAATCTTCTCCTGAACACAAAGTGTAACACTGTAGAATCTTCTGTACAATAGTATCCCTCAGAAGTTCACCAACAAACTTTGATTCTCAGTCCTCCTCACTTGTATCACTATTTTAGAAAATCAAAGCCTGTGTGAACATATTCAATGAAAAGTCACAAAACCAGTGTGAATTTCTCCTGATCATAAAAAGTTACAACGTATGAATATCTACAGTATTCTTTTCACTGAGAACAGAAAGTGAAACGTGTGAATTTGACTCATCCACACTTGGTCACTGCTTTGAAGCTCATTACAAGCCTAAACAGAGTTGGTAGAATCAGCAAGAAACAAATCTTGATCTCTCCAGAGTACAAAGTATTACAGTCTAGAAACCTGTGTAGGATACTTTTCCCAAAGAAGTGCACATGCTACATATGACTTCCGAAAGAATTGCACATGCTACATATGACTGTGAGTCCTCTTCACTTGGTTCACTATTTTGGAAGGGAACGACATGCATGAACATGTTTCATGGAAAAGTCGTAAAACATGTTTGATTACCTCCTGAAAACAAAGAGTTACAATATAAAAACTTCTGTTCGATACTAATCCTAAAGAAGTGCACTTGCAACATTTAACTCAGAGTCCTCCTCACTTGGATCACTATTTTGGAAAATCAAGGCCTGCATGAACATATTCCATGAAAACGTCACAAAACCAGTGTGAATTTCTCCTAAACATAAAAAGTTACAACGTATGAACATCTACAGGATTCTTATCACTGAGAAGAGAAAGTGAAACTTGTGAATTTGATGCGTCCTCACTTGGTCACAATTTTCACGCTCATTACAAGCCTAAACATAGTTGTTAGAATCAGCACAAAAAAAATTACAGAAGAGAAACCTGTGTAGGATACTTATCCAAAGAAGTGCACATGCTACACATGACTTCCCAAAGAAGTGCACATGCTACACATGACTTCCCAAAGACGTGCACATGCTACACATGACTTCCCAAAGAAGTGTGCATGCTACATATGACTGTGTGTCCTCTTCACTTGTTTCACTGTTTTGGAAGGGAACGACATGCATGAACATGTTTCATGGAAACCTCATAAAACAAGTGTGATTTCCTCCTGAACACAAAGAGTTACCATATAGAAAGTTCTCTTTGATACTTATCTTAAAGAAGTGCATTTGCTGTAAAACATTTTGTTCAGGAGAAGATCATACTTGTTTTGCGACATTTTCATTTAACATTTCACGCAGGCCATGATTTTCCAAAATAGTGAACCAAGTCAGTAGGGTTCAGAGTCAAATATTGCACGTGCACTTCTTCCCGGTAAGTGTCCTATGGAAGTACCTATACTGTAATTCTTTGTGTTCAGGAGAAAATAACAGTTGTTGTGCCACATTTCCATGGAAAATGTTGAAGCAGACCATGATTTTTCCAAAATAGTTAACCAAGTGAGGATGACTCAGAGTCAAATATTGCAAGTGCACTTTGTTGGAACACGTATCCTACAGAAGTATCTATACTGTAACTCTTTGTGATCAGGAGAAAGTCACACTTGCTGTGCAACAGTCGATGGAATATTTACTCGCAAACCATGGTATTCCAAAATATTGAACCAAGAGTGAAGGACTCAGAGTCAAATGTTGCAAGTGCTGTTCTTCTTAGTGGAAAGTATCCCACCAAAGTTCATTTACTGTCAGTCTTTGTGTTCAGGAGAGTATTACACTTGTTTTGCTATGTTTCCCTGGAACATGTTCACGCAGGCCATGATTTTCCACAATAGTGAACCAAGTGAGGACGACTCAGTATCAAATGTTGGAAGTGCACTTCTTAGTGATAAGTATCCTACAGAAGTTTCAATACTTTACCTCTTTGTGTTCTCCAAAAATCACACTTGTTTTGCGTCGTTTCCATGGAACCTATTCATGCAGGAGATGGTTTCCAAAATAGTGAACCAAGTGCCGAGGATTCAGAATCAAATGTATGAAGTGCACTTCTTCGGGATAAGTCTACTAGAGAAGTTTCTACACTGTAACATTTGCTTTCAGGAGAAAATCATACTTGTTTTGTGACATTTGCATGGCACATGTTCACACAGTCCATGATTTGACAAAATAGTGAACCAAGTGAGGAGGATTCAGAGTCAAATGGTGGAAGTGCACCTCTTAGGGAGAAGTATCCTACAGAAGGTTTTATACTGTAACATTTGCGTCAGGAGAAAATCATACTTGATTTGTGACATTTGCATGGCACATGTTCACACAGGCCATGATTTTACAAGATAGAGAACCAAGTGAGGAGGACTCTGATTCAAATGCTGCAAGTGCACTTCTTTAGGATAAGTGTCGTACAGACGTTTCTATACCGTAAGTCTTGGTGTTCAGGAGGAAATCACACTTGTTGTACGACGTTTCCATGAAAAATGTTCATGCATGTCATTCCCTTCCAAAATCGTGAACCAAGTGAAGAAGACTCACAGTCATATGTAGCATGTGCACTTCTTTGAGACAAGCATCCTACACAAGTTTCTGGACTGTAATACTTTGTTTTCTGGAGAAAACAGTATTCCTTTTGTGCAGATCCTAGCAACTATGTTCAGGAGTGTAATGAGCATGAAAATAGTGACCAAGTTTGGAACCGTCAAATTCACATGTTTCACTTCCACTTCTCAGTGATAAGAATGCTGTAGATGTTCATATGTTGTAACTTTTTATGTTCAGGAGAAAATCACACTGGTTTTGTGACGTTTTCATGGAATATGTTCAGGAAGGCTTTGATTTTCCAAAAGAGTGAACCAAGTAAGGAACACTGAGAGTCAAATGTTGGAAGTGCACTTCTTAGAGATAAGTATTCTACAGTAGATTCTATACTGTAACACTTTGTGTTCAGGAGAAGATCACACTTATTTTGTGACATTTGCATATAACATGTTCACACAGGCCATGATTTTCCAAAATAGTGAGTCAAGTGAGGAGGGTTCAGAGTCAAATATTGCACGTGCACTTGTTACCAGTAAGTATCCTACGGAAGTTCCTATATTGTAACTCTTTGTGTTCAGGAGAAAAGAACAGTTGTTGTGCCACATTTCCATGGAACATGTTGAAGCAGGCCATGATTTTTCAAAATAGTTAACCAAGTGAGCATGACTCAGAGCCAAATGCTGCAAGTGCACTTCGTTGGGATACGTATCCCACAAAAGTTTCTATACTGTAACTCTTTGTGATCAGGAGAAAGTCACACATGTTGTGCGACAGTCAATGGAACATTTACACGCAAGCCATGATATTCCAAATTAGTGAACTAAGAGAGAAGTACTCAGAGTAAAGTGCTCTTCTAGCGCTAAGTACCCCACAAAAGTTTCTAAATTGTAATTCTTTGTGTTCAGGAGAGTATCACACTTGTTTTGCAATGTTTCCATGGAACATGTTCACGCAGGCTGTGATTTTCAAAAATATTGAACCAAGTGAACAGGACTCAGAGTCAAATGTTGGAAGAGCAATTCTTAGTGGTAAGTATCCAACAGAAATTTCTTTTTGTTCTCCAGAAAATCACACTTGTTTTGCGACATTTCCAAGGAAACTATTCATGCAGGAGATGATAGTGAACCAAGTGTGGAGGATTCAGAATCAAATGTAGGAAGTGCACTTCTTGGGGATAAGTATCCTAATGATGTTTCTACACTGTAACATTTGAGATCAGGAGAAAATCATCCTTGTTTTGTGACATTTGCATGGAACATGTTCACGCAGGCCATGATTTTCCAAAATAGTGAACCAAGTGAGGAGGACTCTGAGTGAAATGTTGCAAGTGCACTTCTTTAGGATAAGTGTCATACAGAAGTTTCTATACTGTAACTCTCTGTGTTCAGGAGGAAATCACACTTGTTGTACGACGTTTCCATGAAACATGTTCACTCATGTCATTCCCTTCCAAAATCGTGAACCAAGTGAAGAGGACTCACAGTCATACGTAGCATGTGCACTTCTTTGGGATAGGTATCCTACACAGGTTTCTAGACTGTAAAACTTTGTATTCTGGAGAAAAGAACTTTGGTTTTGTGCTGATTCTACCCACTATGTTCAGGCCTGTAATGAGCTTGAAAATAGTGACCAAGTGAGGAAGCGTCAAATTCACATCTTTCACTTTCGTTTCTCAGTGATAAGAATCCTGTAGATGTTCATATGTTGTTACTTTTTAGGTTCAGGAGAAAATCACACTGGTTTTGTGACGTTTTCATGGAATATGTTCACGCAGGCCTTGATTTTCCAAAAGAGTGAACCAAGTGAGGAAGACTGAGAGTCAAATGTTGGAATTGCACTTCTTAGGGATAAGTATGCTACAGAAGATTCTATACTGTAACACTTTGTGTTCAGGAGAAGATCACACTTGTTTTGCGACATTTGCATATAACATGTTCACGCAGGCCATGATTTTCCAAAATAGTGAACCAAGTGAGGAGGGTTCAGATTCAAATATTGCACGTGCACTTCTTACCGGTAAGTATCCTACGGAAGCTCCTATACTGTAACTCTTTGTGTTCAGGAGAAAATAAGAGTTGTTGTGCCACATTTCAATGGAACATGTTGAAGCAGGCCATGATTTTTCCAAAATCGTTAACCAAGTGAGGATGATTCAGCGTCAGATGTTGCAAGTGCACTTTGTTGAGTAACATATCCTACAGAAGTTTCTATACTGTAACTCTTTGTGATCAGGAGAAAGTCACACTTGTTGTGCGACAGTCAATGGTTTATTTACACATAAGCCATGATAATCCAAAATTGTGAACCAAGAGAGAAGTAAACAGAGTCAAATATTGCAAGTGCACTTCTCAGCGGTAAGTATCACACAAAAGTTTCTATACTGTAATTCTTTGTGTTCAGGAGAGTATCACATTTGATTTGCAAGGTTTACATGGAACATGTTCACGCAGGCTATGATTTTCCAAAATAGTGAACCAAGTGAGGAGGACTCAGAGTCAAATGTTGGAAGTACACTTCTTAGTTGTAAGTATCCTACAGAAGTTTCGATACTCTACCTCTTTGCGTTCTGCAGAAAATCACACTTGTTTTGCGACAGTTCCATGGAACCTATTCATGCAGGAGATGATGTCCAAAATAGTGAAGCAAATGCCGGAGATTCAGAATCAAATGTAGGAAGTGCACTATTTGGGGATAAGGATCCTAGAGACGTTTCTACACTGTGACATTTGCGTTCAGGAGAAAATCATCCTTGTTTCGTGACATTTGCATGGAACATGTTCACCCAGGCCATGAATTTCCAAAATAGTGAACCAAGAGAGGAGGATTCAGAGTCAAATGGTGGAAGTGCAACTTTTAGCGTGAAGTATCCTACAGAATTTTGTATACTGTAACATTTGTGTTCAGGAGAAAATCATACTTAATTGTGACATTTGCATGGCACGTGTTCACACAGGACATGATTTTCCAAAATAGTGAACCAAGTGAGGAGGACTCTGAGTCAAATGTTGCAAGTGCACTTCTTTAGGATCAGTGTCGTACAGAAGTTTCTATACTGTTATTCTTTGTGTTCAGGAGGAAATCACATTTGTTGTACGATGTTTCCATGAAACATGTTCACGCATGTCATTCCCTTCCAAAATCGTGAACCAAGTGAAGAAGACTCACAGTCATATGTAGCATGTGCACTTCTTTGGGATAAGTATCCTACACAGGTTTCTAGACTTTAAAACTTTTTGTTCTGGAGAAAACAACATTCGTTTTGTGCTGATTCTACCCACTAAGTTCAGGCCTGTAATGAGCTTGAAAATAGTGACCAAGTGAGGAAGTGTCAAATTCACATGTTTCGCTTTCACTTCTCAGTGATAAGAATCCTGTAGATGTTCATACGTTGTAACTTTTTATGTTCAGGAGAATATCACACTGGTTTTGTGACGTTTTCATGGAATATGTTCAGCAGGCCTTGATTTTCCAAAATAGTGAAACAAGTGAGGAAGACTGAGAGTCAAATGTTGGAAGTGCACTTCTTAGGCATAAGTATCCTCCAGAAGATTCTATACTGTAACACTTTGTGTTCAGGAGAAGATCACATTGGTTTTGCGACATTTGCATATAACATGTTTACGCAGGCCATGATTTTCAAAAAGAGTGAACCAAGTGAGGAGGACTGAGAGTCCAATGTTGGAAGTGCACTCCTTAGTGATAAATATCCCACAGAAGATTCTATACTGTAACACTTTGTGTTCAGGAGAAGATCACACTTGTTTTGCGACATTTACATAAAACATGTTCACGCAGACCATGAATTTCCAAAATAGTGAACCAGGTAAGCAGGATTCAGAGTCAAATGCTGGAAGTACACCTCTTAGGATAAGTATCCTACAGAAGTTTGTATAATGTAACATTTGCATTCAGGAGAAAATCATACTTGTTTTGTGATATTTGCATGGCACATGTTCACACAGGCAATGATTTTCCTAAGTAGTGAACCAAGTGAGGGGGACTCTGAGTCAAATAAAGCAAGTGCACTTCTTTAGGATAAGTGTCGTTACAGAAGTTTCTCAACTGTAACTCTTTGTTCAGGAGGAAATCACACTTGTTGTGCGACGTTTCCATGAAACATGTTCGTGCATGTCATTCCCTTCCTAACTCGTGAACCAAGTGAAGAGGACTCATAGTCATATGTAGCATGTGCACTCCTTTGGGCTAAGTATCGTACACCGGTTTCTAGACTGTAAAACTTTGTGTACTGGAGAAAACAACATTCGTTTTGTGCTGATCCCACCAACTACGTTCAGGCCTGTAATGAGCTTGAAAATAGTGACCAAGTGAGGAAGCGTCAAATTCACATGTTTCACTTTCACTTCTCAGTGACAAGAATCATGTAGATGTTCATACATTGCAACTTTTTATGTTCAGGAGAAAATCACACTGGTTTTGCGACGTTTTCATGGAATATGTTCAGGCAGGCCTTGATTTCCCAAAAGAGTGAACCAAGTGAGGAAGACTGAGAGTCAAGTGTTAGAAGTACACTCCTTAAGGATAAGTATCCTACAGAAGATTCTATACTGTAACACTTTGTGTTCAGGAGAAGATCACACTTGTTTTGCGACATTTGCATATAACATGTTCACGCAGGCCATGAATTTCCAAAATAGTGAACCAAGTGAGGAGGACACAGAGTCAAATGCTGGAAGTGCACCTCTTAGGGATAAGTATCCTACAGAAGTTTGTATACTGTAACATTTGCATTCATGAGAAAATCATCCTTGTTTTGTGACATTTGCATGGCACATGATCACACAGGCCATGATTTTCCAATATAGTGAACCAAGTGAGGAGGACTCTGAGTCAAATGTTGCAAGTGCACTTCTTTAGGATAAGTGTCATTACAGAAGTTTCTGTACTGTACTCTTTGTGTTCAGGAGGAAATCACACTTGTTGTACGACTTTTCCATGAAACATGTTCATGCATGTCATTCCCTTCCAAAATAGTGAACTAAGTGAATAGGACTAACAGTCATATGTAGCATGTGCACTTCTTTGGGATAAGTATCCTACACAGGTTTCTAGACTGTAAAACTTTGTGTTTTGGAGAAAAAACATTCATTTTGTGCTGATTCTATGAACTGTGTTCAGGCTTGTAATGAGTTTGAAAATAGTGACCAAGTGTAGAAGCGTCAAATTCACATTTTTCTTTTTCACTTCTCAGTGATAAGATTCCTGTAGATGTTCATACGTTGTAACTCTTTATGTTCAGGAGAAAATCACACTGGTTTTGCGACGTTTTCATGGAATATGTTCACGCAGGCCTTGATTTTCCAAAAGACTGAACCAAGTGAGGAGGACTGAGAGTCAAATGTTGGAAGTGGACTTCTTACGGGTAAGTATCCCACAGAAGATTCTATACTGTAACACATTGTGTTCAGGAGAAGATAACACTGGTTTTGTGACATTTGCATATAACATGTTCACGTAGGCCATGATTTTCCAAAATAGTGAACCAAGTGAGGAGGACTCTGAGTCAAATATTGCAAGTGCACTTCTTTAGGATCAGTGTCGTACAGAAGTTTCTATACTGTTACTCTTTGTGTTCAGGAGGAAATACATTTGTTGTACGATGTTTCCATGAAACATGTTCACGCATGTCATTCCCTTCCAAAATCGTGAACCAAGTGAAGAAGACTCACAGTCATATGTAGCATGTGCACTTCTTTGGGATAAGTATCCTACACAGGTTTCTAGACTTTAAAACTTTTTGTTCTGGAGAAAACAACATTCGTTTTGTGCTGATTCTACCCACTAAGTTCAGGCCTGTAATGAGCTTGAAAATAGTGACCAAGTGAGGAAGTGTCAAATTCACATGTTTCGCTTTCACTTCTCAGTGATAAGAATCCTGTAGATGTTCATACGTTGTAACTTTTTATGTTCAGGAGAATATCACACTGGTTTTGTGACGTTTTCATGGAATATGTTCAGCAGGCCTTGATTTTCCAAAATAGTGAACCAAGTGAGGAAGACTGAGAGTCAAATGTTGGAAGTGCACTTCTTAGGGATAAGCATCCTACAGAAGATTCTATACTGTAACACTTTGTGTTCAGGAGAAGATCACATTGGTTTTGCAACATTTGCATATAACATGTTCACGCAGGCAATGATTTTCAAAAAGAGTGAACCAAGTGTGGAGGACTGAGAGTCCAATGTTGGAAGTGCACTCCTTAGGGATAAATATCCCACAGAAGATTCTATACTGTAACACTTTGTGTTCAGGAGAAGATCACACTTGTTTTGAGACATTTGCATATATCATGTTCACGCAGACCATGAATTTCCAAAATAGTGAACCAAGTGAGGAGGGTTCAGAGTCAAATATTGCACGTGCACTTCCTACCAGTAAGTAACCTACAGAAGTTCCTATATTGTAATTCTTTGTGTTCAGGAAAAAAAAAACAGTTATTGTGCCAATTTCCATGGAACATGTTGAAGCAGGCCATGATTTTTCCAAAATAGTTAATCAAGTGAGGATGACTCAGAGTCAAATGTTGAAAGTGCACTTCGCTGGGATTCGTGTCCTCCAGAAGTTTCTATACTCTAACTCTTTGTGATCAGGAGAAAGTCACACTTGTTGTGAGACAGTCAATGGTTTATTTACACACAAGCCATGATATTCCAAAATAGTTAACCAAGATAGAAGGACTCAGATTCAAATGTTGCAAGTGCTCTTCTTAGCGGTGAGTATCCCACAAAAGTTTCTCTACTGTAATTTTTATGTTCAGGGGAGTATCACACTTGCTTTGCAATGTTTCCATTGAACATGTTCATGCAAGCTATGATTTTCCAAAAAGGTGAACCAAGTGAGGAAAACGCAGAGTCAAATGTTGCAAGTGTACTTCCTAGTGGTAAGTATCCTACAGAAGTTTCAATACTATACCTCTTTGTGTTCCACAGAAAATCACACTTGTTTTGCGACATTTCCATGGAAGCTGTTCATGCAGGAGATGATTTCCAAAATAGTGAAGCAAGTGCGGAGGATTCAGAATCAAATGTAGGAAGTGCACTTCTTGGGGATAAGTATCCTAGAGACGTTTCTACACTTTAACATTTGCGTTCAGGAGAGAGTCATCCTTGTTTTGTGACATTTGCATGGAACATGTTCATGCATGCCATGAATTTCCAAAATAGTGAACCAAGGGCAGAGGATTCAGATTCAAATGCTGGAAGTGCACCTCTTAGGGATAAGTGTCCTACAGAAGTTTGTATACTGTAACATTTGGGTTCAGGAGAAAATCATACTTGTTTTGTGACATTTGCATGGCATATTTTCACGCAGGCCATGAATTTCCAAAATAGTGAACCAAGTGAGGAGGACTCTGAGTCAAATGTTGCAAGTGCACTTCTTTAGGATAAGTGTCGTATAGAAGTTTCTATACTGTAACTCTTTGTGTTCAGGAGGAAATCACACCTGTACAACGTTTCCATGAAACATGTTCACGCATGTCATTCCCTTCCAAAATCGTGAACCAAGTGAAGATGACTCACAGTCTTATGTAGCATGTGCACTTTTTTGGGATAAGTATCCTACACAGGTTTCTAGACTGTAAAACTTTGTGTTCTGGAGATAACAACATTCGTTTTGTGCTGATTCTACCCACTATGTTCAGGCCTGTAATGAGCTTAAAAATAGTGACCAAGTGAGGAAGCGTTAAATTCACATCTTTCACTTTCATTTTTCAGTGATAAGAATCCTGTAGATGTTCATACGTTGTGACTCTTTAGGTTCAGGAGAAAATCACACTGGTTTTGTGAAGTTTTCATGGAATATGTTCACGCAGGCCTTGATTTTCCAAAAGAGTGAACCAAGTGAGGAAGACTGAGAGTCAAATGTTGGAATTGCACTTCTTAGGGATAAGTATCCTACAGAAGATTCTATACTGTAACACTTGTTGTTCAGGAGAAGATCACTCTTGTTTTGCGACATTTGCATATAACATGTTCGCACAGGCCACGATTTTCCAAAATAGTGAACCAAGTGAGGAGGGTTCAGAGTCAAATATTGCATGTGCACTTCTTTTTTTTTTTTTCAGGCTTCTGTTCTTTTTAATATTTTAGTTATTTATTCAAGAGATGGATACAGAGTCTATAGAGTAGAGAGAGAGTGAAAAAGAGAAAGAGAGAAAGAGAGAGAGAGAGAAAGAGAGAGAGTCTTGTGTGTGCCAAGGCATAGGTGAGTTCAAGGGAGAACTTTCAGAACTCAGTTCTTTCCTTCTGCCATATGGTCTCCAGAGATCGAACTCAGGTCACCAGGTTGCACACAGGCACCTTAATTGCTGAGTTGTCTTGCTGCCCCCTCCCCCCATTGTTTCTTTTTTTTTTAATTCAGCTCATACAAACTTATTAGGTACACCAGTTCCCTCCCTTCCTCCTCCTTCCCCCGTACTCCTGCTCCTCCTCCGCACCCCTCTCCCTCCCCATCCCCCAGTGCCTCCCGCCACAATTCCCAGAGAGTCCTTTCTTGTGCATGTCTGATTTTCCTCTGGGCTCCCCTCTCCGATGACGTACAAGGACCCTGTGGCCTTTCCCTGAACCCTTTCCCGTGTTCCCCTTAGGTATAGGAACACTGCTGTGCCTGCCAATCCTTTACCTCCAAGGCTCTTGGTGCCTTTAGCAGATGCTAGACTTTGTGAGGTCAACAGTGTGTTGGACAATGCGCAGGGCATGCAAAGCCAAATTATGATTGCTTTAGCCCTAAGTAGTATAGAGTATCTTATAAATCATTGTTCCTTCCATCCTTATGCTCTTACACTCTTACTGCCCCCTCTTCTGCAAATTTCCCTGAGCTTCAAGATGGGGAGAGACTAAGCTGGCCTCGTTCTAGGTGGTTGATATAGAGTCTCTGGAGTTCTGGATTGTGGTTTGTTGATTTTCTTTTGCAGTTTTGCTGCTCCTGCAGTGCCCTTCACTCCATCCTGGTGGGCATTGTATGTTACCCCCTGGCAGAGACAAAAAGCTGTTAGAGTCTTGTGATAAAAGCACATTCAAAGGTAGATGTAATAAAAGTGGGAAACCATACTAAGGGAGGAGTCTATCACCCATTTGCAAAATGGTTACTTTTTATCTGCCAGACTATATGCCCTCCTCTTCTGGTGAGATGACACCCCCTCAGTAGTAAATGATCAGGAACAAAAGTCTGTGAACTTAATCAGATGTCTCATTACTTATTTGGGTCCTTGGTGGAGGCCTATTTTCCCTGCTGTAACATGGTCCCTTCTCTCCTTGTTTCTGGTGTGGCCCTCTTACCCCATCCCTCCTGTTCATAATCCTTGCAATTACTGTCTCTAGGTGGGCTGGGTGGGTTTGGTACTAGGAGCCACCTATTAGGGGGTACATACGGCACTTAATTTTTTGTGTCTGCGATACTTCGCTTAATATAATTGTTTCTAATGACATCCATTTCCCGGCAAATTTCAGTAATTCATCATTTTTGATGGCTGAGTAGTACTCCATTGTATAGATGTACCACAGTTTCCTTATACACTCGTCAACTGTGGGACATTTGGGCTGATTCCATGACTTTGCTATTGTAAATAGTGCTGCTATGAAAATGGTCGTGCTTGTGCTATCGAGGTGAACTTCTGCTGTATGGGGGGTTATTCCCAAAAGTGGAATAGCAGGGTCATATGGCATTTCAATCTTTAATTTCTTTAAGAATCTCCAGACGGCTCGCCAGAGTGGCTGTATGAGCCTGCATTCCCACCAGCAATGTAGGAGAATTCCCCTCTCTCCACATCCTCTCCAACATTTGTTGTTGTTTGTATTGTGAATTTTTGCCATCCTGACCAGGGTGAGATCATATCTCAGGGAAGTTTTGATTTGCATTTCCCTGATGGCTAAGGAAGTGGAGCATTTTTTTAGATATTTGTTAGACATTTTAATTTCATCCCTGGTAAAGTTTCTTTTAAGTTCCAGGGCCCATTTCTTAATTAGGCCATTGGTTTCCTTGGTGTTTAGTCTTCTAAGTTCTTTGTGCACTCTGGACAGCAGAGTTCTATCAGATGTGTGGTTAGTGAAGATTTTCTCCCATTCTGTGGGTTGCCTTTGAGCTCGTGTTATAATCTCTTTATCTGAACAGAAGCTCTTTAATTTCACAAGATCCCAACTGTTGAGAGTTGGTAGCAGTGATTGTGCCATTGGATGTCTGTTTAGGAACTGTTGGCCTAGCCCCATCAGGTCGAGGGAGTTCCCTATCCTTTGAACTATGGTTTTTATAGTCTCTGGCCTGATATCAAGGTCCTTGATCCATTTGGAATTAAGTCTTGTACATGGTGACAAGTACAGGTCCAGCTTTAATCTTCTGCATGTGGAGATCCAGTTTTGCCAGCACCATTTGTTGAAGATGCTGTTCTTTTTCCGTTGGATTCTTTGGGCCCCTTTATCAAAGACCAAATGGCTGTAACTTTGTGGGCTTATATCTGGGTCTTCCACCCTTATCCATTGATCTGTGTGTCTATTTTGGAGCCAGTACCAGGCTGTCTTTATAACTATGGATTTGTAGTATAGACTTAGGTTTGGTATGGTAATACCTCCAGCTGTGTTTTTGTTACTCAGGATTGTTTTTGCTATCCTGGGTCTTTTGTGCCTCCATATGAACTTTGTGATTGTTTGGTCAACTTCTTTGAAGAATTGCTTTGGGATTTTGATTGGTATAGCATTGAATCTGTATATTGCCTTTGGTAGGATGGTCATTTTTACGATGTTGATTCTGCCAATCCAGGAACAAGGGAGGTCTTTCAACCTTCTGGTGTCTTCTGCTATTTCTTTCTTTAGGGTTTTAAAATTTTCATTGGAAATGTCTTTTACCTCCTTAGTTAGGTTTATACCAAGGTATTTCATTTTTTTAGGGGCTATAGTAAATGGTATTGTTTCTCTCAAGGCTTTTTCATGTCTTTCATTCTGGGCATATAGGAAGGCCTCTGATTTTTGCACATTTATTTTGTATCCTGCCACCCTGCTGAACTTCTCAATTAGTTCCAGGAGCTTCCTGGTGGAGTTTTTGGGATCACTCAGGTATAAGATCATGGCATCTGCAAATAGGGATAGCTTGACTTCTTCCTTGCCGATTTGAATCCCTCTTATGTCCCTTTCTTGTCTTATGGCTTCAGCTAAGACTTCAAGTACAATATTGAATAGAAATGATGAGAGTGGACAGTCTTGTCTAGTTCCTGATCGAAGTGGGAATGCTTCGAATTGTTCCCCATTGAGCATAATCCTTGCTGTGGGCTTGTTGTATATAGCTTTTATTATATTGATTAAGGTTCCTTCCATTCCCACTGTCTCTAGCGTTTTGATCATAAAAGGCTGTTGGATCTTGTCAAAAGCTTTTTCTGCATCTGTCGAGAGTATCATGTGGTCTTGGACTTTGGGTTGGTTTACATGATGAATTACATTTATTGATTTGCGTATGTTGAACCAAACTTGTGTGCCGGGGATGAAGCCTACTTGGTCCCCATGAAAGATCTTTTCAATATGTTTTTGAATCCGACTTGCTAAGACTTTTTTGAGAATCTTTGCGTCTGTGTTCATCAGGGAGATCAGCCTACAGTTTTCTTTTTTAAGTGAATCTTCATTAGTTTTTGGGATTAAAACGATATTAGCTTCATAGAAGGAATTTGGTAGTGTTCCTTCCTTTGCTATTTGATGGAACAGTTTAAGGAGTATTGGTGTCATTAACTCCTTAAATGTCTGAGAGAACTCTGTACTGAATCCATCTGGTCCAGGACATTTTTTGGTGGGAAGATTCAAGAGTACTTCCTCAATTTCCTTATATGTTATAGGACTATTTAAATAATTCACAACTTCTTGATTCAATTTAGGTAAGTTGTGTTTACTTAGAAATTCATCCATCTCTTTTGTGTTGTCAAACTTCACAGAGTATAAGTTTTTGAAATATGATGTTATATTTCTCTGGATTTCCTGGGTATCAGTAGTGCTAACTGCATGTTCATTTCTACTTTTGTTAATTTGGGTTTTTTCTCTCTTGTTTTTGGTTAGTTTAGCTAGGGGTGTATCAATCTTGTTGATTTTTTCAAAGAACCAGCTTTTTGACTGGTTTATTTTTTCTATTTTTTTCTTAATCTCGATTTCAGATATTTCTCCCCTTATTTTGTTAATCTCCTCTCTTCTACTGCTTTTGGGATCAGATTGCTCTAGTTTCTCTAAAGCTTTAAGCTGCATTGTTAAGTTGTTTATTTCAGATGTTTCCATTTTTTTGACGTAGGCATTAAGAGCTATGAACTTACCTCTTAGAACAGCTTTCATTGTGTCCCAGAGATTTTGGTAAGTTGTATTTTCGTTATCATTCACTTTCAGGAATACTTGAATTTCCTTTTTAATTTCTTCCTGAATCCAGTTCTCATTCAGCATCATAGTGTTAAGTTTTCCAGGAGTTAGTGTATTTTCTCTTGTTTGATGTGTTGTGGATGTCCAGCTTTAGGCCGTGGTGGTCTGATAGGGCACAGGTTAGAATTTCAACTTTCTTGTATATGTGTAGATTCATTTTGTGGCCCAATATGTGATCTATTTTGGAGAAAGTTCCGTGTGCTGCTGAGAAAAATGTGTATTCTTTGGTGCGTGGGTGAAAAGTTTGATAGAGATCTCTGAGGTCCATTTCTTTCAGGGTTTGATTAAGTTCCAAAGTGTCTCTGTTAAGCTTTTGACCTGTTGATCTATCCCATGTTGAGAGGGCGGTGTTGAAGTCCCCAAGATTCATGGTTTGGGGGTTGATTTCTTGCTTTAGACACTGTAGGGTTTTCTTAATGAATGTGGAGGGGCCCGTATTGGGTGCATATATGTTCAGTATTGTGAAGTCTTCCTGGTGAATTGTACCTGTGACTAAAATGTAGTATCCATCCGTGTCTCTTATAATTTTCTTTGGTTTGAAATCCACTTTGTCTGATAGCATAATGGCTACCCCTGACTGTTTTCTGCTTCCATTTGCTTGTAGAATTGTTGACCAGCCTTTTATTTTTAGAGCGTGCCTATCTTTTGTGGTGAGATGGGTTTCCTGCAGGCAGCAGATTGATGGATTGTGATTTTTAATCCAAGTTTGTAATCTGTGTCTCTTGATCGGTGAATTAAGTCCATTAACATTTAGTGTTATAATGGAGAAACTATTAATTCCAGACATTTATTATGTTTAGTATCTTTTAAAAGTATATTGCTTCGCTTTTAATGGTGTTATATTTGCCTTCTGTTCTCCTGGATATGCCTGTTTTTTTCTTCACGCTTGAGTATCATTTCTAACATTTTTTGAAGGCCTGGTTTGGTGGACATATATCCCTTAAAGTTGTCCTTGTGCTGGAAAATTTTTCTTTCTCCCTCGATCATGACAGATAGTTTTGCAGGGTAAATCAGCCTGGGTTGACATTTTTGCTCATTCAATACTTGAAGTATGTCTCTCCAAGCTTTTAATGTTTCGACTGAGAAGTCATTTGTTATTTTAATAGGTTTACCTTTAAAAGTGACTTGTTTTTTCTCCCTTGAGGCTCTCAGCACCAGTTCTTTATCTTGAATGTGGAGTGTTTTAACTATTATTTGCCGTGGCATGCTTCTATTTTGATCGTATCTGTTTGGGGTGCGGAATGCCTCTTGTATATGGATGGGCCTCTCTTCTTTTAGATGAGGAAAGTTTTCCTTGATGATCATTTGAAAAATTTCCTCAGGGTTGGTATTTTGAGATTCTTGCTCTGGTATTCCATGAATACGCATGTGAGGCTTCTTCAGGGTGTCCCATATCTCTTGGATATTTCTCTCAATTATCTTTTTGGCTTTAACCACCTCTTCCATTGAGCTGGTTAGTACTCCCACTTTATCTTCAAGGTCTGAAATTCTGTTTTCTGCTTTGTTAGTTCTGTTGATAAGACTCTCTGTGGCATTCTGGGTTGAAGATAACTTGTCTTTTAGCTCAGTTTTAAATTCTGCTTGAGTTTGTTTTAACTGCTCTATGCCACTTTTTGTCTCTTGCACTGTTTTTCTCAACTCCTCCAGATGTCTGTTGTGTTCCTCTTCAAAGCTATTGATTCGATTATGTACTTCCTCCCGGATTTCCTCTTTCATAGTATTGAACATGGTAATGATCATATTTTGAAAGATCTTATCCTGGGTGAGGCTTTCTTGGCCTTTTTCCGTGGGTTTGTTCGTTTTGGAGTCTAACATTATGGGATTAATTTCTTCAGTGGGAAATTTGTTTACTTGAGTGTTGCTTCTCATGGATTTGCACTTTGACTTTGGCATTGTCATTTTAACTGTTAAGATCTCTCAATTTCACGAAACTGAATTATTTGGCCTGGGGTCCTGGCGGTTGGACGGGGGCGGACACTTACCTAGGGCGTAGGGTCAGGCCCAGCTAGACCTCTCGTGCCCGTCCTGACCAGCGGAGCGGGGTGGGGTGTAAAGGGAGGTTGTGCGCGTCCGCGTGGAGCTATTTAACCCAAGGGCAGCTGAGGCGGGGCCCGGGCGCATGAGGAGGTCCTCCTCCTACCTTGGTCCCCACGCGCGGCTCCGGCTAGATGGTGGGAGTCGGAGCAGGGTCCGTGTGGGCTGACCTGGGGTCCTGGTGGGCGGGGTCCGAACGGGGACTGCAATTCTTACCAGTAAGTATCCTATGGAAGTTCCTATACTGTAACTCTTTGTGTTCAGGAGAAAATAAAAGTTGTTGTTCTACATTTCCATGGAACATGTTGAAGCAGGCCATGATTTTTCCAAAAGAGTTAACCAAGTAAGGATGACTCAGAGTCAAATGTTGCAAGTGCACTTCGTTGGGATATGTATCCTACAGAAGTTTCTATACTGTAACTCTTTGTGATCAGGAAAAAATCACACTTGTTGTGCGACAGTCAATGGTACATTTACACGCAAGTCATGATATTCCAAAATAGTGAACCAAGAGAGAAGGACTCAGAGTCAAATGTTGCAAGTGCTCTTCTTAGCGGTAAATATCCCACAAAAGTTTCTATACTGTAATTCTTTATGTTCAGGTGAGTGTCACACTTGTTTTGCAATGTTTCCATGGAACATGTTCACGCAGGCTATGATTCTCCAAAATAGTGAACCAAGTGAGGAGGACTCTGAGTGAAATGTTGCAAGTGCACTTCGTTGGGTTACGTATCCTACAGAAGTTTCTATATTGTAACTCTTTGTGATCAGGAGAAAAATCATCCTTGTTTTGTGACATTTGCATGGAACATATTCACGCAGGCCATGAATTTCCAAAATAGTGAACCAAGTGAGGAAGATTCAGAGTCAAATGCTGGAAGTGCACTTCTTGGGGATAAGTATCCTAGAGACGTTTCTACACTGTAACATTTGCTTTCAGGAGAAAATCATACTTGTTATGTGACATTTGAATGGCACATGTTCACACAGGCCATTATTTTCCAAAATAGTGAACCAAGTGAGGAGGACTCTGAGTCAAATGTTGCAAGTGCACTTCGTTCGGGTACGTATCCTACAGAAGTTTCCATACTGTAACTCTTTGTGATCAGGAGAAAGTCACATTTGTTGTGCGACATTTGCATTAACATGTTCACGCAGGCCATGATTTTCCAAAATAGTGAACCAAGAGACAAGGATTCAGAGTCAAATCTTGCAAGTGCTCTTCTTAGTGTTAAGTAACCCACAAAAGTTTCTATACTGTAATTCTTTCGGTTGGGCGGAGTATCACAGTTGCTTTGCAATGTTTCCATGGAACATGTTCACGCAGGCTATGATTTTCCAAAATAGTGAACCAAGTGAGGAGGACACAGTGTCAAATGTTGCAAGTGCACTTCTTAGTGGCAAGTATCCTACAGAAGTTTCAATACTGTACCTCTTCATGTTCTGCAAAAATCGCCCTTGTTTTGCAACATTTCCATGGAACATATTCATGCAGGAGATGATTTCCCAAATAGTGAACCAAGGGCAGAGGATTCAGAATCAAATGTAGGAAGTGCACTTCTTGGGCATAACTATCCTAGAGACTTTTCTACACTGTAAAATTTGCGTTCAGGAGAAAATCATACTTGTTTTGTGACATTTGCATGACACATGTTCACACAGGCCATGATTTTCCAAAATAGTGAACCAAGTGAGGAGGACTCTGAGTCAAATGTTGCAAGTGCACTTCTTTAGGATAAGTATCGTACAGAAGTTTCTGTATTGTAACTCTTTGTGTTCAGGAGGAAATCACACTTGTTGTACGACGTTTCCATGAAACATGTTCATGCATGTCATTCCCTTCAAAAATCGTGAACCAAGTGAAGAGGACTAACAGTCATATGTAGCATGTTCCCACAAAAGATTCTATACTGTAATTCTTTGTGCTCAGGGGAGTATCACACTTGTTTTGCAATGTTTACATGGAACATGTTAAAACAGGGTTTGATTTTCCAAAATAGTGAACCAAGTGAGGAGTACTCAGATTCAAATGTTGGAAGTGCACTTCTTAGTGGTAAGTATCGTACAGAAGTTTCGATACTGTACCTCTTTGTGTTCTGCAGAAAATCACACTTGTTTGCGACATTTCCATGGAACCTATTCATGCAGGAGATGATTTCCAAAATAGTGAACCAAGTGCGGACGATTCAGAATCAAATGCAGGAAGTGCACTTCGTAGGGACAAGTATCCTACAGAAGTTTCTACACTGTAACATTTACATACAGGAGAAATTCATACTTCTTTCGTGACATTTTCATTTCACATGTTCACGTAGGTCATGAATGTCCAAAATAGTGAACCAAGTGAGAAGGATTCAGAGTCAAATGGTACAAGTGCACTTTTTCGGGATAAGTATCCTACAGAAGTTTGCACACTGTAATATTTGCATTCAGAGGAAAATCATACTTGTTTTGTGACATTTGCATGGCACATGTTCACACAGGCCATGATTTTCCAAAATAGTGAACCAAGTGAGGAGGACTCTGAGTCAAATGTTGCAAGTGCACTTCTTTAGGATAAGTGTCCTTACAGAAGTTTCTATAGTGTAACTCTTCGTGTTCAGGAGGCAATCACACTTGTTGTACGACGTTTCCATGAAACATGTTCATGCATGGCATTCCCTTCAAAAATCGTGAACCAAGTGAAGAGGACTCACAGTCATATGTAGCATGTGCACTTCTTTGGGACAAGTATCCTACACAGGTTTCTAGACTTTAAAACTTTTTGTTCTGGAGAAAACAACATTCGTTTTGTGCTGATTCTACCCACTAAGTTCAGGCCTGTAACGAGCTTGAAAATAGTGACCAAGTGAGAAAGCGTCAAATTCACATGTTTCACTTCCACTTCTCAGTGATAAGAATCCTGTAGATGTTCATACGTTGTAACTTTATGTTCAGGAGAAAATCACAATGGTTTTGTGACGTTTTCATGGAATATGTTCATGCAGGCCCTGTTTTTCCAAAAGAGTGAACCAAGTGAGGAAGACTGAGAGTCAAATGTTGGAAGTGCACTTCTTAGGGATAAGTATCCTACAGAAGATTCTATACTGTAACACTTGGTGTTCAGGAGAAGATCACTCTTGTTTTGTGACATTTGCATATAACATGTTCACGCAGGCCATGATTTTCGAAAATAGTCAACCAAGTGAGGAGGGTTCAGAATCAAATACTACACGTGCACTTCTTCCCGGTAAGTATCCTACCGAAGTTCTTATACTGTAACTCTTTGTGTTCAGGAGAAAATAACAGTTGTTTTGCCACATTTCCATGGAACATGTTGAAGCAGGCCATGATTTTTCCAAAATAGTTAACCAAGTGAGGATAACTCAGAGTCAAATGTTGCAAGTGCACTTCGTTGGGATATGTATCCTACAGAAGTTTCTATACTGTAACTCTTTGTGATCAGGAGAAAGTCACACTTGTTGTGCGACACTGAATGGTACATTTACATGCAAGCCACGATATTCCAAAATATTGAACCAAGAGTAAGGACTCAGAGTCAAATGTTGCAAGTGCTCTTCTTAGCATTAAGTATCCCACAAAAGTTTTTATATTGTAATTCTTTGTGTTCAAGAGAGTATCACACTTGTTGTGTGACGTTTCCATGGAACATATTCATGCAGAAGATGATTTCCAAAATAGTGAACCAAGTGCAGAGGATTCAGAATCAAATGTAGGAAGTGCACTACTTGGGGATAAGTATCCTAGAGACGTTTCGACAATGTAACACTTGGTTTCCGGAGAAAATCATCCTTGTTTTGTGACATTTGCATGGAACATGTTCACGCAGGCCATGAATTTCCAAAATAGTGAACCAAGTGAGGAGGATTCAGATCAAATGCTGGAAGTGCACCTCTTAGGGATAAGTATCCTACAAAAGTTTGTATACTGTAACATTTGCGTTCAGGAGAAAGTCATACTTGCTTTGTGACATTTGCATGGCACATGTTCACGCAGGCCATGATTTTCCAAAATAGTGAACCAAGTGAGGAGGACTCTGAGTCAAATGTTGCAAGTGCACTTCTTTAGGATAAGTGTCGTACAGAAGTTTCTAAACTGTAACTCTTTGTGTTCAGGAGGAAATCACACTTGTTTTACGACGTTTCCATGAAACATGTTCATGCATGTCATTCCCTTCCAAAATCATGAACCAAGTGAATAGGACTCACAGTCATATGTAGCATGTGCACTTTTTTGGGATAAGTATCCTACACACGTTTCTAGACTGTAAAACTTTGTATTCTGGAGACAACAACATTTGTTTTCTGCTGATTCTACCAACTATGTTCAGGCTTGTAATGAGCTTGAAAGCAGTGACCAAATGAGGACGCGTCAAATTCACGTTTCACTTTCTCTTCTCAGTGATAAGAATCCTATAGGTGTTCATGCGTTGTAACTTTTTATGTTCAGAAGAAATTCACACTGGTTTTGTGACGTTTTCATGGAATATGTTCACGGAGGCCTTGATTTTCCAAAATAGTAAACCAAGTGAGGAGGACTGAGAGGCAAATGTTGGAGGTGCACTTCTTAGGGATAAGTCCCTACAGAAGATTCTATAGTGTTACACTTTGTGTTCAGGAGAAGATCATACTAGTTTTACGACATTTGCATATAACATGTTCAGGCAGGCCATGGTTTTCCAATAGAGTGAACCAACTGCGGAGGATCCAGAGTCAAATGTTGGAATTTCACTTCTTAGGGATAAGTATCCTAGAGAAGTTCCTATACTGTAACATTTGTGTTCAGGCGAAAATCATACTAGGTTTGTGACATTTGAATGGCACGTGTTCACGCAGGCCATGATTTTACCAAATAGTGAACCAAGTGAGGAGGATGATGAGTTAAATGTTGCAAATGCACTTTTTTAAGGTAAGTGTCGTACAGAAGTTTCTATACTGTAACTCTTTGTGTTCAGGAGGAAATCACACTTGTTATGCGACAGGCAATGGTACATTTACACGCAAGCCATGATATACCAAAATAGTGAACCAAGAGAGAAGGACTCAGAGTCAAATGTTGCAAGAGCTCTTCTTAGAGGTAAGTATCCCACAAAAGTTTGTACACTGTAACATTTGCGTTCAGGAGAAAATCATCCTTGTTTTGTGACATTTGCATGGAACATGTTCACACAGGCCATGAATTTCGAATATAGTGAACCAAGTGAGCAGGACTCTGAGTCAAATGCTGGAAGTGCACTTCTTTAGGATAAGTGTTGTACAGAAGTGTCTATACTGCAGCTCTTTGTGTTCAGGAGAGTATCACACTTGTTTGCAATGTTTCCATGTAACATGCTCATCCAGGCTATGATTTTCCAAAATAGTGAACGAAGTGAGGAGGACTCTGAATCAAATGTTGCAAGTGCACTTCTTTAGGATAAGTGTTGTACAGAAGTTTCTATACAGTAAATTTTTGTGTTGAGGAGGAAATCACACTTGTTGTACGACGTTTCCATGAAACATGTTCACGCATGTCATTCCCTTCCAAAATCGTGAACCAACTGAAGAGGACTCACAGTCATATGTAGCATGTGCACTTCTTTGGGATAAGTACCCTACACAGGTTTCTAGGCTATAAACTTTGTGTTCTGGAGAAAACAACGTTCGTTTTGTGCTGATTCTACCTACTATGTTCAGGCCTGTAATGAGCTTGAAAATACTGACCATGTGAGGAAGCGTCAAATTCACATGTTTCACTTCAACTTCTCAGTGATTAGAATCCTGTAGATGTTCATACGTTGTAACTTTTTATGTTCAGGAGAAAAGCCCACTTGTTTTGTGATGATTTCATGGAATATGTTCACGCAGGCCTTGATTTTCCAAAAGAGTGAACCAAGTGAGGAGGGTTCCGAGTCAAATATTGCACGTGCACTTCTTCCCGGTAAGTATCCTACCGAAGTTCTTATACTGTAACTCTTTGTGTTCAGGAGAAAATAACAGTTGTTTTGCCACATTTCCATGGAACATGTTGAAGCAGGCCATGATTTTTCCAAAATAGTTAAACAAGTGAGGATTACTCAGAGTCAAATGTTGCAAGTGCACTTCGTTGGGATATGTATCCTACAGAAGTTTCTATACTGTAACTCTTTGTGATCAGGAGAAAGTCACACTTGTTGTGCGACACTGAATGGTACATTTACATGCAAGCCACGATATTCCAAAATAGTGACCCAAGAGAGAAGGACTCAAAGTCAAATGTTGCAAGTGCTCTTATTAGCGGTAAGTGTCCCACAAAAGTTTCGATACTGTACCTCTTTGTGTTCAGCAGAGTATCACACTTGTTGTGCGACATTTCCATGGAACCTATTCATGCAGGAGATGATTTCCAAAATAGTGAACCAAGTGCGGAGGATTCAGAATCAAATGTAGGAAGTGCACTTTGTAGGGATAAATATCCTACAGAAGTTTCTACACTGTAACATTTGCGATCAGGAGAAAATCATACTTGTACATGACTTTTGCATGTCACATGTTCACACAGGCTATGATTTTCCTAAATAGTGAACTAAGTGAGGAGGACTCTGAGTGAAATGTTGCAAGTGCACTTTGTTGGGTTATGTGTCCTACAGAAGTTTCTATATTGTAACTCTTTGTGATCAGGAGAAAATCATCCTTGTTTTGTGACATTTGCATGGAACATGTTCACGCAGGCCATGAATTTCCAAAATAGTGAACCAAGTGAGGAAGATTCAGAATCAAATTGCTGGAAGTGCACTTCTTGAGGATAAGTATCCTAGAGACGTTTCTACACTGTAACATTTGCGTTCAGGAGAAAATCATACTTGTTTTGTGACATTTGAATGGCACATGTTCACACAGGCCATGATTTTCCAAAATAGTGAACCAAGTGAGGAGGACTCTGAGTCAAATGTTGCAAGTGCACTTCTTTAGGATAAGTGTTGTTACAGAAGTTTCTATACTGTACTTTTTGTGTTCAGGAGGAAATCACACTTGTTGTGCGACATTTGCATATAACATGTTCACGCAGGCCATGATTTTCCAAAATAGTGAACCAAGAGACAAGGATTCAGAGTCAAATCTTGCAAGTGCTCTTCTTAGTGGTAAGTATCCCAGAAAGGTTTCTATACTGTAATTCTTTAGGTTCAGGGGAGTATCACACTTGCTTAGCAATGTTTCCATGGAACATGTTCACGCAGGCTATGATTTTCCAAAAGAGTGAACCAAGTGAGGAGGACACAGTGTCAAATGTTGCAAGTGCACTTCTTAGTGGCAAATATCCTACAGAAGTTTCAATACTGTACCTCTTCATGTTCTGCAGAAAATCACCCTTGTTTTGTGACATTTCCATGGAACCTATTCACGCAGGAGATGATTTCCCAAATAGTGAACCAAGGGCGGAGGGTTCAGAATCAAATGTAGGAAGTGCACTTCTTGGGCATAACTATCCTAGAGACGTTTCTACACTGTAAAATTTGTGTTCAGGAGAGTATCACACTTGTTTTGCAATGTTTCCATGGAACATTTTCACACAGAGTTTGATTTTCCAAAATAGTGAACCAAGTGATGAGGATTCAGAATCAAATATTGGAAGTGCACTTCTTAGTGGTAAGTATCGTACAGAAGTTTCGATACTGTACCTCTTTTTGTTCTGCAGAAAATCACACTTGTATTGTGACATTTCCATGGAACCTATTCATGAAGAAGATGATTTCCAAAATAGTGAACCAAGTGCGGAGGATTCAGAATCAAATTTAGGAAGTGCACTTTGTAGGGATAAGTATCCTACACAGGTTTCTACACAGTAACATTTACATTCAGGAGAAAATCATCCGTGTTTTGTGACGTTTTCATTTTACATGTTCACGCAGGCCATGAATTTCCAAAATTGTGAACCAAGTGAGGAGGATTCAGAGTCAAATGCTGGAAGTGCACCTCTTAGGAATAAGTATCCTACAGAAGTTTGCATACTGTAACATTTGCGTTCAAGAAAAAATCATCCATGATTTGTGACATTTGCATGGCACATGTTCACGCAGGCCATGAATTTCGAAAACAGTGAACCAAGTGAGGAGGACTCTGAGTCAAATGTTGCAAGTGCAATTCTTTAGGATAAGTGTCTTACAGAAATTTCTATACTGTAACTCTTTGTGTTGAGGAGGAAATCACACTTGTTGTACGATGTTTCCATGAAACATGTTCACTGAATGTCATTCCTTTCCAAAATCATGAACCAAGGAAGAGGACTCACAGTCATATGTAGCATGTGCACTTTTTTGGGATAAGTATCCTACACACGTTTCTAGACTGTAAAACTTTGTATTCTGGAGACAACAACATTTGTTTTCTGCTGATTCTACCAACTATGTTCAGGCTTGTAATGAGCTTGAAAACGGTGACCAAATGAGGACGCGTCAAATTCACATGTTTCACTTTCTCTTCTCAGTGACAAGAATCCTGTAGATGTTCATGCGTTGTAACTTTTTATGTTCAGGAGAAATTCACACAGGTTTTTTGACGTTTTCATGCAATATGTTCAGGCAGGCCTTGATTTTCCAAAATCGTGAACCAAGTGAGGAGGACTGAGAGTCAAATGTTGGAGGTGCACTTCTGAGGGATAAATATGCTAGAGAAGATTCTATAGTGTTACACTTTGTGTTCAGGAGGAGATCATACTTATTTTGAGACATTCGCATATAACATGTTCACGCAGGCCATGATTTTCCAAAATAGTTTAACAAGTGCGGAGGATTCTGAGTCAAATGTTGGAATTTCACTTCTTAGGGATAAGTATTCCATAGAAGTTCTTATACTGGAACATTTGTGATCAGGCGAAACTCATACTTTTTTTGTTACATTTGAATGGCACATGTTCACACAGGCCATGATTTTACAAAATAGTGAACCAAGTGAGGAGGACTCTGAGTTAAATATTGCAAGTGCACTTCTTTAGGATATGTATCCTACAGAAGTTTCTTCATTGTAACTCTTTGTGTTCAGGAGGAATTCACACTTGTTTTTTTACGTTTCCATATAATATGTTCATGCATGTCGTTTCCTTCCAAAATAGTGAACAAAGGGAAGAGGACTCACAGTCACATGTAGCATGTGCTCTTCTTTGGGAAGTCATGTGTAGCATGTGCACTTCTTTGGGATAAGTATCCTACACGGGTTTCTAGACTGTAAAACTTTGTATTCTGGAGAACACAACATTTGTTTTCTGCTGATTCTATCAACTATGTACCTGCTTGTAATGAGCTTTAAAATAGTGACCATGTGAGGACACGTCAAATTCATATGTTTCACTTTCTCTTCTCAGTGATAAGAATCCTGTATATGTTCATACATTGTAAGTTTTTATGTTCAGGAGTAATTCACACTGGTTTTGTGACGTATTCATGGAATATCTTCACGCTGGACTTCATTTTCCAAAATAGTGAACCAAGGGAGGAGGACTGAGAGTCAAATGTTGGAGGTGCTCTTCTTAGGGATAAGTATAGCACAGAAGATTCTATAGTGTTTCACTTTGTGTTCAGGAGAAGATCATACTTTTTTTGCGACTCGCGCATATAATATGTTCACGCAGGCCATGATTCTCCAAAAGAGTGAACCAAGTGCGGATGATTCAGAGTCAAATGTTGGAATTTCACTTTTTAGGCATAAGTAAGGTAGAGAAATTCCTATACTGTAACATTTCTGTTCAGACGAAAATCATACTTGTTTTGTGACATTTGAATGGCACATGTTCACACAGGCAATGATTTTACAAAATAGTGAACCAAGTGAGAAGGATTCTGAATTAAATGTTGCAAGTGCACTTCTTTAGCATAAGTTTCGTACCGAAGTTTCTATATTGTAACTCTTTGTGTTCAGGAGGAAATCACACTTGTTTTACGACGTTTCCATGAAACATGTTCATGCATGTCGATCCCTTCCAGAATAGTGAACCAAGTGAAGAGGACTCATAGTCATATGTAGAATGTGCTCTTCATTTGGGAATTCATGTGTAGCATGTGCACATCTTTGGGATAAGTATCCTACACAGGTTTCTAGACTGTAAAACTTTGTATTCTGGAGCAAACAACATTTGTTTTGTGCTGATTCTACCAACTATGTTCAGGCTTGTAATGAGCTTGAAAATAGTGGTCAAGTGAGGACCCGTGAAATTCACATGTTTCACTTTCTATTCTCAGTGATAAGAATCATGTAGATGTTCATAGGTTGTAATAACTTTTTATGTTCAGGAGAAATTCACACTGGTTTTGTGACGTTTTCATGGAATATGTTCACACAGGCCTTGATTTTCCAAAAGAGTGAACCAAGTGAGGAGGACTGAGATTAAAATGTTGGAGGTGCACTCCTTAGGGATAAATATCCTACAGAACATTCTCTAGTTTTACACTTTGTGTTCAGGAGAAGATCATACTTGTTTTGCGACATTGGCATATAACACGTTCACGCAGGCCATGATTTTCCAAAATAGTGAACCAAGTGCGGAGGATTCAGAGTCAAATATTGGAATTTCACTTCTTAGGGATAAGTATCCTAGAGAAGTTCCTATACCGGAACATTTGTGATCAGGCGAAACTCATACTTTTTTTTTACATTTGAATGGCACATGTTCACACAGGCCATGATTTTCCAAAATAGTGAACCAAGTGAGGAGGACTCTGAGTTAAATGTTGCAGGTGCACTTCTTTAGGATAAGTATCAAACAGAACTTTTTATATTGTAACTCTTTGAGTTCAAAAGGAAATCCCCCTTGTTTTACGACGTTTCCATGAAACATGTTCATGCATGTCGTTCCCTTCCAAAATTGTGAACCAAGTGAAGAGGACTCACAGTCATATGTAGCATGTGCACTTCTTTGGGAAGTCATGTGTAGCATGTGCACTTCTTTGGGATAAGTATTCTACACAGGTTTCTACACTGTAAAACATTGTATTCTGGAGAAAACAACATCTGTTAGTGCTGATTCTAACAAATATGTTCTGGCTTGTAATGAGCTTGAAAATAGTGACCAAGTAGGGACGCGTCAAATTCAAAAGTTTCACTTTCTCTTCTCAGTGAGAAGAATCCTGTAGATTGTCAGATGTTGTAACTTTTTATGATCAGGAGAAATTCACACGAGTTCTGTTACATTTTCATGGAATATGTTCACGCAGGCCTTAATTTTCCAAAACAGTGAACCAAGTGAGGAGGTCTGAGAGTCAAATGTTATAGGTGCACTTCTTAGGGATAAGTATCCTGCAGAAGATTATATAGTTTTACACATTGTGTTCAGGAGAAGATCATACTTCTTTTATGACATTGGCATATAACATGTTCACGCAGGCTATGATTTCCCAAAATAGTGAAACAAGTGCGGAGGATTCAGAGTCCAATATTGGAATTTCACCTCTTAGGGATAAGTATCCTAGAGAAGTTCCTATACTGTAACATTTGTGTGCAGGCGAAAATCACTCTTGTTTTATGACATTTGAATGGCACATGTTCACACAGGCCATGATTTTACAAAATAGTGAACCAAGTGAGTTAAATGTTAGATGTGCACTTCTTTAGGATAAGTATTGTACAGAAGTTTCTATATTGTAAGTCTTTGTGTTCAGACGGAAATCACACTTGTTTTATGACATTTCCATGAAACATGTTCATGCAATTCGTTCCCTTCCAAATGAGTGAACCAAGAGAAGAGGACTCACAGTCATATGTAGCATGTGCTCTTCTTTTAGAAGTCATGTGGAGCATGTGCACTTCTTTGGGATAAGAATCCTACACAGGTTTCTAGACTGTAATACTTTGTATTCTATAGAAAAAACATTTTTTTTGTGCTGATTCTACCAACTCAGTTCAGGCTTGTAATGAGCTTGAAAATAGTGACCAAGTGAGGACGCGTGAAATTCACAGTGTTTCACTTCCTCTTCTCAGTGATAAGAATCCTGTATATGTTCATACATTGTAAGTTTTTATGTTCAGGAGAAACTCACACTGGTTTTGTGACGTTTTCATGGAATATGTTCACGCAGGCCCTGATTTTCCAAAATAGTGAAACAAGTGAGGAGGACTCTGAGTTAAATATTGCAAGTGCACTTCATTAGGATAAGTATCGAACAGAAGTTTCTGTATTGTAACTCTTTCTGTTCAGGAGGAAATCACACTTGTTTTAGGACGTTTTCATGAAACATGTTCATGCATATCGTTCCCTTCCAAAAGAGTGGATCAAGTGAAGAGGACTCACAGTCACATGTAGAATGTGCTGTTCTTTCTGAATTCATGTGTAGCATGTGCACGTCTTTGGGATAAGTATCCTAAACAGGTTTCTAGACTGTAATACTTTGCATTCTGGAGAAAACAACATTTGTTTTGTGCTGATTCTACCAACTGTGTTCAGGCTTGTAATGAGCTTGAAAATAGTGACCAAGTGAGGACTTTTCAAATTCACATTTCACTGTCTCTTCTCAATAATAAGAATCCTGTAGATGTTCATACGGTGTAACTCTTTATGTTCAGGAGAAATTCACACTGGTTTTGTGACGTTTTCATGGAATATGTTCACGCAGGCCTTGATTTTCCAAAATAGTGAACCAAGTGAGGAGGACTCTGAGTTAAATGTTTCAAGTGCACTTCTTCAGAATTAGTATCGAACAGATGTTTCTATATTGTAACGCTTTTTGTTCAGGAGGAAATTCCACTTGTTTTATGACGTTTCCATGAAAAATTATCATGCATGTCGTTCCCTTCCAAAAAAATCCACCAAGTGAAGATGACTCACAGTCATATGTAGAATGTGCACTTCTTTCTGAAATCCTGTGTAGCATGTGCACTTCTTTGGGATAAGTATCCTACACAGGTTTCTAGACTGTAATACTTTGTATTCTGGAGAAAACAACAATTGTTTTGTGCTGATTCTACCAACTATGTTCAGGCTTGTAATGAGCTTGAAAATAGTGGTCAAGTCAGGATATGTCAAATTCACATGTTTCACTTTCTCCTCTCATTGAAAAGAATCCTGTGGATGTTCATACTTTGTAACTTTTTATGTTCAGGAGAAATTCACACTGGTTTTGTGACGTTATCATGGAATATGTTCACGCACGCCTTATTTTTCCAAAATAGTGAACCAAGTGAGGAGGACTGAGAGTCAAATGTTGGAGGTGCACTTCTGAGGGATAAGTATCCTACAGAAGATTCTATAGTGTTACACTTTGTGTTCAGGAGAAGATCATACTTGTTTAGCGACATTGGCATGGAACATGTTCATGCAGGCCATGATTTTCCAAAATAGTGAACCAAGTGATGAGGACTCTGAGTTAAATGTTGCAAGTGCACTTCTTTAGGATAAGTATTGAACAGAAGTTTCTATATTGTAACTCTTTCTGTTCAGGAGGAAATCACACTTGTTTTACAAAGTTTCCATGAAACATGTTCATGCATATCTTTCCCTTCCAAAGTAGTGAACCAAGTGAAGAGGACTCACAGTCATATGTAGAATGTGCTGTTCTTTCTGAAGTCATGTGTAGCATGTGCACTTCTTTGGGATAAGTATCCTACACAGGTTTCTGGGTTGTAAAACTTTGTATTCTGGAGAAAAGAGCATTTATTTTGTGCTGATTCTACCAACTATGTTCAGGCTTGTAATGAACTTGAAAATAGTGGTCGAGCTAGGACGCGTCAAATTCACAAGTTTCACATTCTCTTCTCAGTGATAAGAATCCTGTAGATGTTCATAAGTTGTAACTTTTTATGTTCAGGAGAAATTCACACTTGTTTTGTGACGTTTTCATGGAATATGTTCACGCATTCCTTGATTTTCCAAAATAGTAAACCATGTGAGGAGGACTGAGGGTCAAATGTTGGAGGTGTACTTCTTAGGAATAAGTATCCTACCGAAGATTCTACCGTGTTACACTTTGTGTTCAGGAGAAGATCATTCTTGTTTTGCGACATTGGCATATAACATGTTCACGCATGCCTTGATTTTCCAAAACAGTGAACCAATTGAGGAGGACTGAGAGTCAAATATTGAAGGTGCAGTTCTTAGGGATAAGTATCCTGCAGAAGATTCTGTAGTGTTACACTTTGTGTTCAGGAGAAGATCATACACTTTTTGCGACATTGGCATATCACATGTTCACGCAGGCCATGATTTTCCAAAATAGTGAACCAAGTGAGGAAGACTCTGAGTTAAATGTTGCAAGTGCACTTCTTTAGGATAAGTATCAAACAGAAGTTTCTATATTGTAACTCTTTGAGTTCAAAAGGAAATCCCCCTTGTTTTACGACGTTTCCATGAAACATGTTCATGCATGTCATTCCCTTCCAAAATTGTGAACCAAGTGAAGAGGTCTCACAGTCATATGTAGCATGTGCACTTCTTTGGGAAGTCATGTGTAGCATGTGCACTTCTTTGGGATAAGTATTCTACACAGGTTTCTAGACTGTAAAACATTGTATTCTGGAGAAAACAACATCTGTTTAGTGCTGATTCTAACAACTATGTTCTGGCTTGTAATGAGGTTGAAAATAGTGACCAAGTAGGGACGTGTCAAATTCAAAAGTTTCACTTTCTCCTCTCAGTGATAAGAATCCTGTAGATTGTCAGATGTTGTAACTTTTTATGTTCAGGAGAAATTCACACGAGTTCTGTTACTTTTTCATGGAATATGTTCACGCAGGCCTTAATTTTCCAAAACAGTGAACCAAGTGAGGAGGTCTGAGAGTCAAATGTTATAGGTGCACTTCTTAGGGATGAGTATCCTGCAGAAGATTATATAGTTATACACATTGTGTTCAGGAGAAGATCATACTTCTTTTACGACATTGGCATATAACATGTTCACGCAGGCCGTGATTTTCCAAAATAGTGAAACAAGTGCGGAGGATTCAGAGTCAAATATTGGAATTTCACCTCTTAGGGATAAGTATCCTAGAGAAGTTCCTATACTTTAACATTTGTGTGCAGGCGAAAATCATACTTTTTTGTGACATTTGAATGGCACATGTTCACACAGGCCATGATTTTACAAAATAGTGAACCAAGTGAGTTAAATGTTGCATGTGCACTTCTTTAGGATAAGTATTGTACAGAAGTTTCTATATTGTAAGTCTTTGTGTTCAGACGGAAATCACACTTGTTTTATGACATGTTCATGCAATTCGTTCCCTTCCAAAAGAGTGAACCAAGAGAAGAGGACTCACAGTCATATGTAGCATGTGCTCTTCTTTTAGAAGTCATGTGTAGCATGTGCACTTCTTTGGGATAAGAATCCTACACAGGTTTCTAGACTGTAATACTTTGTATTCTATAGAAAAAAACATTTTTTTTGTGCTAATTCTACCAACTCAGTTCAGGCTTGTAATGAGCTTGAAAGTAATGATCAAGTGAGGACGCATCAAATTCACATGTTTCACTTTCTCTTCTCAGTGATTAGAATACTGTGAATGTTCATGCGTTGTAAGTTTTTATGTTCAGGAGAAACTCACACTGGTTTTGTGACGTTTTCATGGAATGTGTTCACGCAGGCCCTGATTTTCCAAAATAGTGAACCAAGTGAGGAGGACTGAGAGTAAAATATTGGAGGTGCACTTCTTAGGGATAAGTATACTACAGAAGATTCTATAGTGTTACAATTTGTGTTCAGGAGAAGATCATACTTCTTTTACGACATTGGCTCATAACATGTTCACGCAGGCCGTGATTTTCCAAAATAGTGAAACAAGTGCGGAGGATTCAGAGTCAAATATTGGAATTTCACCTCTTAGGGATAAGTATCCTAGAAAAGTTCCTATACTGTAACATTTGTGTGCAGGCAAAAATCATACTTTTTTTGTGACATTTGAATGGCACATATTCACACAGGCCATGATTTTACAAAATAGTGAACCAAGTGAGTTAAATGTTGCAAGTGCACTTCTTTAAGATAAGTATTGTACAGAAGTTTCTATCTTGTAACTCTTTGTGTTCAGGAGGAAATCACACTTGTTTTATGATGTTTCCATGAAACATGTTCATGCATGTCGTTCCCTTCCAAAATAGTGAACCGAGTGAAGAGCACTCACAGTCATATGTATGATGTGCTCTTCTTTGTGAAGTCATGTGTAGCATGTGCACTTGTTTGGGAAAAGTATACAACACAGGTTCCTAGACTGTAAAACTTTGTGTTCTGGAGAAAACAACAATTGTTTGGTGCTGATTCTACCAACTACATTCAGGCTTGTAATGAGCTTGAAAATAGTGACCAAGTGAGGACGCATCATACACAGGTTTCACATTCTCTTCTCAGTGATAAGAATCCAGTAGATGTTCATACGATGTAAGTTTTTATGTTCAGGAGAAATTCACACTGGTTTGGTGACGTTTTCATGGAATAAGTTCACGCAGGCCTTGATTTTCCAAAATAGTGAACCAAGTGAGGAGGACCATGTGAATTTGATGCGTCCTCACTTGGTCACTACTTTCAAGCTCATTACAAGCCTGAACATAGTTGGTAGAATTAGCAAAAAACAAATGTTTTCTCCACAATACAAAGCATTACAGTCTAGAAATCTGTATAGGATACTTATCCAAAGAAGTGCACATGCTACACATGACTTCCCAAAGAAGTGCACATGCTACATGTGACATCCCAAAGAAGTGCACATGCTACATATGACTGTCAGTCCTCTTCACATGGTTCACTATTTTGGAAGGGAACGACATGCATGAAAAAGTTTCATGGAAACCCATAAAACAAGGGTGATTTCCTCCTGAACACAAAGAGTTACAATATAGAAAGTTCTCTTGGATACTTATCTTAATGAAGTGCACTTGCAACATTTAACTCAGAGTCCTCCTCACTTGGGTCACTATTTTGTAAAATCATTGCCTCTGTGAACATGTGCCATTCAAATGTCACAAACAAGTATGATTTTCGCCTGAACACCAATTTTATAATAAAGGAACTTCTCTAGGACACTGATCCCTAGGAAGTGAAATTCCATCATTTGACTCTGAATCCTGCGCAATTGGTTCACTATTTTTGAAAATCTTGGCCTGCGGGAACATGTTACATGCCAATGTCGCAAAACAAGTATGATCTTCTCCTGAACACAAAGTGTAACACTATAGAATCTTCTGAAGGATAATTATCACTCAGAAGTTCACCACCAAACTTTGACTCCCAGTCCTCCTCACTTGGTTGACTATTTTGGAAAATCAAGGCCTGCGTAATCATATTCCATGAAAACGTCACAAAACCAGTGTGAATTTCTCCTGATCATAAAAAGTTAAAATGTATGAACATCCACAGGATCCTTATCACTGAGAAGAGAAAGTGAAATATGTGAATTTGACGCGTCCTCACTTGGTCACTACTTTCAAGCTCATTACAAGCCTGAACATAGTTGGTAGAATCAGCACAAAACAAATGTTGTTTTCTCCACAATACATAGTTTTACAGTCCAGTAACCTGTATAGGATACTTATTCCAAAGAAGTGCACATGCTACATATGACTTCCCAAAGAAGTGCACATGCTACATATGACTGTGAGTCCTCTTCACTTGGTTCACTATTTTGGAAGGGAACGACATGCATGAACATATTTCATGGAAACGACGTAAAACTAGTGTGATTTCCTCCTGAAAACAAAGATTTACAATATAGAAACTTCTGTTCGATACTAATCCTAAAGAAGTTCACTTGCAACATTAAACTCAGTGTTCTCCTCACTTGGATCACTGTTTTGGAAAATCAAGGCCTGCGGGAACATATTCCATGAAAACGTCACAAAACCAATGTGAATTTCTCCGGAACATAAAAAGTTACAACGTATGAACGTCCACAGGATTCTTATCACTGAGAAGAGAAAGTGAAACATGTGAATTTGATGCGTCCTCACTTGGTCACTACATTCAAGCTCATTACAAGCCTGAACATGGTAGAATTAGCACAAAACAAGTATTTTCTCCAGAATACAAAGTATTGCACTCTAGAAACCTGTGTAGGATACTTTTCCCAAAGAAGTGCACGTGCTACATGTGACATCCCAAAGAATTGCACATGCTACATATGACTGTGAGTCCTCTTCAGTCGGTTCACTATTTTGGAAGGGAAGGACATGCATGCAACATGTTTCAGGGAAACGTCAAAAACAAGTGTGATTTCCTCCTGAACTCAAAGCGTTACAATATAGAATGTTCTCTTCGATACTTATCTTAAAGAAGTGCACTTGTAACATTTAACTCAGAATCCTCATCACTTGGTTCACTATTTTGTAAAATCATGGGCTGTGTAAACATGTGCCATTCAAATGTCACAAAAAAGGTATGATATTCGCCTGAACACCAATTTTATAGTATAGGAACTTTTCTAGGATACTTATCCCTAGGAAGTGAAATTCCATCATTTCACTCTGAATCCTCCACAATTGGTTCACTATTTTGGAAAATCATGGCCTGCCTGAACATGTTACATGCCAATGTCACAAAACAATTATGATCTTCTCCTGAACACAAAGTGCAACACTGTAGAATCTTCTGTACAATATTATCGCTCAGAAGTGCACCACCAAACTCTGACTCTCAGTCCTCCTCAGTTGGTTCGCTATTTTGTAAAATAAAAGCCTGCGTGAACATATTCCATGAAAACGTCACAAAACCAGTGTGAATTTCTCCTGAACATAAAAGGTTACAACGTATGAACATCCACAGGATTCTTATCACTGAGAAGAGAAAGTGAAACATGTGAATTTGATGCGTCCTCACTTGGTCAATACTTTCAAGCTCATTACAAGCCTGAACATAGTTGGTAGAATTAGCACAAAACAAATGTTTTCTCCAGAATACAAAGTATTACAGTCTAGAAACCTGTGTAGGATACTTTTCCCAAAGAAGTGCACATGCTACATATGACTGTGAGTCCTCTTCAGTCGGTTCACTATTTTGGAAGGGAAGGACATGAATGCAACATGTTTCATGGAAACGTGAAAAAACAAGTGTGATTTCCTCCTGAACACAACGACTTACAATATAGAAAGTTCTCTTCGATACTTATCTTAAAGAAGTGCACTTGCAACATTTAACTCAAAGTCCTAGTCACTTGGTTCACTATTTTGGAAAATCATGGGTTGTGTAACATGTGCCATTCAAATGTCACAAAAAAGGTATGATTTTCAACTGAACAACAATTTTATAGTATAGGAACTACTCTAGGATACTTATCCCTAGGAAATGAAATTCCATCATTTCACTCTGAATACTCCGCAATTGGTTCACTATTTTGGAAAATCATGGCCTGCCTGAACATGTTACATGTCAATGTCGCAAAACAAGTACGATCTTCTCCTGAACAAAAAGTGTAACACTGTAGAATCTTCTGTAGGATACTTATCCCTCAGAAGTACACCACCAAACTTTGACTCTCAGTCCTCCTCATTTGGTTCACTATTTTGGAAAATCAAGGCCTGCGTGAACATATTCCATGAAAACGTCACAAAACCAGTGTGAATTTCTGCTGATCATAAAAAGTTACAAAGTATGAATATCTACAGGATTCTTATCACTGAGAAGAGAAAGTGAAACATGTGAATTTGACTCGTCCACACTTGGTCACTGCTTTAAAGCTCATTACAAGCCTGAACATAGTTGGTAGAATCAGCACAAAACAAATATTGTTCTCTCCAGAACACAAAGTTTTACAGTCTAGAAACCTGTGTAGGATACTTTTCCCAAAGAAGTGTACATGCTACATATGACTTCCCAAAGGAGTGCACATGCTACATATGACTGTGAGTCCTCTTCACTTGGTTCACTATTTTGGAAGGGAACGACATGCATGCAACATGTTTCATGGAAACTTCGTAAAACTAGTGTGATATCCTCCTTAAAACAAAGAGTTGCAATATAAAAAGTTCTCTTCGATACTTATCTGAAAGTACTGCACTTGCAACATTTAACTCAGAGTCCTCCTCACTTGGATCACTATTTTGGAAAATCAAGGCCTACGTGAACATATTATATGAAAATGTCACAAAACCAGTGTGAATTTCTCCTGAACATTAAAACTTACAACGTATGAACATCCACACGATTCTTATCACTGAGAAGAGAAAGTGAAACTTGTGAATTTGACGCGTGTTCACTTGGTCACTATTATCAAGCTCATTACAAGCCTGAACACAGTTGGTAGAATCAGCACAAAATAAATGTTGTTTTCTCCAGCATACAAAGGTTTACAGTCTAGAAACCTGTGTATGATGCTTTTCCCAAAGAAGTGCACATGCTACATGTGACATCCTAAAGAAGTGCACATGCTACATATGACTGTGAGTCCTCTTCACTTGGTTCACTATTTTGGAAGGGAACGGCATGCATGAACATGTTTCATGGAAATGACGTAAAACAAGTGTGATTTCCTCCTGAAAACAAAGATTTACAATATAGAAACTTCTGTTAGATACTAATCCTAAAGTAGTGCACTTGCAACATTTAACTCAGAGTCCTCCTCACTTGGATCACTGTTTTGGAAAATCAAAGCCTGCGTGAACATAATTCATGAAAATGTCACAAAACCAGTGTGAATTTCTCCTGAACATAAAAAGTTACAACGTATGAACATACACAGGATTCTTATCACTGGGAAGAGAAAGTTAAACATTTGAATTTGATGTGTCCTCACTTGGTCACTAGTTTCAAGCTCATTACAAGCCTGAACATAGTTGGTAGAATTAGCACAAAACAAATGTTTTCTCCAGAATACAAAGCATTACAGTCTCGAAACCTGTGTAGGATACTTATCCAAGGAAGTGCACATGCTACACATGACTTTTCAAAAAAGTGCACATGCTACATATGATTGTCAGTCCTCTTCACTTGGTTCACTATTTTGGAAGGGAACGAAATGCATGAAAATGTTTCATGGTAACACCATAAAACAAGTGTGATTTCCTCCTGAACACAAAGAGTTAAAATATAGAAAGTTCTCTTCGATACTTATCTTAAAGAAGTGCACTTGCAACATTTAACTCAGAGGCCTCCTCACTTGGTTCACTATTTTAGAAAATCATGGACTGCATGAACATGTTGCATGCCAATGTCGCAAAACAAGTATGATCTTCTCCTGAACACAAAGTGTAACACTATAGAATCTTCTGTAGGAAACTTGTCCCTCAGAAGTGCACCTCCAACATTTGATTCTCAGTCCTCCTCACTTGGTTCACTATTTTGGAAAAGCAAGGCCTGTGTGAACATATTCCATGAAAACGTCACAAAACCAGTGTAAGTTTCTCCTGAACATAAAAAGTTACAACGTATGAACATCCACAGGATTCTGATCACTGAGAAGAGAAAGTGAAATGTGAATTTTACGCGTTCTCACTTGGTCACTATTACCAAGCTCATTACAAGCCTGAACATAGTTGGTAGAATCAGCACAAAATAAATGTTGTTTTCTCCAGAATACAAAGTATTACAGTCTAGAAACCTGTGTAGGATACTTTTCCCAAAAAAGTGCACGTGCTACATGTGACATCCCAAAGAAGTGCACATGCTACATATGACTGTGAGTCCTCTTCAGTCGGTTCACTATTTTGGAAGGGAAGGACATGCATGCAACAGGTTTCATGGAAACGTCAAAAAACATGTGTGATTTCCTCCTGAACACAAATAGTTACAATATAGAAAGTTCTCTTTGATACTTATCTTAAAGAAGTGCACTTGCAACATTTAACTCAGAGACCTCGTCACTTGGTTCACTATTTTGTAAAATCATGGCCTGTGTAAACATGTGCCATTCAAGTGTCACAAAAAAGGTATGATTTTCGCCTGAACACCGATTTTATAGTATAGGAACTTTTCTAGGATACTTATCCCTAGGAAGTGAAATTCCATCATTTGACTCTCAATCCTCCGCAATTGGTTCACTATTTTGGAAAATCATGGCCTGCGTGAGCATTTTACATGCCAATGTCGCAAAACAAGTATGATCTTCTCCTGAACACAAAGTGCAACACTATAGAATCTTCTGTAC
The DNA here is from genome assembly GCA_023101885.1 of Typhlomys cinereus. Taxonomy (NCBI): domain Eukaryota; kingdom Metazoa; phylum Chordata; class Mammalia; order Rodentia; family Platacanthomyidae; genus Typhlomys; species Typhlomys cinereus. Next base: position 809,424 of record JALPQD010000666.1, read on the forward strand.
AATATTATCCCTCAGAAGTGCACCACCAAACTTTGACTATCAGTCCTCCTCAGTTGGTTCACTATTTTGGAAAATAAAGGCCTGCGTGAACATATTCCATGAAAACGTCACAAAACAAGTGTGAATTTCTCCTGAACATAATCAGTTACAACGTATGAACATCCACAGGATTCTTATCACTGAGAAGAGAAAGTGAAACATATGCATTTGACGCGTCCTCAATTCGTCACTATTATCAAGCTCATTACATGCCTGAGCATAGTTGGTAGAATCAGCACAAAACAAATGTTGTTTTCTCCAGAATACAAAGTATTTCATCTAGAAACCTGTGTAGGATCCTTATCCAAAGAAGTGCACATGCTACAAATGACCTCACAAAGAAGTGCACATGCTACACATGACTTCCCAAAGAAGTGCATATGCTACATATGGCTGTCAGTCCTCTTCACTTGGTTGACTATTTTGGAAGGGAATGACATGCATGAACATGCTTCATGGAAACCTCATAAAACAAGTGTGATTTCCTCCTGAACACAAAGAGTTACAATATAGAAAGTTCTCTAAGATACTTATCTTAAAGAAGTGCACTTGCAACATTTAACTCAGAGTCTTCCTCACTTTGTTCACTATTTTGTAAAACCGTGGCCTGCGTGAACAGGTGCCATTCAAATGTCACAAAACAAGTATGATTTTCGCCTGAACACCAATTTTATAGTATAAGAACTTCTCTAGGATACTTATCCCTACGAAGTGAAATTCCATCATTTGACTCTGAATCCTCCACAATTGGTTCACTATTTTGGAAAATCATGGCCTGCCTGAACATGTTACATGCCAATGTCGCAAAACAAGTACGATCTTCTCCTGAACACAAAGTGTAACTCTATAGAATCTTCTGTAGGATACTTATCCCTCAGAAGTGCACCTACAACATTTGACTCTCAGTCCTCCTCACCTGGTTCACTATTTTGGAAAATCAAGGCCTGCGTGAACATATTTCATGAAAACGTCACAAAACCAGTGGAAATTTCTCCTAATAATAAAAAGTTGCAACGTATGAATATCTACAGGATTCTTATCACTGAGAAGAGAAAGTGAAACATGTGAATTTGACGCGTCCACACTTGGTCACTGCTTTCAAGCTCATTACAAGCCTGAAAATAGTTGGTAAAATCAGCACAAAACAAATGTTGTTTTCTCCAGAATACAAAGTTTTACAGTCTAGAAACCTGTGTAGAATACTTTTCCCAAAGAGGTGCACATGCTACATATGACTTTGAGTCCTCTTCACTTGGTTCACTATTTTGGAATGGAACGATATGAATGAACATGTCTCATAGATACATCGTAAAACAAGTGTGATTTCCTCCTGAAAACAAAGAGTTACAATATAGAAACTTCTCTTCGTTACTAATCCTAAAGAAGAGCACTTGCAACAATTAACTCAGAGTCCTCCTCTCTTGGATCACTATTTTGGAAAATCAAGGCCTGCGTGAACCTATTCCATGAAAACGTCACAAACCAGTGTGAATTTCTCCTGAACATAAAAAATTATAAAAGATTAATATCTACAGGATTCTTATCACTGAGAAGAAACAGTGAAACATGTGAATTTGACGCGTCCTCACTTGGTCACTATTATCAAGTTCTTGAGAAGCCTGAACATGGTTGGTAGAATCAGCACAAAACAAATGTTGTTTTCTCCAGAATACTAAGTTTTAGAGTTTAGAAACCTGTGTAGGATATTTTTCCCAAAGAAGTGCACATGCTACATGTGACATCCCAAAGAGTTGCACATGCTCCACATGACTGTGAGTCCACTTCACTTGGTTCACTATTTTGGAAGGGAACAACATGCATGAACATTTTTCATGGAAACATCGTAAAACAAGTGTGATTTCCTACTGAACACAAAGAGTTACAATATAGAAACTTCTGTTCGATACTACTCCTAAAGAAATGCACTTACAATATTTAACTCAGAGTCCTCCTCTTTTGGATCACTATTTTGGAAAATTAAGGCCTGCATGAACATATTCCATGAAAATTTCACAAAACCAGTGTGAATTTCTCCTGAACATAAAAAGTTACAAAGGATGAACATCCACAGGATTCTAATCACTGAGAAGAGAAAGTGAAACATGTGAATTTGACGCGTCCACACTTGGTCACTGCTTTCAAGCTCATTACAAGCCTAAACATAGTTGGTAGAATCAGCACAAACAAATGTTGTTTTCTCCAGAATACAAAGGTTTACAGTCTAGAAACCTGTGTAGTATAATTATCCAAAGAAGTGCACATGCTACACAAGACTTTCCAAAGAAGTGCACATGGTACACATGACTTCCCAAGAAGTGCACAGGCTGCATATGACTGCCAGTCCTATTCACTTGGTTCACTATTTTGGAGGGGAAAGATATTCATGAACATGTTTCATGGAAACCTTATAAAACAAGTGTGATATCCTCCTGAACACAAAGAATTACAATATAGAAAGTTCTCTTCGATACTTATCTTAAAGAAGTGCACTTGCAACATTTAACTCAGAGTCCTCCTCACTTGGTTCACTATTTTGTAAAATTATGGCCTGTGTGAACATGTGCCAATCAAATGTCACAAAACAAGTATGATGTTCGCCTGATCACCAATTTTATAGCATAGGAACTTCTCTAGGATACTTATCCGTAGGAAGTGACATTCCATCATTTGACTCTGAATCCTCGGCAATTGGTTCACTATTTTGGAAAATCATGGCCTGTGTGAACATGTTAAATGCCAATGTCGCAAAACAAGTATGATCTTCTCCTGAACACAAAGTATAACATTATAGAATCTTCTTGTCAATATTATCCCTCAGAAGTGCACCTACAACATTTGACTCTCAGTCCTCCTCACCTGGTTCACTATTTTGGATAATCAAGGCCTGCGTGAATATATTCCATGAAAACGTCACAAAACCAGTGTGAATTTCTGCTGATCATAAAAAGTTACAAAGTATGAATATCTACAGGATTCTTATCACTGAGAAGAGAAAGTGAAACATGTGAATTTGACTCGTCCACACTTGGTCACTGCTTTCAAGCTCATTACAAGCCTGAACATAGTTGGTAGAATCAGCACAAAACAAATGGTGCTTTCTCCAGAAAACAAAGTTGTACACTCTAGAAACCTGTGTAGGATACTTTTCCCAAAGAGGTGCACGTGCTACATGTGATTGTGAGTCCTCTTCACTTGGTTCACTATTTTGGAAGGGAACGACATGCATGAACATGTTTCATGGAAACGTCGTAAAACAAGTGTGATTTCCTCCTGAACATCAAGAGTTACTACATAAAAACTTTGTTCGATAATTATCCTAAAGAAGTGCACTTGCAACATTTATCTAAGATCCTCTTCACTTGGTTCACTATTTTGGAAGGAAATGACATGCATGAACATGTTTCATGAAATGTCGTAAAACAAGTGTGATTTCCTCCTAAACCCAAAGAGTTACAACATAGAAACTTCTGTTTGATACTTATCCTAAAGAAGTGCACTTGCAACATTTAACTGAGAGTCCTCCTCACTTGGTTAACTATTCTAGAAAATCTTGGCCAGCTTGAACATTTTACATGCCAATGTCGCAAAACACATATGATCTTCTCCTGAACACAAAGTGTAACACTATAGAATCTTCTGTAGGATACTTATCCCTCAGAAGTGCACTTGCAACATTTGACTCTCAGTTCTCCTCAATTGGTTCTCTATTTTGGAAAATCAAGGCCTGCGTGAACATATTCCATGAAAACGTCACAAAACCAGTGTGAATTTCTCCTGAACATAAAAAGTTACAACCTATGAACATCTAAAAGATTCTTATCACTGAGAAGTGAAAGTGAAACATCGAAATTTGATGCGTCCTCACATGGTCACTATTTTCAAACTAATTACAAGCCTAAACATAGTTTGTAGAATCAGCAAAAAACAAATATTGTTTTCTCCAGAATACAAAGTTTTACAGTCTGGAAACCTGTGTAGGATACGTTTCCCAAAGAAGTGCACATGCTACATATGACTGTGAGTCCTCTTCACTTGGTTCACTATTTTGGAAGGGAACAACATGCATGAACATGTTTCATGGAAACGTCGTAAAACAAGTGTGATTTCCTCCTGAACACAAAGAGTTACAATATAGAAACTTCTGTTTGATACTACTCCTAAAGAAATGCACTTACAACATTTAACTCAGAGTCCTCCTCTTTTGGATCACTATTTTGGAAAATTAAGGCCTGCATGAACATATTCCATGAAAATTTCACAAAACCAGTGTGAATTTCTCCTGAACATAAAAAGTTACAAAGGATGAACATCCACAGGATTCTTATCACTGAGAAGAGAAAGTGAAACATGTGAATTTGACGCGTCCACACGTGGTCACTGCTTTCATGCTCATTACAAGCCTAAACATAGTTGGTAGAATCAGCACAAACAAATGTTGTTTTCTCCAGAATACAAAGTATTACAGTCTAGAAACCTGTGTAGTATAATTATCCAAGGAAGTGCACATGCTACACAAGACTTTCCAAAGAAGTGCACATGCTACACATGACTTCCCAAAGAAGTGCACAGGCTGCATATGACTGCCAGTCCTATTCACTTGGTTCCCTATTTTGGAGGGGAACGATATTCATGAACATGTTTCATGGAAACCTTATAAAACAAGTGTGATTTCCTCCTGAACACAAAGAATTATAATATAGAAAGTTCTCTTCGATACTTATCTTAAAGAAGTTCACTTGCAACATTTAACTCAGAGCCCTCCTCACTTGGTTCACTATTTTGTATAATCATGGCCTGTGTGAACATGTGCCATTCAAATGTCACAAAACAAGTATGATTTTCGCCTGAACACCAATTTTATAGCATAGGACCTTCTCTAGGATACTTATCCCTAGGAAGTGAAATTCCATCATTTGACTCTGAATCCTCCGCAATTGGTTCACTATTTTGGAAAATCATGGCCTGCGTGAACATGTTACATGCCGATGTCGCAAAACAAGTATGATCTTCTCCTGAACACAAAGTGCAACACTATAGAATATTCTGTACAATATTATCCCTCAGAAGTGCACCACCAATGTTTGACTCTCAGTGCTCCTCAGTTGGTTCACTATTTTGGAAAATCAAGGCCTGCGTGAACATATTCCATGAAAACGTCACAAAACCAGTGTGAATTTCTCCTGAACATAAAAAGTTACAACGTATGAACATCCACAGGATTCTTATCACTGAGAAGAGAAAGTGACACATGTGAATTTGATGCGTCCTCACTTGGTCACTATTTTCAAGCTCATTACAAGCCTGAACATATTTGGTAGAATCAGCACAAAACAAATGTTGTTTTCTCCAGAATAGAAAGAATTATAGTCTAGAAACCTGTGTAGGATACTTATCCAAAGAAGTGCACATGAAACACATGACTTCCTAAAGACGTGCACATGCTACACATGAGATCCCAAAGAAGTTCACATGCTACACATGACTTCAGAAAGAAGAGCACATGCTACATATCAATGTGAGTCCTCTCCACTTGGTTCACTATTTTGGAAGGGAACGACATGCATGTACATGTTTCATGGAAATGTCGTAAAACACGTGTGATTTCCTCCTGTAAACAAAGAGTTACAACATAGAAACTTCTCTTTGATACTTATCCTAAAGAAGTGCACTTACAACATTTAACTGAGAGTCCTCCTCACTTGGTTAAACTATTCTAGAAAATCATGGCCTGCGTGAACATATTACATGCCAATGTCATAAAACACGTATGATCTTCTCCTGAACACAAAGTGTAACACTATAGAATCTTCTGTAGGATACTTATCCCTCAGAAGTGCCCCACCAAACTTTGACTCTCAGTCCTCTTCACTTCGTTCACTATTTAGGAAAATCAAGGCCTGCATGAACATATTCCATAAAAACGTCACAAAACCAGTGTGAATTTCTCCTTAACATAAAATGTTACAACGTATGAACATCTAAAGGATTCTTATCACTGAGAAGAGAAAGTGACACATGTGAATTTGATGCGTCCTCACTTGGTCACTATTTTCAAGCTCATTACAAGCCTGAACATAGTTTGTAGCATCAGCACAAAACAAATGTTGTTTTCTCCAGAATACAAAGTTTTACAGTCTAGAAACCTGTGTAGGATACTTTTCCCAAAGAAGTGCACATGCTACATGTGACATCCCAAAGAGGTGCACATGCTCCACATGACTGTGAGTCCTCTTCACTTGGTTCACTATTTTGGAAGGGAACAACATGCATGAACATGTTTCATGGAAACGTCGTAAAACAAGTGTGATTTCCTCCTGAACACAAAGAGTTACAATATAGAAACTTCTGTTCGATACTACTCCTAAAGAAATGCACTTACAACATTTAACTCAGAGTCCTCCTCATTTGGATCACTATTTTGGAAAATTAAGGCCTGCATGAACATATTCCATGAAAATTTCACAAAACCAGTGTGAATTTCTCCTGAACATAAAAAGTTACAAAGGATGAACATCCACAGGATTCTAATCACTGAGAAGAGAAAGTGAAACATGTGAATTTGACGCGTCCACACTTGGTCACTGCTTTCAATCTCATTACAAGCCTAAACATAGTTGGTAGAATCAGCACAAACAAATGTTGTTTTCTCCAGAATACAAAGTTTTGCAGTCTAGAAACCTGTGTAGTATAATTATCCAAGGAAGTGCACATGCTACACAAGACTTTCCAAAGAAGTGCACATGCTACACAAGACTTTCCAAAGAAGTGCACATGGTACACATGACTTCCCAAGAAGTGCACAGGCTGCATATGACTGCCATTCCTATTCACTTGGTTCACTATTTTGGAGGGGAACGATATTCATGAACATGTTTCATGGAAACCTCATAAAACAAGTGTGATTTCCTCCTGATCACAAAGAATTACAATATAGAAAGTTCTCTTCGATACTTATCTTAAAGAACTGCACTTGCAACATTTAACTCAGAGTCCTCCTCACTTGGTTCACTATTTTGTAAAATTATGGCCTGTGTGAACATGTGCCAATCAAAGGTCACAAAACAAGTATGATGTTCGCCTGATCACCAATTTTATAGCATAGGATCTTCTCTAGGATACTTATCCGTAGGAAGTGACATTCCATCATTTGACTCTGAATCCTCGGCAATTGGTTCACTATTTTGGAAAATCATGCCCTGTGTGAACATGGTAAATGCCAATGTCGCAAAACAAGTATGATCTTCTCCTGAACACAAAGTGTAACATTACAGAATCTTCTTGTCAATATTATCCCTCAGAAGTGCACCTACAACATTTGACTCTCAGTCCTCCTCACCTGGTTCACTATTTTGGATAATCAAGGCCTGCGTGAATATATTCCATGAAAACGTCACAAAACCAGTGTGAATTTCTGCTGATCATAAAAAGTTACAAAGTATGAATATCTACAGGATTCTTATCACTGAGAAGAGAAAGTGAAACATGTGAATTTGACTCGTCCACACTTGGTCACTGCTTTCAAGCTCATTACAAGCCTGAACATAGTTGGTAGAATCAGCACAAAACAAATGGTGCTTTCTCCAGAAAACAAAGTTGTACACTCTAGAAATCTGTGTAGGATAGTTTTCCCAAAGAGGTGCACGTGCTACATGTGATTGTGAGTCCTCTTCACTTGGTTCACTATTTTGGAAGGGAACGACATGCATGAACATGTTTCATGGAAACGTCGTAAAACAAGTGTGATTTCCTCTTGAACACCAAGAGTTACTACATAAAAACTTCTGTTCGATAATTATCCTAAAGAAGTGCACTTGCAACATTTAACTAAGATCCTCTTCACTTGGTTCACTATTTTGGAAGGAAATGACATGCATGAACATGTTTCATGAAATGTCGTAAAACAAGTGTGATTTCCTCCTAAACCCAAAGAGTTACAACATAGAAACTTCTGTTTGATACTTATCCTAAAGAAGTGCACTTGCAACATTTAACTGAGAGTCCTCCTCTCTTGGATCACTATTTTGGAATGGAACGATATGAATGAACATGTCTCATAGATACATCGTAAAACAAGTGTGATTTCCTCCTGAAAACAAAGAGTTACAATATAGAAACTTCTGTTCGATACTAATCCTAAAGAAGAGCACTTGCAACATTTAACTCAGAGTCCTCCTCTCTTGGATCACTATTTTGGAAAATCAAGGCCTGTGTGAACATATTCCATGAAAACATCACAAAACCAGTGTGAATTTCTCCTGATCATAAAAAGTTACAATGTATGAACATCTACAGGATTCTTATCACTGAGAAGTGAAAGTGAAACATGTCAATTGGACGCGTCCACACTTGGTCACTGCTTTTAATCGCATTACAAACCTGAACATAATTGGTAGAACCAGCACAAAACAAATGTTGTTTTCTCCAGAATACAAAGTTTTACCGTCTAGAATCCTGTGTAGGATATTTTTCCCAAAGAAGTGCAAATGCTACATATGACTTCCCAAAGAAGTGCACATGCTACATATGACTGTGAGTCCTCCTCACTTGGTTCACTATTTTGGAAGGGAATGACATGCATGAAAATGTTTCATGGAAACCCCATAAAACAAGTGTGATTTCCTCCTGAACACAAAGAGTTACAATATAGAAACTTCTGTTCGATATTAATCCTAAAGAGGTGCACTTGCAACATTTAACTCAGAGTTCTCCTCACTTGGATCAGTATTTTTCAAAATCAAGGCCTGCGTGAACGTATTCCATGAAAACGTCAAAAAACCAGTGTGAATTTCCCCTGAACATAAAGTGTTACAAAGGATGAATATCTACAGGATTCTTATCACTGAGAAGAGACAGTGAAACATGTGAATTTGACGCATCCTCATATGTTTACTATTATCAAGCTCTTTACAAGACTGAACATAGTTGGTAGAATCAGCACAAAACAAATGTTGTTTTCTCCAGAATACAAAGTATTACAGTCTAGAAACCTGTGTAGGATACTTATCCCAATGAAGTGCACATGCTACACATGACTTCAGAAAGAAGAGCACATGCTACATATGACAGTGAGTCCTCTTCACTTCATTCACTATTTTTGGAAGGGAACAACATGCATGAACATGTTTCATGCAAATGTCCTAAAACAAGTGTGATTTCCTCCTGAACACAAAGAGTTACAACATAAAAACTTCTGTTCGATACTTATCCTAAAGAAGTGCACTTGCAACATTTAACTGAGAGTCCTCCTCACTTGGTTAAACTATTTCAGAAAATCATGGCCTGCGTGAACATGTTACATGCCAATGTCGCAAAACACGTATGATCTTCTCCTGAACACAAAGTGTAACACTATAGAATCTTCTGTAGGATACTTATCCCTCAGAAGTGCACCTCCAACATTTGACTCTCAGTCCTCCTCACTGGGTTCACTATTTTGGAAAATCAAGGCCTGCGTGAACATATTCCATGAAAACGTCACAAAACCAGTGTGAATTTCTCCTGAAAATAAAAAATTACAACGTATGAACATCCGCAGGATTCTTAACACTGAGAAGAGAAAGTGAAACATGTGAATTTGACGCGTCCTACGTGGTCACTATTATCAAGCTCATTACAAGCCCGAACATTGTTTTTAGAATCAGCACAAAACAAATGTTGTTTTCTCCAGAATACAAAGTAATACATCTAGAAACCTGTGTAGGATACTTATCCAAAGAAGTGCACATGGTACATATGACTTCCCAAAGAAGAGCACATGCTACACATGACTTCCCAAAGAAGTGCATATGCTACATATGACTGTCAGTCCTCTTCACTTGGTTCACTATTTTGGAAGGGAATGACATGCATGAACATGTTTCATGGAAACCTCATAAAACAAGTGTGATTTCCTCCTGAACACAAAGAGTTACAATATAGAAAGTTCTCTTCGATACTTATCTTAAAAAGTGCACTTGCAACATTTTACTCAGAGTCTTCCTCACTTTGTTCACTATTTTGTAAAACCATGGCCTGCGTGAACAGGTGCCATTGATATGTCACAAAACAAGTATGATTTTCGCCTGAACACCAATTTTATAGTATAAGAACTTCTTTAGGATACTTATCCCTAGGAAGTGAAATTCCATCATTTGACTCTGAATCCTCCGCAATTGGTTCACTAATTTGGAAAATCATGGCCTGCGTGAACATGTTACATGCCAATGTCACAAAACAAGTACGATCTTCTCCTGAACACAAAGTGTAACACTATAGAATCTTCTGTAGGATACTTATCCCTCAGAAGTGCACCTCCAACATTTGACTCTCAGTCCTCCTCACCTGGTTCACTATTTTGGATAATCAAGGCCTGCGTGAACATATTCCATGAAAACGTCACAAAACCAGTGGAAGTTTCTCCTAATCATAAAAAATTGCAACGTATGAATATCTACAGGATTCTTATCACTGAGAAGAGAAAGTGAAACATGTGAATTTGACGCGTCCACACTTGGTCACTCCTTTCAAGCTCATTACAAGCCTGAACATAGTTGGTAAAATCAGCACAAAACAAATGTTGTTTTCTCCAGAATACAAAGTTTTACAGTCTAGAAACCTGTGTAGGATACTTATCCCAAAGAGGTGCACATGCTACACATGACTTTGCAAAGAAGAGCACATGCTACATATTACTGTGAGCCCTCTTCACTTTGTTCACTATTTTGGAAGGGAACGACATGAATGAACATGTCTCATAGAAACATCGTAAAACAAGTGTGATTTCCTCCTGAAAACAAAGAGTTACAATATAGAAACTTCTCTTCGATACTAATCCTAAAGAAGTGCACTTGCAACATTTAACTCAGAGTCCTCCTCTCTTGGATCACTCTTTTGGAAAATCAAGGCCTGCGTGAACATATTCCATGAAAACGTCACAAAACAGTGTGAATTTCTCCTGAACATAAAAAGTTACAATGTGTGAACATCTACAGGATTCTTATCACTGAGAAGTGAAAGTGAAACATCTGAATTTAATGCGTCCTCACTTGGTCACTATTTTCAAGCTCATTACAAGCTTGAAAATAGTTGGTAGAATCAACTCAAAACAAATGTTGTTTTCTCCAGAATACAAAGTTTTACAGTCTAGAAACCTGTGTAGGATACATTTCCCAAAGAGGTGCACATGCTACATGTGACATGTCAAAGAAGTGCACTTGCTACATATGACTGTGAGTCCTCTTCACTTGGTTCACTATTTTGGAAGGGAACGACATGCATGTAATATATTTCATGGAAACGTCAAAAAACAAGTGTGATTTCCTCCTGAACACAACTAGCTACAATTTAGAAAGTTCTCTTTGATACTTATTTTAAAGAAGTGCACTTGCAACATTTAACTCAGAGTCCTCCTCACTTGATTCACTATTTTGTAAAATCATGGCCTGTGTGAACCGATGCCATTCAAATGTCACAAAACAAGTATGATTTTCGCCTGAACACAAATGTTACAGTATAGGAATTTCTATAGGATACTTATCCCAAGGAAGTGAAATTCCATCATTTTACTCTGAATCCTCCGCAATTGGTTCACTATTTTAGAAAATCATGGCCTGCATGAATATGTTACATGCCAATGTCGCAAATCAAGTATGTTTTTCTCCTGAACACAAAGTATAACACTATAGAATGTTTTGTAGGATACTTATCCCTCAGAAGTCCACCACCAAACTTTGTCTCTCAGTCCTCCACACTTTGTTCACTATTTTGGAAAATAAAGGCCTGCGTGAACATATTCCATGAAAACGTCACAAAACCAGTGTAAATTTCTCCTAATCATAAAAAGTTGCAACGTATGAATATCTACAGGATTCTTATCACTGAGAAGAGAAAGTGAAACATGTGAATTTGATGCGTCCACACTTGGTCACTGCTTTCAAGCTCATTACAAGCCTGAACATAGTTGGTAGAATGAGCACAAAACAAATGTGTTTTCTCCATAATACAAAGTTTTACAGTCTAGAAACCTGTGTAGGATACTTTTCCCAAAGAGGTGCATGTGCTACATGTGATTGTGAGTCCTCTTCACTTGGTTCCCTATTTTGGAAGGGAACGACATGCATGAACATGTTTCATGGAAACGTCGTAAAACAAGTGTGATTTCCTCCTGAACACCAAGAGGTACTTCTTTTCGATAATTATCCTAAAGAAGTGCACTTGCAACATTTAACTAAGATCCTCTTCACTTGGTTCACTATTTTGGAAGGAAATGACATGCATGAACATGTTTCATGAAATGTCGTAAAACAAGTGTGATTTCCTCCTAAACCCAAAGAGTTACAATATAGAAACTTGTGTTCGATACTAATCCTAAAGAAGTGCACTTGCAACATTTAACTGAGAGTCCTCCTCACTTGGATCATTATTTTGGAAAATCAAGGCCTGCGTGAACATATTCCATGAAAACGTCACAAAACCAGTGTAAATTTCTCCTGAAAATAAAAAATTACAACGTATGAACATCCGCAGGATTCTTAACACTGAGAAGAGAAAGTGAAACATGTGAATTTGACGCGTCCTCACGTGGTCACTGTTATCAAGCTCATTACAAGCCCGAACATTGTTTTTAGAATCTGCACAAAACAAATGTTGTTTTCTCCAGAATACAAAGTAATACATCTAGAAACCTGTGTAGGATACTTATCCAAAGAAGCGCACATTGTACATATGACTTCCCAAAGAAGAGCACATGCTACACATGACTTCCCAAAGAAGTGCATATGCTACATATGACTGTCAGTCCTCTTCACTTGGTTCACTATTTTGGAAGGGAATGATGCTTGAACATGTTTCATGGAAACGCCGTAAAACAAGTGAGATTTCCTCCTGAACACAAAGAATTACAGTATAAAAACTTGTGTACGACATTTATCCTAAAGATGTGCACTTGCAACATTTTACTCAGAGTCCTCCTCACTTGGTTCACTATTTTAGAAAATCATGGCCTCGTGAACATGTACCATGCAAATGTCACAAAAGAAGTATGATTTTCTCCTGAACGTAAATGTTACTTTATACAAATTTCTGTAAGGTACTTATCCCTAAGAGGTTCATTCCAGCATTTCACTCTGAATCCTTCTCACTTGGATCACTATTTTGGAAATTCATGGCCTGCATGAACATGTTCCATGCAAATGTCACAAAACAAGGATAATTTTCTCCTGAACGCAAATTTTACAGTGTGGAAACTTCTGTAGCATACTTATCCCTACGAAGTGCACTTCCTACATTTGATTCTAAATTCTCCGGACTTGGTTCACTATTTGGGAAATCATCTCCTGCATGAATATGTTCCATGGAAACGTCGCAAAACAAGTGTGATACTCTCCTGAACAAAAAGAATTACAGTATTGAAACTTTGTGGGATACTTACCGTTACGAAGAACAATTGCAACATTTGACTCTGAGTCCTTCTCTCTTGGTTTACTATTTTGGAATATCTTGGCTTGCGTGTAAATGTACCATTGGCTGTCGCACAACAAGTGTGACTTTCTCCTTATCACAAAGGGTTACAGTATAAAAACTTCTGTAGGATACGTATCCCAACGAAGTGCATTTGCAACATTTGACTCTGAGTCATCCTCACTTGGTTAACTATTATGGAGAAATCATGGCCTGCTTCAACATGTTCCATGGAAATGTGGCACAACAACTGTTATTTTCTCCTAAACACAGAGAGTTACAATATAGGAAGTTCCGTGGGATACTTACCGGTAAGTAGTGCACGTGCAATATTTGACTCTGAACCCTCCTCACATGGTTCAATATTTTGGAAAATGGTGGCCTGTGTGAACATGTTATATGCAAATGTCACAAAACAAGTGTGATCTTCTTGTGAACACAAAGTGTTACAGTATAGAATCTTCTGTAGGATACTTATCCCTAAGAAGTGCACTTCAAAAATTTGACTCTCAGTCCTCCTCACTTGGCTCACTCTTTTGGAAAATCATGGCCTGCGTGAATATATTCCATGAAAACGTCACAAAACCAGTGTGATTTCCCCCTGAACATAAAAAGTTACAACGTATGAACACCTACAGTATTCTTATCACTGAGAAGTGGAAGTGAAACATGTGAACTTTACGCGTCCTCACTTGGTCACTATTTTCAAGCTCATTACAGGCCTGAACATAGTTGGTAGAATCAGCACAAAACGAATGTTGTTTTCTCCAGAACACAAAGTTTTACAGTATAGAAACCTGTGTAGGATACTTATCCCAAAGAAGTGAACTTGCTACATATGACTGTGATTCCTCTTCACTTGGTCCACGATTTTGGAAGGGAATAACATGCACGAACATGTTTCATGGAAATGTCGTACAACATGTGTGATTTCCTCCTAAACACAAAGAGTTACAGCATAGAAACTTCTGTATGACACTTATCCTAAAGAAGTGCAGTTGCAACATTTGACTCTGAATCCTCCTCACTTGGTTCAATTTTTCAGAAAATCATGGCCTGCATGAACATGTGCCATGCAAATGTCACCAAGCAAGTATGATTTTCTCCTGAAAGCAAATGTTACAGTATACAAACTTCTGTAGGGTACTTATCACTAAGAGATGCACTTCCAGCATTTGACTCTGAATCCTCCTCACTTGGTTCACTATTTTGGAAATTCATGGCCTGCGTGAACATGTTCCATGCAATTGTCACAAAACAAGGATGATTTTCTCCTGAACGCAAATGTTACAGTGTAGAAACTTCTGTCGGATACTTATCCCTACGAAGCGCACTGGCAACATTTGATTCTGAATCCTCTGCACTTGGTTCACTATTTTGGAAATTCATAGTCTGTGTGAACATGTGCCATGCAAATGTCACAAAACAAGTATGATTTTCTCCTGAATGCAAATGTTACAGTACACAAACTTCTGTAGGGTACTTATCCCTAAGAGGTGCAATTCCAGCATTCGACTCTGAATCCTCCTCACTTGGTTCACTATTTTGGAAAGTTAGCCTGCATGAACATGTTCCATGGAAGCATTCCAAAACAAGTGTGATACTCTCCTGAACACGAAGAATTACAGTATAGAAACTCTTGTGGGATACTTACCGCTAAGAAGAGCACTTGCAACATTTGACTCTAAGTCCTCCTCTCTTGGTTTACTATTTTGGAATATCATGGCTTGCGTGTAAATGTTCCATTGACTGTGGCACAATTGTGATTTTCTCCTGATAACAAAGAGTTACAGTATAGAAACTTCTGTAGGATAAATATCCCAACGAAGTGCACTTGCAAAATTTGATTCCTCACTTGGTTCACTATTTTAGAAAATCATGGCCTCGTGAACATGTGCCATGCAAATGTCACAAAAGAAGTATGATTTTCTCCTGAACGCAAATGTTACTTTATACAAATTTCTGTAAGGTACTTATCCCTAAGAGGTTCATTCCAGCATTTCACTCTGAATCCTTCTCACTTGGATCACTATTTTGGAAATTCATGGCCTGCATGAACATGTTCCATGCAAATGTCACAAAACAAGGATAATTTTCTCCTGAACGCAAATTTTACAGTGTGGAAACTTCTGTAGCATACTTATCCCTACGAAGTGCACTTCCTACATTTGATTCTAAATTCTCCGGACTTGGTTCACTATTTGGGAAATCATCTCCTGCATGAATATGTTCCATGGAAACGTCGCAAAACAAGTGTGATACTCTCCTGAACAAAAAGAATTACAGTATTGAAACTTTGTGGGATACTTACCGTTACGAAGAACAATTGCAACATTTGACTCTGAGTCCTTCTCTCTTGGTTTACTATTTTGGAATATCTTGGCTTGCGTGTAAATGTACCATTGGCTGTCGCACAACAAGTGTGACTTTCTCCTTATCACAAAGGGTTACAGTATAAAAACTTCTGTAGGATACGTATCCCAACGAAGTGCATTTGCAACATTTGACTCTGAGTCATCCTCACTTGGTTAACTATTATGGAGAAATCATGGCCTGCTTCAACATGTTCCATGGAAATGTGGCACAACAACTGTTATTTTCTCCTAAACACAGAGAGTTACAATATAGGAAGTTCCGTGGGATACTTACCGGTAAGTAGTGCACGTGCAATATTTGACTCTGAACCCTCCTCACATGGTTCAATATTTTGGAAAATGGTGGCCTGTGTGAACATGTTATATGCAAATGTCACAAAACAAGTGTGATCTTCTTGTGAACACAAAGTGTTACAGTATAGAATCTTCTGTAGGATACTTATCCCTAAGAAGTGCACTTCAAAAATTTGACTCTCAGTCCTCCTCACTTGGCTCACTCTTTTGGAAAATCATGGCCTGCGTGAATATATTCCATGAAAACGTCACAAAACCAGTGTGATTTCCCCCTGAACATAAAAAGTTACAACGTATGAACACCTACAGTATTCTTATCACTGAGAAGTGGAAGTGAAACATGTGAACTTTACGCGTCCTCACTTGGTCACTATTTTCAAGCTCATTACAGGCCTGAACATAGTTGGTAGAATCAGCACAAAACGAATGTTGTTTTCTCCAGAACACAAAGTTTTACAGTATAGAAACCTGTGTAGGATACTTATCCCAAAGAAGTGAACTTGCTACATATGACTGTGATTCCTCTTCACTTGGTCCACGATTTTGGAAGGGAATAACATGCACGAACATGTTTCATGGAAATGTCGTACAACATGTGTGATTTCCTCCTAAACACAAAGAGTTACAGCATAGAAACTTCTGTATGACACTTATCCTAAAGAAGTGCAGTTGCAACATTTGACTCTGAATCCTCCTCACTTGGTTCAATTTTTCAGAAAATCATGGCCTGCATGAACATGTGCCATGCAAATGTCACCAAGCAAGTATGATTTTCTCCTGAAAGCAAATGTTACAGTATACAAACTTCTGTAGGGTACTTATCACTAAGAGATGCACTTCCAGCATTTGACTCTGAATCCTCCTCACTTGGTTCACTATTTTGGAAATTCATGGCCTGCGTGAACATGTTCCATGCAATTGTCACAAAACAAGGATGATTTTCTCCTGAACGCAAATGTTACAGTGTAGAAACTTCTGTCGGATACTTATCCCTACGAAGCGCACTGGCAACATTTGATTCTGAATCCTCTGCACTTGGTTCACTATTTTGGAAATTCATAGTCTGTGTGAACATGTGCCATGCAAATGTCACAAAACAAGTATGATTTTCTCCTGAATGCAAATGTTACAGTACACAAACTTCTGTAGGGTACTTATCCCTAAGAGGTGCAATTCCAGCATTCGACTCTGAATCCTCCTCACTTGGTTCACTATTTTGGAAAGTTAGCCTGCATGAACATGTTCCATGGAAGCATTCCAAAACAAGTGTGATACTCTCCTGAACACGAAGAATTACAGTATAGAAACTCTTGTGGGATACTTACCGCTAAGAAGAGCACTTGCAACATTTGACTCTAAGTCCTCCTCTCTTGGTTTACTATTTTGGAATATCATGGCTTGCGTGTAAATGTTCCATTGACTGTGGCACAATTGTGATTTTCTCCTGATAACAAGAGTTACAGTATAGAAACTTCTGTAGGATAAATATCCCAACGAAGTGCACTTGCAAAATTTGATTCCTCACTTGGTTCACTATTTTAGAAAATCATGGCCTCGTGAACATGTGCCATGCAAATGTCACAAAAGAAGTATGATTTTCTCCTGAACGCAAATGTTACTTTATACAAATTTCTGTAAGGTACTTATCCCTAAGAGGTTCATTCCAGCATTTCACTCTGAATCCTTCTCACTTGGATCACTATTTTGGAAATTCATGGCCTGCATGAACATGTTCCATGCAAATGTCACAAAACAAGGATAATTTTCTCCTGAACGCAAATTTTACAGTGTGGAAACTTCTGTAGCATACTTATCCCTACGAAGTGCACTTCCTACATTTGATTCTAAATTCTCCGGACTTGGTTCACTATTTGGGAAATCATCTCCTGCATGAATATGTTCCATGGAAACGTCGCAAAACAAGTGTGATACTCTCCTGAACAAAAAGAATTACAGTATTGAAACTTTGTGGGATACTTACCGTTACGAAGAACAATTGCAACATTTGACTCTGAGTCCTTCTCTCTTGGTTTACTATTTTGGAATATCTTGGCTTGCGTGTAAATGTACCATTGGCTGTCGCACAACAAGTGTGACTTTCTCCTTATCACAAAGGGTTACAGTATAAAAACTTCTGTAGGATACGTATCCCAACGAAGTGCATTTGCAACATTTGACTCTGAGTCATCCTCACTTGGTTAACTATTATGGAGAAATCATGGCCTGCTTCAACATGTTCCATGGAAATGTGGCACAACAACTGTTATTTTCTCCTAAACACAGAGAGTTACAATATAGGAAGTTCCGTGGGATACTTACCGGTAAGTAGTGCACGTGCAATATTTGACTCTGAACCCTCCTCACATGGTTCAATATTTTGGAAAATGGTGGCCTGTGTGAACATGTTATATGCAAATGTCACAAAACAAGTGTGATCTTCTTGTGAACACAAAGTGTTACAGTATAGAATCTTCTGTAGGATACTTATCCCTAAGAAGTGCACTTCAAAAATTTGACTCTCAGTCCTCCTCACTTGGCTCACTCTTTTGGAAAATCATGGCCTGCGTGAATATATTCCATGAAAACGTCACAAAACCAGTGTGATTTCCCCCTGAACATAAAAAGTTACAACGTATGAACACCTACAGTATTCTTATCACTGAGAAGTGGAAGTGAAACATGTGAACTTTACGCGTCCTCACTTGGTCACTATTTTCAAGCTCATTACAGGCCTGAACATAGTTGGTAGAATCAGCACAAAACGAATGTTGTTTTCTCCAGAACACAAAGTTTTACAGTATAGAAACCTGTGTAGGATACTTATCCCAAAGAAGTGAACTTGCTACATATGACTGTGATTCCTCTTCACTTGGTCCACGATTTTGGAAGGGAATAACATGCACGAACATGTTTCATGGAAATGTCGTACAACATGTGTGATTTCCTCCTAAACACAAAGAGTTACAGCATAGAAACTTCTGTATGACACTTATCCTAAAGAAGTGCAGTTGCAACATTTGACTCTGAATCCTCCTCACTTGGTTCAATTTTTCAGAAAATCATGGCCTGCATGAACATGTGCCATGCAAATGTCACCAAGCAAGTATGATTTTCTCCTGAAAGCAAATGTTACAGTATACAAACTTCTGTAGGGTACTTATCACTAAGAGATGCACTTCCAGCATTTGACTGAATCCTCCTCACTTGGTTCACTATTTTGGAAATTCATGGCCTGCGTGAACATGTTCCATGCAATTGTCACAAAACAAGGATGATTTTCTCCTGAACGCAAATGTTACAGTGTAGAAACTTCTGTCGGATACTTATCCCTACGAAGCGCACTGGCAACATTTGATTCTGAATCCTCTGCACTTGGTTCACTATTTTGGAAATTCATAGTCTGTGTGAACATGTGCCATGCAAATGTCACAAAACAAGTATGATTTTCTCCTGAATGCAAATGTTACAGTACACAAACTTCTGTAGGGTACTTATCCCTAAGAGGTGCAATTCCAGCATTCGACTCTGAATCCTCCTCACTTGGTTCACTATTTTGGAAAGTTAGCCTGCATGAACATGTTCCATGGAAGCATTCCAAAACAAGTGTAATACTCTCCTGAACACGAAGAATTACAGTATAGAAACTCTTGTGGGATACTTACCGCTAAGAAGAGCACTTGCAACATTTGACTCTAAGTCCTCCTCTCTTGGTTTACTATTTTGGAATATCATGGCTTGCGTGTAAATGTTCCATTGACTGTGGCACAATTGTGATTTTCTCCTGATAACAAAGAGTTACAGTATAGAAACTTCTGTAGGATAAATATCCCAACGAAGTGCACTTGCAAAATTTGATTCCTCACTTGGTTCACTATTTTAGAAAATCATGGCCTCGTGAACATGTGCCATGCAAATGTCACAAAAGAAGTATGATTTTCTCCTGAACGCAAATGTTACTTTATACAAATTTCTGTAAGGTACTTATCCCTAAGAGGTTCATTCCAGCATTTCACTCTGAATCCTTCTCACTTGGATCACTATTTTGGAAATTCATGGCCTGCATGAACATGTTCCATGCAAATGTCACAAAACAAGGATAATTTTCTCCTGAACGCAAATTTTACAGTGTGGAAACTTCTGTAGCATACTTATCCCTACGAAGTGCACTTCCTACATTTGATTCTAAATTCTCCGGACTTGGTTCACTATTTGGGAAATCATCTCCTGCATGAATATGTTCCATGGAAACGTCGCAAAACAAGTGTGATACTCTCCTGAACAAAAAGAATTACAGTATTGAAACTTTGTGGGATACTTACCGTTACGAAGAACAATTGCAACATTTGACTCTGAGTCCTTCTCTCTTGGTTTACTATTTTGGAATATCTTGGCTTGCGTGTAAATGTACCATTGGCTGTCGCACAACAAGTGTGACTTTCTCCTTATCACAAAGGGTTACAGTATAAAAACTTCTGTAGGATACGTATCCCAACGAAGTGCATTTGCAACATTTGACTCTGAGTCATCCTCACTTGGTTAACTATTATGGAGAAATCATGGCCTGCTTCAACATGTTCCATGGAAATGTGGCACAACAACTGTTATTTTCTCCTAAACACAGAGAGTTACAATATAGGAAGTTCCGTGGGATACTTACCGGTAAGTAGTGCACGTGCAATATTTGACTCTGAACCCTCCTCACATGGTTCAATATTTTGGAAAATGGTGGCCTGTGTGAACATGTTATATGCAAATGTCACAAAACAAGTGTGATCTTCTTGTGAACACAAAGTGTTACAGTATAGAATCTTCTGTAGGATACTTATCCCTAAGAAGTGCACTTCAAAAATTTGACTCTCAGTCCTCCTCACTTGGCTCACTCTTTTGGAAAATCATGGCCTGCGTGAATATATTCCATGAAAACGTCACAAAACCAGTGTGATTTCCCCCTGAACATAAAAAGTTACAACGTATGAACACCTACAGTATTCTTATCACTGAGAAGTGGAAGTGAAACATGTGAACTTTACGCGTCCTCACTTGGTCACTATTTTCAAGCTCATTACAGGCCTGAACATAGTTGGTAGAATCAGCACAAAACGAATGTTGTTTTCTCCAGAACACAAAGTTTTACAGTATAGAAACCTGTGTAGGATACTTATCCCAAAGAAGTGAACTTGCTACATATGACTGTGATTCCTCTTCACTTGGTCCACGATTTTGGAAGGGAATAACATGCACGAACATGTTTCATGGAAATGTCGTACAACATGTGTGATTTCCTCCTAAACACAAAGAGTTACAGCATAGAAACTTCTGTATGACACTTATCCTAAAGAAGTGCAGTTGCAACATTTGACTCTGAATCCTCCTCACTTGGTTCAATTTTTCAGAAAATCATGGCCTGCATGAACATGTGCCATGCAAATGTCACCAAGCAAGTATGATTTTCTCCTGAAAGCAAATGTTACAGTATACAAACTTCTGTAGGGTACTTATCACTAAGAGATGCACTTCCAGCATTTGACTCTGAATCCTCCTCACTTGGTTCACTATTTTGGAAATTCATGGCCTGCGTGAACATGTTCCATGCAATTGTCACAAAACAAGGATGATTTTCTCCTGAACGCAAATGTTACAGTGTAGAAACTTCTGTCGGATACTTATCCCTACGAAGCGCACTGGCAACATTTGATTCTGAATCCTCTGCACTTGGTTCACTATTTTGGAAATTCATAGTCTGTGTGAACATGTGCCATGCAAATGTCACAAAACAAGTATGATTTTCTCCTGAATGCAAATGTTACAGTACACAAACTTCTGTAGGGTACTTATCCCTAAGAGGTGCAATTCCAGCATTCGACTCTGAATCCTCCTCACTTGGTTCACTATTTTGGAAAGTTAGCCTGCATGAACATGTTCCATGGAAGCATTCCAAAACAAGTGTGATACTCTCCTGAACACGAAGAATTACAGTATAGAAACTCTTGTGGGATACTTACCGCTAAGAAGAGCACTTGCAACATTTGACTCTAAGTCCTCCTCTCTTGGTTTACTATTTTGGAATATCATGGCTTGCGTGTAAATGTTCCATTGACTGTGGCACAATTGTGATTTTCTCCTGATAACAAAGAGTTACAGTATAGAAACTTCTGTAGGATAAATATCCCAACGAAGTGCACTTGCAAAATTTGATTCCTCACTTGGTTCACTATTTTGGAAAATCATGGCCTGCGTGAACATGTTATATGCCAATGTTGCAAAAGAAGTATGATCTTCTCCTAAACACAAAGTGTAACACTAAAGACTCTTCTGTAGGATACTTATCCCTAAGAAGTGCACCTCCAACATTTGACTCTCAGTCCTCTTCACTTGGTTCACTATTTTGGAAAATCAAGGCTTGTGTGTACATATTCCATGAAAACGACACAAAACCAGTGTGAATTTCTCCTGAACATAAAAAGTTACAACATATGAAGATCTACAGGATTCTTATCACTGAAAAGAGAATGTGAAACATGTGAATTTCACGTGTCCTCACTTGGTCACTCTTTTCAAGCTCATTACAAGCCTGAACATAGTTGGTAGAATCAGTACAAAACAAATGTTGTTTTCTCCAGAATACAAAATTTTACAGTCTAGAAACCTGTGTAGGATACTTATCACAAAGAAGTGCACATGCTACACATGACTTCCCAAAGAAGTGCAAATACTACATATCATTGTGGGTCCTCTTCACTTGGTTCACTATTTTTGAAGGGAATGACATGCATGAACATGTTTCATGGAAACGTCGTAAAACAAGTGTGATTTCCTCCTGAACACAAAGAGTTGCAATATAGAAACTTCTGTTTGATAATTATCCTAACGAAGTGCACTTGCAACATTTAACTCAGAGTCCTCCTCCCTTGGTTCACTATTTTGGAAAATCATGGCCTGCGTGAACATGTTATATGCCAATGTCGCAAAACAAGTATGATCTTCTCCTGAACACAACGTTTAACACTATAGAATCTTCTGTAGGGTGCTTATCCCTCAGAAATGGACCACCAAAGGTTGACTCTCAGTCCTCCTCAATTGGTTCACTATTTTGAAAAATCAAGGCTGTGTGAAAATATTCCATGAAATCGTCACAAAACCAGTGTGAATTTCTCCTGAACATAAAAACTTACAACATATGAACATCTACAGGATTCGTATCACTGAGAAGAGAAAGTGAAGCATCCTCACTTGGTCACTATTTTCAAGCTCATTACAAGCCTGAACATAGTTGGTAGAATCAGCACAAAACAAATGTAGTTTTCTCCAGATGCAAAGTTTTGCAGTATAGAAACCTGTGTAGGATACTTTTCCCAAAGGAGTGATACACATGCTACACATGACTTCCCAACGAAGTGCACATGCTACATATGACTGTGAGTCCTCGTCACTTGGTTCACTATTTTGGAAGGGAACGACATGCATGAACATATTTCTTGGAAACGTCGTAAAACAAGTGTGATTTTCTCCTGAACACAAAGAGTTACTATATAGAAACTTCTGTTCAATACTTATCCAAAAGAAGTGTACTTGCAACATTTAACTCAGAGTCCTCGTCACTTGGTTCACTATTTTGTAAAATCATGGCCTGTGTGAACATGTTGCATTCAAATGTCAGAAAACAAGTATGATTTTCGCATGAACACAAATGTTACAGTATAGGAACTTCTCTAGGATACTTATCCCAAAGAAGTGAAATTCCAACATTTGACTCTGAATCCTCCGCACTTGGTTCACAATTTTGGAAAATCAAGGCCTACATGAACATATTCCATGAAAACGTCACAAAACCAGTGTGAATTATCCTGATCATAAAAACTTACAACATATGAACATCTACAGGATTCTTATCACTGAGAAGAGAAAGTGAAACATGTGAATTTGACGCGTCCTCACATGGTCACTATTTTCAAGCTCATTACAAGCCTGAACATAGTTGGTAGAATCAGCACAAAACAAATGTTGTTTTCTCCAGAATGCAAAGTTTTACAGTCCATAAACCTGTGTAGGATACTTATACCAAAGAAGTGCACGTGCTACACATGACTTCCCAAAGAAGTGCACATGCTACATATGACTGTCAGTCCTCTTCACTTGGTTCATTATTTTGGAAGGGAACGACATGCATGAACATGTTTCATGGAAATGTCGTTAAACAAGTGTGATTTCCACCTGAACACAAAGAGTTACAATATACAAACATCTGTACAATACTTATCCTAAAGAAGTGCACTGGCAACATTTAACTCACTTGGTTCACAATTTTGTAAAATCATGCCCTGTGTTAACATGTGCCATTCAAATGTCACAAAACAAGTGTGATTTTTGCCTGAACACAAATGTTACAGTATAGGAACTTCTCTAGGATACTTATCTCAAAGAAGTGAAATTCCAACATTTGACTCTGAATCCTCCACACTTGGTTCACTATATTGGAAAATCATGGCCTGCGTGAACATGTTATATGCCAATGTTGCAAAACAAGTATGATCTTCTCCTGGACACAACGTGTAACACTATAGAATCTTCTGCAGGACACTTACCCCTAAGAAGTGGACCACCAACATTTGACTATCAGTCCTCCTCACTTGCTTCACTATTTTAGAAAATCAAGGCTTATATGAACACATTCCATGAAAACGACACAAAACCAGTTTGAATTTCTCCTGAACATAAAAATTACAACGTATGAACATCATCTACAAGATTCTTATCCCTGAGAAGAGAACGTGAAACATGTGAATTTGAGCGTCCTCACTTGGTCACTATTTTCAAGCTCATTACATGCCTGAACATAGTTGGGAGGATCAGCACAAAACAAATGTTGTTCTCTCCAGAATACAAAGGATTACAGTCTAGAAACCTGTGTAGGATACTTATCCCAAAGAAGTGCACATGCTACTCATGACTTCCCAATGAAGAGCACATGCTACATATGATGGTGAGTCCTCTTCACTTGGTTCACTATTTTGGAAGGGAACGACATGTATGAACATGTTTCATGGAAACATCTTAAAACAAGTGTGATTTCCTCCTGAACACAAAGAGTTACAATATAGAAACTTCTGGTCGATACTTATACTAAAGAAGTGCACTTGCAACATTTAACTCAGAGTCCTCCTCACTTGGTTCCCAGTTTTGTAAAATCATGGCCTGTGTTAACATGTGCCATTCAAATGTCACAAAACAAGTATGATTTTCGCCTGAACACAAATGTTATAGTATAGGAAGGTCTCTAGGATACTCATCCCTAAGAAGTATAATTCCAACATTTGACTCTGAATCCTCCTCACTTGGTTCACTATTTTGGAAAATCATGGCCTGCATGAACATGTTATATGCCAATGTCGCAAAACAAGTGTGATGTTCACCTGAACACAAACTGTAACACTATAGAATCTTCTGTAGGACACTTATCCCTAAGAAGTGGACCACCAACATTTGACTCTCAGTCCTTCTCAATTGCTTCACTATTTTGGAAAATCAAGGCTTGTGTGAACATATTCCATGAAAACGACACAAAACCAGTGTGAATTTCTCCTGAACATAAAAAGTTACAACATATGAAGATCTACAGGATTCTTATCACTGAAAAGAGAATGTGAAACATGTGAATTTCACGTGTCCTCACTTGGTCACTATTTTCAAGCTCATTACAAGCCTGAACATAGTTGGTAGAATCAGTACAAAACAAATGTTGTTTTCTCCAGAATACAAAATTTTACAGTCTAGAAACCTGTGTAGGATACTTATCACAAAGAAGTGCACATGCTACACATGACTTCCCAAAGAAGTGCAAATACTACATATCATTGTGGGTCCTCTTCACTTGGTTCACTATTTTTGAAGGGAATGACATGCATGAACATGTTTCATGGAAACGTCGTAAAACAAGTGTGATTTCCTCCTGAACACAAAGAGTTGCAATATAGAAACTTCTGTTTGATAATTATCCTAACGAAGTGCACTTGCAACATTTAACTCAGAGTCCTCCTCCCTTGGTTCACTATTTTGGAAAATCATGGCCTGCGTGAACATGTTATATGCCAATGTCGCAAAACAAGTATGATCTTCTCCTGAACACAACGTTTAACACTATAGAATCTTCTGTAGGGTGCTTATCCCTCAGAAATGGACCACCAAAGGTTGACTCTCAGTCCTCCTCAATTGGTTCACTATTTTGAAAAATCAAGGCTGTGTGAAAATATTCCATGAAATCGTCACAAAACCAGTGTGAATTTCTCCTGAACATAAAAACTTACAACATATGAACATCTACAGGATTCGTATCACTGAGAAGAGAAAGTGAAGCATGTGAATTTGACGCATCCTCACTTGGTCACTATTTTCAAGCTCATTACAAGCCTGAACATAGTTGGTAGAATCAGCACAAAACAAATGTAGTTTTCTCCAGATGCAAAGTTTTGCAGTATAGAAACCTGTGTAGGATACTTTTCCCAAAGGAGTGATACACATGCTACACATGACTTCCCAACGAAGTGCACATGCTACATATGACTGTGAGTCCTCGTCACTTGGTTCACTATTTTGGAAGGGAACGACATGCATGAACATATTTCTTGGAAACGTCGTAAAACAAGTGTGATTTTCTCCTGAACACAAAGAGTTACTATATAGAAACTTCTGTTCAATACTTATCCAAAAGAAGTGTACTTGCAACATTTAACTCAGAGTCCTCGTCACTTGGTTCACTATTTTGTAAAATCATGGCCTGTGTGAACATGTTGCATTCAAATGTCAGAAAACAAGTATGATTTTCGCATGAACACAAATGTTACAGTATAGGAACTTCTCTAGGATACTTATCCCAAAGAAGTGAAATTCCAACATTTGACTCTGAATCCTCCGCACTTGGTTCACAATTTTGGAAAATCAAGGCCTACATGAACATATTCCATGAAAACGTCACAAAACCAGTGTGAATTATCCTGATCATAAAAACTTACAACATATGAACATCTACAGGATTCTTATCACTGAGAAGAGAAAGTGAAACATGTGAATTTGACGCGTCCTCACATGGTCACTATTTTCAAGCTCATTACAAGCCTGAACATAGTTGGTAGAATCAGCACAAAACAAATGTTGTTTTCTCCAGAATGCAAAGTTTTACAGTCCATAAACCTGTGTAGGATACTTATACCAAAGAAGTGCACGTGCTACACATGACTTCCCAAAGAAGTGCACATGCTACATATGACTGTCAGTCCTCTTCACTTGGTTCATTATTTTGGAAGGGAACGACATGCATGAACATGTTTCATGGAAATGTCGTTAAACAAGTGTGATTTCCACCTGAACACAAAGAGTTACAATATACAAACATCTGTACAATACTTATCCTAAAGAAGTGCACTGGCAACATTTAACTCACTTGGTTCACAATTTTGTAAAATCATGCCCTGTGTTAACATGTGCCATTCAAATGTCACAAAACAAGTGTGATTTTTGCCTGAACACAAATGTTACAGTATAGGAACTTCTCTAGGATACTTATCTCAAAGAAGTGAAATTCCAACATTTGACTCTGAATCCTCCACACTTGGTTCACTATATTGGAAAATCATGGCCTGCGTGAACATGTTATATGCCAATGTTGCAAAACAAGTATGATCTTCTCCTGAACACAACGTGTAACACTATAGAATCTTCTGTAGGACACTTACCCCTAAGAAGTGGACCACCAACATTTGACTATCAGTCCTCCTCACTTGCTTCACTATTTTGGAAAATCAAGGCTTATATGAACACATTCCATGAAAACGACACAAAACCAGTTTGAATTTCTCCTGAACATAAAAATTACAACGTATGAACATCATCTACAAGATTCTTATCCCTGAGAAGAGTACGTGAAACATGTGAATTTGAGCGTCCTCACTTGGTCACTATTTTCAAGCTCATTACATGCCTGAACATAGTTGGGAGGATCAGCACAAAACAAATGTTGTTTTCTCCAGAATACAAAGGTTTACAGTCTAGAAACCTGTGTAGGATACTTATCCCAAAGAAGTGCACATGCTACTCATGACTTCCCAATGAAGAGCACATGCTACATATGATGGTGAGTCCTCTTCACTTGGTTCACTATTTTGGAAGGGAACGACATGCATGAACATGTTTCATGGAAATGTCGTTAAACAAGTGTGATTTCCTCCTGAACACAAAGAGTTACAATATAGAAACTTCTGGTCGATACTTATACTAAAGAAGTGCACTTGCAACATTTAACTCAGAGTCCTCCTCACTTGGTTCCCAGTTTTGTAAAATCATGGCCTGTGTTAACATGTGCCATTCAAATGTCACAAAACAAGTATGATTTTCGCCTGAACACAAATGTTATAGTATAGGAAGGTCTCTAGGATACTCATCCCTAAGAAGTATAATTCCAACATTTGACTCTGAATCCTCCTCACTTGGTTCACTATTTTGGAAAATCATGGCCTGCATGAACATGTTATATGCCAATGTCGCAAAACAAGTGTGATGTTCACCTGAACACAAACTGTAACACTATAGAATCTTCTGTAGGATACTTATCCCTAAGAAGTGGACCCCCAACATTTGACTCTCAGTCCTTCTCACTTGGTTCACTATTTTGGAAAATCAAGGCTTGTGTGAACATATTCCATGAAAACAACACAAAACCAGTGTGAATTTCTCCTGAACATAAAAACTTACAACGTATGAACATCTACAGGATTCTTATCACTGAGAAGAGAAAGTGAAACATGTGAATTTGACGCGTCCTCACTTGGTCACTATTTTCAAGCACATTACAAGCCTGAACGTAATTGGTAGAATCAGCACAAAACAAATGTTGTTTTCTCCATAATACAAAGATTTACAGTCTAGACACCTGTGTAGGATACTTTTCCCAAAGAAGTGCACATGCTACACATGACTTCCCAAAGAAGTGCACATGCTACATATGACTGTCAGTCCTCTTCACATGGTTCACTATTTTGGAAGGGAACGACATGCATGAAAATGTTTCATGGAAACCCCATAAAACAAGTGTGATTTCCTCCTGAACACAAAGAGTTACAATATAGAAACTTCTCTTCGATACTTATCTTAAAGAAGTGCACGTGCAAAATTTAACTCAGATTCCTCCTCACTTGGGTCACTATTTTGTAAAATCATGGCCTCTGTGAACATGTGCAATTCAAATGTCACAAAACAAGTATGATTTTCGCCTGAACACCAATTTTACAGTAAAGGAACTTCTCTAGGATACTTATCCCTAGGAAGTGAAATTCCATCATTTGACTTTGAATCCTCCACAATTGGCTCACTATTTTGGAAAATCATGGCCTGTCTGAACATATTACATGCCAATGTCACAAAAAAAGTATGATCTTCTCCTGAACACAAAGTGTAACATTATAGAATCTTCTGTAGGAAATTATCCCTCAGAAGTGCACCTCCAACATTTGACTCTCAGTCTTCCTCACTTGGTTCACTATGTTGGAAAAGCAAGGCCTGCGTGAACATATTCCATGAAAACGTCACAAAACCAGTGTGTATTTCTCCTGATCATAAAAAGTTACAACGTATGAACATCCACAGGATTCTTATCACTGAGAAGAGAAAGAGAAACATGTGAATTTGACGCGTCCTCACATGGTCACTATTTTCAAGCTCATTACAAGCCTGAACATAGTTGGTAGAATCAGCACAAAACAAATGTTGTTTTCTCCAGAATACAAAGTTTTACAGTCCATAAACCTGTGTAGGATACTTATACCAAAGAAGTGCACGTGCTACACATGACTTCCCAAAGAAGTGCACATGCTACATATGACTGTCAGTCCTCTTCACTTGGTTCACTATTTTGGAAGGGAACGACATGCATGAACATGTTTCATGGAAATGTCGTTAAACAAGTGTGATTTCCACCTGAACACAAAGAGTTACAATATACAAACATCTGTACAATACTTATCCTAAAGAAGTGCACTGGCAACATTTAACTCACTTGGTTCACAATTTTGTAAAATCATGCCCTGTGTTAACATGTGCCATTCAAATGTCACAAAACAAGTGTGATTTTTGCCTGAACACAAATGTTACAGTATAGGAACTTCTCTAGGATACTTATCTCAAAGAAGTGAAATTCCAACATTTGACTCTGAATCCTCCACACTTGGTTCACTATATTGGAAAATCATGGCCTGCGTGAACATGTTATATGCCAATGTTGCAAAACAAGTATGATCTTCTCCTGAACACAACGTGTAACACTATAGAATCTTCTGTAGGACACTTACCCCTAAGAAGTGGACCACCAACATTTGACTATCAGTCCTCCTCACTTGCTTCACTATTTTGGAAAATCAAGGCTTATATGAACACATTCCATGAAAACGACACAAAACCAGTTTGAATTTCTCCTGAACATAAAAATTACAACGTATGAACATCATCTACAAGATTCTTATCCCTGAGAAGAGTACGTGAAACATGTGAATTTGAGCGTCCTCACTTGGTCACTATTTTCAAGCTCATTACATGCCTGAACATAGTTGGGAGGATCAGCACAAAACAAATGTTGTTTTCTCCAGAATACAAAGGTTTACAGTCTAGAAACCTGTGTAGGATACTTATCCCAAAGAAGTGCACATGCTACTCATGACTTCCCAATGAAGAGCACATGCTACATATGATGGTGAGTCCTCTTCACTTGGTTCACTATTTTGGAAGGGAACAACATGTATGAACATGTTTCATGGAAACATCTTAAAACAAGTGTGATTTCCTCCTGAACACAAAGAGTTACAATATAGAAACTTCTCTTCGATACTTATCTTAAAGAAGTGCACGTGCAAAATTTAACTCAGATTCCTCCTCACTTGGGTCACTATTTTGTAAAATCATGGCCTCTGTGAACATGTGCAATTCAAATGTCACAAAACAAGTATGATTTTCGCCTGAACACCAATTTTACAGTAAAGGAACTTTTCTAGGATACTTATCCCTAGGAAGTGAAATTCCATCATTTGACTTTGAATCCTCCACAATTGTCTCACTATTTTGGAAAATCATGGCCTGTCTGAACATATTACATGCCAATGTCACAAAAAAAGTATGATCTTCTCCTGAACACAAAGTGTAACATTATAGAATCTTCTGTAGGAAATTATCCCTCAGAAGTGCACCTCCAACATTTGACTCTCAGTCTTCCTCACTTGGTTCACTATGTTGGAAAAGCAAGGCCTGCGTGAACATATTCCATGAAAACGTCACAAAACCAGTGTGTATTTCTCCTGATCATAAAAAGTTACAACGTATGAACATCCACAGGATTCTTATCACTGAGAAGAGAAAGAGAAACATGTGAATTTGACGCGTCCTCACATGGTCACTATTTTCAAGCTCATTACAAGCCTGAACATAGTTGGTAGAATCAGCACAAATCAAATGTTGTTTTCTCCAGAATGCAAAGTTTTACAGTCCATAAACCTGTGTAGGATACTTATACCAAAGAAGTGCACGTGCTACACATGACTTCCCAAAGAAGTGCACATGCTACATATGACTGTCAGTCCTCTTCACATGGTTCACTATTTTGGAAGGGAACGACATGCATGAAAATGTTTCATGGAAACCCCATAAAACAAGTGTGATTTCCTCCTGAACACAAAGAGTTACAATATAGAAACTTCTGTACGATACTTATCCGAAAGAAGTACACTTGCAACATTTAAATCACGTGGTTCACTATTTTATAAATTCATGGCCTGTGTGAACATGTGCCATTCAAATGTCACAAAACAAGTATGATTTTTGCCTGAACACAAATGTTATAGTATAGGAAGGTCTCTAGGATACTCATCCCTAAGAAGTATAATTCCAACATTTGACTCTGAATCCTCCTCACTTGGTTCACTATTTTGGAAAATCATGGCCTGCATGAACATGTTATATGCCAATGTCGCAAAACAAGTGTGATGTTCACCTGAACACAAACTGTAACACTATAGAATCTTCTGTAGGATACTTATCCCTAAGAAGTGGACCCCCAACATTTGACTCTCAGTCCTTCTCACTTGGTTCACTATTTTGGAAAATCAAGGCTTGTGTGAACATATTCCATGAAAACAACACAAAACCAGTGTGAATTTCTCCTGAACATAAAAACTTACAACGTATGAACATCTACAGGATTCTTATCACTGAGAAGAGAAAGTGAAACATGTGAATTTGACGCGTCCTCACTTGGTCACTATTTTCAAGCACATTACAAGCCTGAACGTAGTTGGTAGAATCAGCACAAAACAAATGTAGTTTTCTCCAGAACACAAAGGTTTACAGTCTAGAAACCTGTGTAGGATACTTATCCCAAAGAGGTGCACATGCTGCACATGACTTCACAAAGAAGAGCACATGCTACATATGACTGTGAGTCCTCTTCACTTGGTTCACTATTTTGAAAGGGAACAACATGCATGAACATGTTTCATGGAAATGTCGTAAAACAAGTGTGATTTCCTCCTGAACACAAAGAGTTACAATATAGAAACTTCTGTACGATACTTATCCGAAAGAAGTACACGTGCAACATTTAAATCACGTGGTTCACTATTTTATAAAATCATGGCCTGTGTGAACATGTGCCATTCAAATGTCACAAAACAAGTATGATTTTCGCCTGAAGACAAATGGTACAGTATAGGAACTTCTCTAGGATCCTTATCACTAAGAAGTGAAATTCCAACAATTGACTCTAAATTCTCCTCACTTGGTTCACTATTTTGGAAAATCATGGCCTGCGTGAACATGTTATAAGCCAATGTCGCAAAACAAGTAAGATCTTCTCCTGAACACAACATGTAACACTACAGAAATTTCTGTAGGATACTTATCCCTCAGAAGTGGACCACCAACAGTTGACTCTCAGTGCTCCTCACTTGGTTCAATATTTTGGAAAATCAAGCCTGCGTGAACATATTCCATGTCACAAAACCAGTGTGAATTTCTCCTGAACATAAAAAGTTACAATGTATGAATGTCTACAGTATTCTTATCACTGAGAAAAGAAAGTGAAACATGTGAATTTGACGTGTCCTCACTTGGTCACTCTTTTAAAGCTCATGACAAGCCTGAATATAGTTGGGAGAATCAGCACAAAACAAATGTCGTTTTCTCCAGAATACAAAGTTTCACAGTCTAGAAACCTGTGTAGGATACTTATCCCAAAGAAGTGCACATGCTACATATGACTTCCCAAAGAAGTGAACATGCTACATATGACTGTGAGTCCTCTTCACTTGGTTCACTATTTTGGAAGGGAACGATATGCATGAACATGTTTCATGGAAACGTCGTAAAACAAGTGTGATTTCCTCCTGAACACAAAGAGTTGCAATATAGAAACTTCTGTGTGATACTTATCCTTAATAAGTGCACTTGCGACATTTAACTCACTTGGTTCACTATTTTGTAAAATCATGGCCTGTGTGAACATGTGCCATTCAAATGTCATAAAACAAGTATGATTAAAAAGTAACCATTTTGCAAATGTGTGAGAGACCCCTCCCTTAGTATGGTTTCCCACTTTTATTACATCTACCTTTGAATGTGCTGTTATTACAAGACTCTAACAGCTTTTTGTCTCTGGCCAGGGGCTAACATACAATGCCCACCAGGATGGAGTGAAGGGCATTGCAGGAGCAGCAAAACTGCAAAAGAAAATGAACAAACCACAATCCAGAACTTCAGAGACTCTATATCAACCACCTAAAACTAGGCCAGCTTAGTCATTCCCCATCTTGAAGCTCAGGGAAATTTGCAGAAGAGGGGGCGCTAAGAGTGTAAGAGCTAAAGGATGGGAGGAGCAATGATATATAAGATACTCTATACTAGTTAGGGCTGAAGCAATCATAATTGCACTTTGCATGCCCTGCGCATTGTCCAACCCACTGTGGACCTCACAAAGTCTAGCATCTGCTAAAGGCACCAAGAGCCTTGTAGGTAAAGAATTGGCAGACACAGCAGTGTTCCTACACCTAAGGCGAACACGGGAAAGTGTTCAGGGAAAGGCCACTGGGTCCTTGTACTTCATCGGAGAGGAGGGCCCAGAGGAAAATCAGACATGCACAAGAAAGGACTCCTTGGGAATTGGGGCGGGAGGCATTGGGGGATGGAGAGGGAGAGGGGTTGGGAAGGGATAGCAGGGGGTACGGGGGGAGGAGGAGGAAGGGAGGGAACTGGTCAACCTAATAAGTTTGTATGAGCTGAAATAAAAAAAAAAGAAGATCCACCTATGTATAGTGAACCCAAAGGAATCAAATCAATAAAGTTAAGTTCTCTCAGAAGATCTAAAAAAAAAAAAAAAAAAAAAACTATGATTTTCGCCTGAACACAAATGTTACAGTATAGGAACTTCTCTAGGATACTTATCCCTAAGAGGTGAAATTCCAATATTTGAGTTTGAATCCTCTGCACGTGGTTCACTATTTTGGAAAATCATGGCCTGCGTGAACATGTGATATGCCAATGTCGCAAAACAAGTATGATCTTCTCCTGAACACAAAGTGTAACACTATAGAATCTTCTGTAGGATACTTATCCCTAAGAAGTGCACCTCCAACATTTGACTCTCAGTCCTCCTCACTTGATTCACTATTTTGGAAAATCAAGTCCTGCGTGG
This sequence comes from Typhlomys cinereus, assembly GCA_023101885.1. NCBI lineage: Eukaryota > Metazoa > Chordata > Mammalia > Rodentia > Platacanthomyidae > Typhlomys > Typhlomys cinereus. Next base: position 844,284 of record JALPQD010000666.1, read on the forward strand.
ACATATTCCATGAAATTGTCACAAAACCAGTGTGAATTTCTCATGAACATAAAAAGTTACAACATATGAACATCTATAGGATTCTTATCACTGAGAAAAGAAAGTGAAACATGTGAATTTGACGCGTCCTCACTTGGTCACTGTTTTCAAGCTCATTACAAGCCAGAACATAATTGGGAGAATCAGCACAAAACAAATGTTGTTTTCTCCAGAATACAAAGTATTACAGTCTAGAAACCTGTGTAGGATACTTATCCAAAGAAGTGCACATGCTACACATGACTTCCCAAAGAAGTGCAAATGCTACACATGACGGTGAGTCCTCTTCACTTGGTTCACAATTTTGGAAGGGAATGACATGCATGAACATGTTTCATGGAAATATCGTAAAACAAGTGTGATTTCTTCCTAAACACAAAGAGTTACAATATAGAAACTTCTGTACAATACTTATCCTAAAGGAGTGAACTTGCAACATTTAACTCAGAGTCCTCCTCACTTGGTTCACTATTTTGTAAAATCATGGCCTGTGTGAACATGTGCCATTCAAATATCACAAAACAAGTATGATTTTCGCCTGAACACAAATGTTACATTATAGGAACATCTCTAGGATACTTATTTCTAAGAAGTGTAATTCCAACATTTGACTCTGAATCCTCCACACTTGGTTCACTAGTTTGGAAAATCATGGCCTGAGTGAACATGTTATATGCCAATGTCGCAAAACAAGTATGATTTTCTCCTGAACACAAAGTGTAACACTATAGAATCTTCTGTAGGATACTTAACCCTAAGAAGTGCACCTCCAATATTTGACTCTCAGTCCTCCTCACTTGGTTCACTATTTTGGAAAATCAAGGCCTGCGTGGACATATTCCATGAAATTGTCACAAAACCATTGTGAATTTCTCCTAAACATAAAAAGTTACAGTGTATGAACATCTACAGGATTCTTATCACTGAGAAGAGAAAGTGAAACATGTGAATTTGGTGCATCCTCACTTGGTCACTATTTTCAAGCTTATTACAAGCCTGAACATAGTTGTAGAATCAGCACAAAACAAATGTTGTTTTCTCCAGAATACAAAGTTTTACAGTCTAGAAACCTGTGTAGGATACTTATCCCAAAGAAGTGCACATGCTACACATGACTTCCCAAAGAAGAGCACATGCTACATATGACTGCGAGTCCTCTTCACTTGGTTCACTATATTTTAAAGGAACGACATGCATGAACATTTTTCATGGAAATGTCATAAAACAAGTGTGATTTCCTCCTAAACAAAAAGAGTTACAATATAGAAACTTCTGTTCGATACTAATCCTAAAGAAGTGCACTTGCAACATTTAACTGAGAGTCCTCCTCACTTGGTTCAGCATTTTAGAAAATCATGGCCTGCGTGAACATGTTACATGCCAATGTCGCAAAACAAGTATGATCCTCTCCTGAACACAACGTGTAACACTATAGAATCTTCTGTAGGGTACTTATCCTTCAGAAGTGCACCACAAACTTTGACTTGGTTTACTATTTTGGAAAATCATGGCCTGTGTTGTGGGACTTTCAGATAGGCTTCCCTTCCTGCCAGCACCTTGCCCTCCCCCCAAGCGCATTCTGGAATGTGGGACTTTCAGATAGGCTTCCCTCCCCCCAGCACATAGTTCTCTGCCCGCGCGCATCCTAAAACTTACCTCTGGCGCCAGTCCAAAGGCGCCAACCATGTTATGCGATCTCGGGTGGGACTTGCCATTCCGCCCTCCACCCTGGGCGGTACGGGAACTGCCCAGAGACTCCACTATCAGCAAAAGAACATTTGGTGGTCAGCTTTATCACCCCATAACTCAACTGCCCAGAGACACCACTATCAACAAAAGAACATTTGGTGGTTAACTTAATTGTGTGCTGGGTTCCCATAGAGTTTGCTGTGACTGCTTTCATTATAAAAACCCTACCCCGATCTCAGTTGGGGCCGCTCCTTCCTAGCTTGCGAGAAGGACGGTCCTGGCAGCCAGATTAAACTTGCTTTATGCCTCTTGCAGCAATCGCTCGGTCTTCGTGGTTCTTTCCGGGGTCTGGGTGGATGAAAAAGGGACTTCGGTTCCAACAGCGTGACCATGTTATATGACAATGTCGCAAAACAAGTATGATCTTCTCCTGAACATAACGTTTAACACTGTAGAATCTTCTGTAGGATACTTATCGCTCAGAAGTGCACCTCCAACATTTGACTCTCAGTCCTCTTCACTTAGTTCACTATTTTGAAAAATTAAGGCCTGCGTGAACATATTCCATGAAAACGTCACAAAACCAGTGTGAATTTCTCCGGAACATAAAAAGTTACAATGTATGAACATCTACACTATTTTTATCACTGAGAAATGAAAGTGAAACGTGAATTTGACGCATCCTCACTTGGTCACTATTTTCAAGCTCATTACAAGCCTGAACATAGTTGGTAGAATCAGCACAAAACAAATGTTGTTTTCTCCAGAATACAAAGCTTTACAGTCTAGAAAGCTGTGTAGGATACTTATCCCAAAGAAGTGCACATGCTTCATGTGATATCCCAAAGAAGTGCACATGCTACATATGACTGTGAGTCCTCTTCACTTGGTTCACTATTTTGGAAGAGAACGACATGCATGCATATGTTTCATGGAAACGTCGAAAAACAAGTGTTATTTCCTCCTAAACACACAGAGTTATAATACAGAAACTTCTGTTCGATACTTATCCTAAAGGAGTGCACTTGTAACATTTAACTCAGAGTCCTCCTCACTTGGTTCACTATTTTGTAAAGTCATGGCCTGTGTGAACATGTACCATTCAAATGGCAAAAAACAAGTATGAGTTTCGCCTGAACACAAATGTTACAGTGTAGGAACTTCTCTAGGATACTTCTCCCTAAGAAGTGAAATTCCAACATTTGACTCCGAATCCTCCGCAGTTGGTTCACTATTTTGGAAAATCATGGCCTGCGTGAACATGTTATATGCCAATGCGGCAAAACAAGTATGATCTTCTCCTGAACACAAAGTGTAACACTATAGAATCTTCTGTAGGATACTTATCCCTAATAAGTGCACCTTCAACATTTGACTCTCAGTCCTCCTCACTTTGTTCACTACTTTGGAAAATCAAGGAATGCATGAACATATTCCATGAAAACGGCACAACCAGTGTGAATTTTTCCTGAACATAAAAAGTTACAACATATGAACATCTACAGGATTCTTATCACTGAGAAGAGAATGTGAAACATGTGAATTTGACGCGTCCTCGCTTAACCACTATTTTCAACCTCATTACAAGCCTGAAAATATTTGGTAGAATCAGCACAAAACAAATGTTGTTTTCTCCAGAACAAAGTTTTACAATCTAGAAACCTGTGTAGGATACTTATTCCAAAGAAGTGCACATGTTACACGTGACTTCAGAAAGAAGAGCACATGCTACATATGACTGTGAGTCCTCTTCACTTGGTTCACTATTTTGGAAGGGAACGACATGCATGCATATGTTTCATGGAAACGTCGAAAAACAAGTGTTATTTCCTCCTAAACACACAGAGTTATAATATAGAAACTTCTGTTCGATACTTATCCTAAAGGAGTGCACTTGTAACATTTAACTCAGAGTCCTCCTCACTTGGTTCAGTATTTTAGAAAATCATGGACTGTGTGAACATGTTACATGCCAATGTCGCAAAAAAAATTATGATCATCTCCTGAACAAAAAGTGTAACACTATAGAATCTTCTGTAGGATACTTATCCCTCAGAAGTGCACCTCCAACATTTGACTATCAGTCCTCCTCACTTGGTTCACTATTTTGGAAGATCAAGGCCTGCGTGAACATATTCCATGAAAACGTCACAAAACCAGTGTGAATTTCTCCTGAACATAAAAAGTTACAATGTATGAACATCTACAGGATTCTTATCACTGAGAAGAGAAAGTAAAACATGTGAATTTGACACATCCTCATTTGGTCACTATTATCAAGGTCATTACAAGCCTGAACATAGTTGGTAGAATCAGCACAAAACAAATGTTGTTTTCTCCAGAATACAAAGTATTACAGTCTAGAAACCTGTGTAGGATACTTATCCAAAGAAGTGCACATGCTACACATGATTTCCCAAAGAATAGCACATGCTACATATGACTGTGAGTCCTCTTCACTTGGTTCACTATTTCGGAAGGGAACGACATGCATGCATATCTTTCATGGAAACGTCGAAAAACAAGTGTGATTTCCTCCTGAACACAAAGAGTTACAATATAGAAACTTCTGTTCGATACTTATCCTAAAGGAGTGCACTTGCAACATTTAACTCAGAGTCTCCTCACTTGGTTCACTATTTTGTAAAATCATGGCCTGTGTGAATATGTGCCATTTAAATGATACAGAACAAGTATGATTTTTGCCTGAATACCAATTTTATAGTATAGGAACTTCTCTAGGATACTTTGCCCTAAGAAGCGAAATTCCAACATTTGACTCTGAATCCTCTGCACTTGGTTCAGTATTTTGGAAAATCATGGCCTGCGTGACCATGTTATATGACAATGTCGCAAAACAAGTATGATCTTCTCCTGAACACAACGTTTAACACTATAGAATTTTCTGTTTGATACTTATCCCTCAGAAGTGCACCACCAACGTTTGACTCTCAGTCTTCCTCACTTGGTTCACTATTTTGGAAAATCAAGGCCAGCATGAACATATTCTATGAAAATGTCACAAAACCAGTGTGAATTACTCCTCAACATAAAAAGTTACAGTGTAAGAACATCTACAGGATTCTTGTCACTGAGAAGAGAAAGTGAAACATGTGAATTTGATGCGTCCTTACTTGGTCACTATTTTCAAGCTCATTACAAGCCTGAACATAGTTGGTAGAATCAGCACAAAACAAACTTTGTTTTCTCCAGAATACAAAGTTTTACAGTCTAGAAAGCTGTGTAGGATACTTATCCCAAAGAAGTGCACATGCTACACATGACTTCACAAAGAAGTGCACATGCTACATATGACTGTGAGTCCTCTTCACTGGTTCACGATTTTGGAAGGGAACGACATGCATGCATATGTTTCATGGAAACGTCGAAAAACAAGTGTTATTTCTTCCTAAACACACAGCGTTATAATATAGAAACTTCTGTTCGATACTTATCCTAAAGGAGTGCACTTGTAACATTTAACTCTGAGTCCTCCTCACTTGGTTCACTATTTTGGAAAATCATGGCCTGCGTGAACATGTGCCATGCAAATGTCACAAAACGAGTATGATTTTCTTCTGAATGCAAATGTTACAGTATACAAGCTTCTGTAGGATACTTGTCCCTAAGAGGTGCGCTCCCAGCATTTGACTCTGAATCCTCCGCCCTTGGTTCACTATTTTGGAAAATCATGGCCTGCGTGAACATGTTCCATGCAAATGTCACAAAACAAGGATGATTTTCTCCTGAACGCAAATGTTACAGTGTAGAAACGTCTCTAGGATACTTATCCCCAAGAAGTGCACTTAATACATTTGATTCTGAATCCTCTGCACTTGGTTCACTATTTGGGAAATCAACTCTGCATGAATAGTTTCCATGGAAATGTCGCAAAACAAGTGTGATTTTCTGCAGAACACAAAGAGGTACAGTATCGAAACTTCTGTAAGATACTTACCACTAAGAAGTGCACTTGCAACATTTGACTCTGCGTTCTCCTCTCTTGGTTCACTATTTTGGAAAATCATAGCCTGCTTGAACATGTTCCATGGAAACATTGCAAAGCAAGTGTGATACTCTCCTGAACACAAAGAATTACAGTATAGAAACTTTTGTGGGATACTTACCGCTAAGAAGAGCACTTGCAACATTTGACTCTGAGTCCTTCTCTCTTGGTTCACTATTTTGGAATATCATGGCTTGCGTGTAAATGTACCATTGACTGTTGGACAACAAGTGTGACTTTCTCCTGATCACAAAGAGTTACAGTATAGAAACTTCTGTAGGATACGTATCCCACCTAGTGCACTTGCAACATTTGACTCTGAGTCATCCTCACTTGGTTAACTCTTTTGGAAAAATCATGGCTTGCTTCAACATGTTCCATGGAAATGCGGCACAACAACTGTTATTTTCTCCTGAACACAGAGTTACAGTATAGGAACTTCCAAAGCATACTTACCGGTAAGAAGTGCACGTGCAATATTTGACTCTGAACCCTCCTCACTTGGTTCACTATTTTGGAAAACTATGGCCTGTGTGAACATGTTATATGCAAATGTCGCAAAACAAGTGTGATTTACTCCTGAACAAAAAGTGTTACAATATAAAATCTAATGTAGGATACTTATCCCTACGAAGTGCATTTCCAACATTTGACTCTCAGTCTTCCTCACTAGGTTCACTCCTTTGGGAACTCAAGCCCGGCGTGAACATATTCCATGAAAATGTCACAAAACCAGTGTGATTTTCTCCTTAACATAAAAAGTTACAACGAATGAACAACTACAGGATTCTAATCACTGAGAAGTGAAAGTGAAACATGTGAATTTGACGCTTATTCACTTGGTCACTATTTTAAAGCTCATTTTAGGCCTGAACATAGTGGGTAGAAACAGCACAAAACGAATGTTGTTTTCTCCAGAACACAAAGTTTTACCATCTAGAAACCTGTGTAGGATACTTATCCCAAAGAAGTGCACATGCTATATATGACCGTGAGTCCTCTTCACTTGGTTCACGATTTTGGAAGGGAATGACATGCATGAACATGTTTCATGGAAACGTTGTACAACAAGTGTGATTTCCTCCTGAACACAAAGAGTTACAGTATAGAAACTTCTGTACGACACTTACTCTAAAGAAGTACAGCTTGCAACATTTGACTCAGAGTCCTCCTCACTTGGTTCACTATTTTGGAAAATCATGGCCTGCGTGAACATGTGCAATGCAAATGTCACAAAACATGGATGATTTTCTCCTGAACGCATATGTTACAGTGTAGAAACTTCTCTAGGATACCTATCCCCAAAAAGTGCACTTCCTACATTTGATCCTGAATCCTCTGCACTTGGTTGACTATTTTGGAAATCATCTCCTGCATGAATAGGGTCCATGGAAACGTCGCAAAACAAGTGTGATTTTCTGCAGAAGACAAAGAGGTACAGTATCGAAACTTCTGTAGGATACTAACCACTAAGAGGTGCACTTCCAACATTTGACTCTGAGTCCTCCTCACTTGGTTCACTATTTTGGAAAATCAAGGCCTGCGTGAACATATTCCATGAAAACGTCACAAAACCAGTGTGAATTTCTCCTGAACATAAAAAGTTACAACGTATGAACATCTACAATTTTCTTATCACTGAGAAGAGAAAGTGAAACATGTGAATTTGACGCGTCCTCACATAGTCACTATTTTCAAGCTAATTACAAGCCTGAACATAGTTGGTAGAATCAGCACAAAACAAATGTTGTTTTCTCCAGAATACAAAGTTTTACAGTCTAGAAAGCTGTGTAGGATACTTATCCCAAAGAAGTGCACATGCTACACATGACTTTACAAAGAAGTGTACATGCTACATATGACTGTAAGTCCTCTTCACTTGGTTCACTATTTTGGAAGGGAACCACATGCATGAACATGTTTCATGGAAATGTCGTAAACAAAGTGAGATTTCCTCCTGAACAGAAAGATTTACAATATAGAAACTTCTGTACGATACTTATTCTAAAGAAGTGCACTTGAAACATTTAATTCAGAGTCCTACTCACTTGGTTCTCTATTTTGTAAAATCATGGCCAGTGTGAACATGTGCCATTCAAATGTCACAAAACAAGTATAATTTATGCCTGAACACAAATGTTACAGTATAGGAACTTCTCTAGGATACTTATCCATAAGAAGTGAAATTCCAACATTTGACTCTGAATGCTCTGCACTTGGTTCACTCTTTTGGAAAATCATGGCCTGCGTGAACATGTATATGCGAATGTCGCAAAGCAAGTATGATCTTCTCCTGAACACAAAGTGTAACACTACAGAATCTTCTGCAGTATACTTATCCCTGAGAAGTGCACCTCCAACTTTTGACTCTGAGTCCTCCTCACTTGCTTCACTATGTTGGAAAATCATTGCCTGCGTGAAAATGTTGAATGTAAACATTCCAAAACAAGTGTGATTCTCTCCTGAACACAAAGAATGACAGTATAGAAACTTTTGTGGGATACTTACCGCTAAGAAGAGCACTTCCAACATTTGACTCTGAGTCCTCCTCACTTGGTTCACTGTTTTGCAAAATCATAGCCTGCGTGAACATGTTCCAGGGAAACATTGCAAAACAAGTGTGATACTCTCCTGAACACAAAGAATGACAGTATGGAAACTTTGTTGGGATACTTACCGCTAAGAAAAAGAGCACTTGCAACATTTGACTCTGAATCATTCTCTCTTGGTTCACTATTTTGGAATATCATGGCTTGCGTGTAAATGTTCCATTGACTGTCGCACAACAAGTGTGACTTTCTCCTGATCACAAAGAGTTACAGGATAGAAACTTCTGTAGGATACGTATCCCAACGAAGTTCACTTGCAACATTTGACTCTGAGTCTACCTCACTTGGTTAACTATTTCGGAAAAATCATGGCCTGCTTCAACATGTTCCATGGAAATGTGGTATGACAACTTTTATTTTCTCCAGACACAAAGAGTTACAGTATAGGAACTTCCATAGGACACTTACCGGTAAGAAGTGCATGTGCAATATTTGACTCTGAATCCTCCTCACTTGGTTCACTATTTTCGAACATCATGGCCTGAGTGAACATGTTATATGAAAAAGTCGCAAAAAAAGTGTGCTCTTGTTGTGCACATGGACATGTTCCATGGAAATGTGGTATGACAACTTTTATTTTCTCCAGACACAAAGAGTTACAGTATAGGAACTTCCATAGGACACTTACCGGTAAGAAGTGCATGTGCAATATTTGACTCTGAATCCTCCTCACTTGGTTCACTATTTTCGAACATCATGGCCTGAGTGAACATGTTATATGAAAAAGTCGCAAAAAAAGTGTGCTCTTGTTGTGCACACAAAGTGTTACAGTATAGAATCTTCTGTAGGATACTTTCCCCTAAGAAGTGCACTTCCAACATTTGACTTCTCAGTCCTCCTCACTTGGTTCACCATTTTGGAAAATCAAGGCCTTCTTGAATACATATCATGAAAATGTCACAAAACCAGTGTGATTTTCTCCTGAACATAAAAAGTTATGACGTATGAACATCTAAAGGATTGTTATCACTGAGAAGTGAAAGTGAAACATGTGAATTTGACGCTTCCTCTCTTGGTCACTATTTTCAAGCTCATTACAATCCTGGACATAGTTGGTAGAATCAGCATAAAACGAATGTTGTTTTCTCCAGAACACAAAGTTTTAGCGTCTAGAAACCTGTGTAGGATACTTGTCCCAAAGAAGTGCACATGCTACATATGACTTTGAGTCCTCTTCACTTGGTTCACGATTTTGGAAGGGAATGTCATGCACGAACATGTTTCATGGAAACGTCATACAACAAGTTTCATTTCCTCCGGAACACAAAGAGTTACCGTATAGAAACTTCTGTATGACACTTTTCTTACAAAAGTGCACGTGCAACATTTGACTCAGAGTCCTGCTCACTTGGTTCACTATTTTGTAAAATCATGGCCTATGTGAACATGAGCCATGCAAATGTCACAAAACAAGTATGGTTTTCTCCTGAATGCAACTGTTACAGTATACATACTTCTGTAGGATACTTCTCCCTAAGAGGTGCACTTCCTTCATTTCACTCTGAATCCTCCTAACTTGTTTCACTATTTTGGAAATTCTTGGCCTGCGGGAGCATGTTCCATGAAAACGTCACAAAACCAGTGTGATTTCCTCCTGAAAATAAAAAGTTACTTCGTATGAACATCTACAGGATTCTTATCACTGAGAACTGAAAGTGAAACATGAGAATTTGATGCTTCCGCACTTGGTGACTATTTTCAAGCTCATTAGAGGCCTGAACATAGTTGGTAGAATCAGCACAAAACGAATGTTGTTTTCTCTAGAACACAAAGTTTTACCGTCTAGAAACGTGTGTAGGATACTTGTTCCAAAGAAGTGCACATGCTGCATATGACTGTGAGTCCTCTTTTTGGTTCCCGATTTTGGAAGGGAATGACATGCATGAACATGTTTCATGGAAACGTCGTACAAAAAGTGTGATTTCCTCCTGAACACAAAGATTTTCTGTATAGAAACTTCTGTAAGTCACTTATCCTAAAGAAGTGCACTTGCAAGATTTGACTCAGAGTCCTGCTCACTTGGTTCACTATTTTGTAAAATCATGGCCTGTGTGAACATGTGCCATGCAAATGTCTCAAAACAAGTATGATTTTCTCCTGAACTTAAATATTACAGTATAGAAACTTCTGTAGGATACTTCTCCCTAAGCTGTGCACTTCCAGCATTTGACTCTGAATCCTCCTCACTTGGTTCACTATTTTGGACATTCATGGCCTGCGTGAATATGTGCCATGCAAATGTCACAAAACAAGTATGATTTTCTCTGGAGCGCAAATGTTACAGTGTAGAAACTTCTTTAGGATACTTATCCGCAAGAAGTGCACATCCTACATTTAATTCTGAATCCTACGCAATTGGTTCACTATTTTGGAAATGATCTCCTGCATGAATAGGTTCCATGGAAACGTCGCAAAACAAGTGTGATTTTCTGCAGAACACAAAGAGGTAGAGTATCGAAACTTATGTAGGATACTTACCACTAAGAAGTGCACTTCCAATATTTGACTCTGAGTCCTCCTCCCCTGAACACAAAGAATTACAGTACTAAAACTTTTGTGGGATATTTAGCCCTAAGAAGAGCACTTGCAACATTTGACTCTGAATAATTCTCTCTTGGTTCACTATTTTGGAATATCATGGCTTGCATGTAAATGTTCCATTGACTGTCGCACAGCAAATGTGACTTTCTCCTGATCACAAAGAGTTACAGTAAAGAAACTTCTGTAGTTTACGTATACCAACGAAGTGCACTTGCATCATTTGTCTCTGAGTCTACCTCACTTCGTTAACTATTTTGGAAAAATCATAGCCTGCTTCAACATGTTCCATGGAAATGGGGCACAACAACTGTTATTTTCTCCTGACACAAAGAGTTACAGTATAGGAACTTCCGTATTACACTTACCGGTAAGAAGTGCACGTGCAATATTTGACTCTGAACCCTCCTCACTTGGTTCACCATTTTGGAAAATCAAGGCCTGCGTGAACATATTCCTTGAAAACGTCACAAAACTAGTGTGATTTTCTACTGAACATGAAAAGTTACAACGTATGTAGGGGAACAATTGGAAGCATTCCCACTTCGATCAGGAACTATACAAGGCTGTCCTTGTATTCAATATTGTACTTGAAGTCTTAGCTGAAGCCATAAGGCAGTAAAGGAACAGAAGAGGGATTCAAATTGGCAAGGAAGAAGTCAAACTATCCCTATTTGCAGATGACATGATATTATACCTGAGGGATCCCAGAAACTCCACCAGGAAGCTCCTGGAACTAATTGAGAAGTTCAGCAGGGTGGCAGGATACAAAATAAATGCATAAAAATCAGAGGCCTTCCTATATGCCCATAATGAAAGAAGTGAAAAAGCCTTGAGAGAAACCATCCCATTCACTATAGCCCCTAAAAAAATGAAATACCTTGGTATAAACCTAACCAAGGAGGTAAAAGACCTTTAGAATGAAAACTTTAAAACCCTAAAGAAAGAAATAGCAAAAGACACCAAAAGGTGGAAAGAACTCCCATGTTCCTGGATTGGCAGAATCAACATCGTAAAAATGACCATCCTACCAAAGGCAATATACAGATTCAATGCTATACCAATTAAAATCCCAACGCAATTCTTTAAAGAAGTTGACCAAACAATCTCAAAATTCATATGGAGACACAAAAGACCCAGGATAGCAAAAACAATCCTGTTTAACAAAAACAGTGCTGGAGGTATTACCATACCGAACCTTAGTCTATATTACAAATCCATAGTTATAAAAACAGCCTGGTACTGGCTCCAAAATAGACACAGAGATCAATGGATAAGGGTTGAAGACCCAGATATAAGCCCACAAAAATACAGCCATTTGGTATTTGACAAAGGGGCCCAAAGAATCCAATGGAAAAAGAACAGCATCTTCAACAAATGGTGCTGGCAAAACTGGATCTCCACATGCAGAAGATTAAAGCTGGACCCGTACTTGTCACCCTGTACAAGACTTAATTCCAAATGGATCAAGGACTTTGATATCAGGCCAGAGACTATAAAAACCATAGTTGAAAGGATAGGGACCTCCCTCGAGCTGATTGCGCTAGGCCAACATTTCCTAAACAGACATCCAATGGCACAGTCACTGCTACCAACCCTCAACAGTTGGGATCTTGTGAAATTAAAGAGCTTCTGTTTAGATAAAGAGATCGTAACACAAGCTCAAAGGCAACCCACAAAATGGGAGAAAATCTTCACTAACCACATATCTGATAGAGCTCTACCATCCAGAGTGCACAAAGAACTTAGAAAAATAAACACCAAGGAAACAAATGGCCCAATTAAGAAATGGGCCCTGGTACTTAAAAGAAACTTAACTATGGATGAAATTAAAATGTCTAATAAATATCTGAAAAAATGTTCCACTTCCTTAGCCATCAGGGAAATGCAAATCAAAACTTCCCTGAGATATCATCTCACCCCGGTCAGGATGGCAAAAATCCACAACACAAACAACAACAAATGCTGGAGAGTATGTGGAGAGAGGGAAACTCTCCTACATTGCTGGTGGGAATGCAGGCCCATACAGCCACTCTGGCGAGCCGTCTGGAGATTCTTAAAGAAAATAAAGATTGAAATGCCATATGACCCTGTGATTCTACTTTTGGGTATAACCCCCCATACAGCAGAGGTTCACCTCGATAGCACAAGCACGACCATGTTCATAGCAGCACTGTTTACAATAGCAAAGTCATGGAATCAGCCCAAATGTCCCACAGTTGACGAGTGTATAAGGAAACTGTGGTACATCTATACAATGGAGTACTACTCAACCATCAAAAATGATGAATTACTGGAATTTGCCGGGAAATGGATGTCATTAGAAACAATTATATTAAGTGAAGTATCCCAGACCCAGAAAATTAAGTGCCGTATGTACTCCCTAATAGGTGGGTCCTAATACCAAACCCACCCAGCCCATCTTGAGACACTCATAGGTAAATCTATGTATTACCTACAGTAATTGCAAGGATTATGAACCGGAGGAATGGGGTTGGAGGGCCACACCAGAAACAAGGAGAGAAGTGACCATTTTACAGTAGAGAAAATAGGCCTCCATCAAGGATTGTAAGAAAGTAATGTGACACCTAGTTAAGTTCACAATTCGTTCCTGATCATTTACAACTAAGGGGGTATGAACTCACCAGAAGGGGAGGGCATAGTCTGGCAGATTAAAAAGTAACCATTTTGAAAATGGGTGATGGACCCCTCCCATTGCCTAAGGCCATATCACTCTGTGATTCCAATTTTGGGTATAAGTATTACATCTACCCTTGAATGTGCTCTTATAATAAGACTCCAGTTTAATAGCTTTCTGTCTCTGACCAGGGGGTGACATAGAGTGCCCATCATGATGGAGTGAAGGGCATTACAGGAGCAACAAAACTGCAAAAGAAAATCAAGGAACCACAACCCAGAACTTCAGAGACTCTATATCAACCACACAGGCCAGACTAATCTCTCCCCATCCACAAGCTCAGGAACATTTGTGGAAGAGGGGGCAAGGTAAGAACAAAAGGATGGGAGGAGCAATGATTTGCAAGATACTCCACACAAGTTAGGGCCGAAGCAATCATAATTGGACATTGTATGCCCGGCGCAATGTCCAACACACTATTGACCTCACAAAGTCTAGCATCTGCTAAAGGCACCAAGATCCTTGGAGGCAAGGGATTGACAGCCACAGTAGTGTTCCTATGCTTAAGGGGAATACAGGAAGGGGTTCAGGGAAATGCCACTGGGTCCTTGTATGTCATCAGAGAGGAGGGCCCAGAGGAGAGGCAGGCATGCACAAAAAAGGACTCTGGGATTCGGAGCAGGAGGCACGGGGGGATGAGGCGGGAGGGGTTAGGGGAGGGAGAGTAGGAGGCTCGGGGGGAGGAGGAGGGAGGGAGGGAACTGGTGTACCTATTAAGTATGTATGAGTTGAAATAATAATAAAAAAGTATTGTATAAAAAAGTTGCAACGTATGAACATCTACAGGACTCTTATCACTGAGAAGTGAAAGTGAAACATGTGAATTTGAGGCTTACTCACTTGGTCACTATTTTCAAGCTCATTACAGGCCTGGACATATTTGGTAGAATCAGCACAAAACGAATGTTGTTTTCTCCAGAACACAAAGTTTTACAGTCTAGAAACCTGTGTAGGATACTTGTCCCAAAGAAGTGCACATGCTACATATGACTGTGAGTCCTCTTCACTTGGTTCACGATTTTGGACGGGAATGACATGCATGAACATGTTTCATGGAAACGTCATACAACGAGTGTGATTTCCTCCTGAACACAAAGAGTTACAGTATATAAACTTCTGTATGACACTTTTCCTAAAGAAGTGTACTTGCAAGATTTGACTCAGAGTCCTCCTCACTTGGTTCACTATTTTGTAAAATCATGACCTGTGTGAACATGTGCCATGGAAATGTCACAAAACAAGTATGATTTTCTCCTGCACGCAAATGTTACAGTATACTAACTTCTGTAGGATACTTATCCCTAAGAGGTGCACTTCCACCATTTCACTGTGAATCCTCCTCACTTGGTTCACTATTTTGGACATTTATGGCGTGTGTGAACATGCTCCATGGAAATGTCACAAAATAAGGATGATTTTCTCCTGAACGCAAATGTTACAGTGTAGAAACTTCTGTCGGATACTTATCCCTACAAAGTGCACTTGCAACATTTGATTCTGAATCCTCTGCACTTGGTTCACTATTTTGGAAATTCATAGCCTGTGTGAACATGTGCCATGCAAATGTCACAAAACAAGAATGATTTTCTCCTGAATGCAAATGTTACAGTACACAAACTTCTGTAGGGTACTTATCCCTAAGAGGTGCAATTCCAGCATTTGACTCTGAATCCTCCTCACTTGGTTCACTATTTTGGAAAGTCATAGCCTGCATGAACATGTTCCATGGAAGCATTCCAATACAAGTGTGATACTCTCCTGAACACGAAGAATTACAGTATAGAAACTTTTGTGGGATACTTACCGCTAAGAAGAGCACTTGCAACATTTGACTCTGAGTCCGACACTCTTGGTTCACTATTTTGGAATATCATGGCTTGCGTGTAAATATTCCATTGACTGTGGCACAATTGTGATTTTCTCCTGATCACAAAGAGTTACAGTATAGAAACTTCTGTAGGATAAATATCCCAACGAAGTGCACTTGCAAAATTTGATTCCTCACTTGGTTCACTATTTTGGAAAATCATGGCCTGCGTGAACATTTTATATGCCAATGTTGCAAAAGAAGTATGATCTTCTCCTGAACACAAAGTGTAACACTAAAGACTCTTCTGTATGATACTTATCCCTAAGAAGTGCACCTCCAACATTTGACTCTCAGTCCTCTTCACTTGGTTCACTACTTTGGAAAATCAAGGCCTGCGTGAATATATTCCATGAAAACGTCACAAAACCAGTGTATATTTCTCCTGAACATGAAAATTTACAACGTGTGAACATCTACAGGATTCTTATCACTGAGAAGAGAAAGTGAAACATGTGAATTTGACGCGTGCCACTTGGTCACTATTTTCAAGCTCATTACAAGCCTGAACATAGTTGGTAGAATCAGCACAAAACAAATGTTGTTTTCTCCAGAATACAAAGTTTTACAGTCTAGAAACCTGTGTAGGATACTTATCCCAAAGAAGTGCACATGCTACACATGACTTCCCAAAGAAGTGCACATGCTATATATGACTGTGAGTCCTCTTCACTTGGTTCACTATTTTGGAAGGGAACGACATGCATGAACATATTTCATGGAAACATCATAAAACAAGTGTGATTTCCTCCTGAACACAAAGAGTTACAGTATAGAAATTTCTGTACGATACTTATCCTAAAGAAGTGCACTTGCAACATTTAACTCACTGGGTTCACTATTTTGTAAAATCATTGCCTGTGTGAACATGTGACATACAAATGTCACAGAAGAAGTATGATTTTCCCCTGAACACAAATGATACAGTTTAGGAATTTCTCTAGGATATTTATCCCAAAGAAGTGAAATTCCAACATTTGACTCTGAATCCTCCGCACTTGGTTCACTATTTTGGAAAATCATGGCCTGCGTGAACATGTTATATGCCAATGTCGCAAAACAAGTATGATCTTCTCCTGAACACAAAGTGTAACACTATAGAATCTTCTGTAGAATACTTATCCCTAAGAAGTGCAACTCCAACATTTGACTCTCAGTCCTCCTCACTTGGTTCACTATTTTGGAAAAATCAAGGCCTGAATGAACATAGCCATGAAAACGTCACAAAACCAGTGTGAATTTCTCCTGAACATAAAAATTTACAACGTATGAACATCTACAGGATTCTTAATACTGAGAAGAGAAAGTCAAACATGTGAATTTGATGTGTCCTCACTTGGTCACTATTTTCAAGCTCATTACAAGCCTGAACATAGTTGGTAGAATCAGCACAACAAATGTTGTTTACTCCAGAACACAAAGTTTTACAGTCTAGAAACCTGTTTAGGATACTTATCCCAAAGAAGTGCACATGCTACATATGACTTCCCAAAGAAGAGCACATGCTACATATGACTGCGAGTCCCCTTCACTTGGTTCACTATTTTGGAAGGGAACGACATGCATGAACATGTTTCATGGAAACGTCGTAAAACAAGTGTGATTTCCTCCTGAACACAAAGAGTTACAATATAGAAACTTCTGTATGATACTTATCCTAAAAAAGTGCACTTGCAACATTTAACTCACTTGGTTCACTATTTTGTAAAATCATGGCCAGTGTGAACATGTGCCATTCAAATGTCGCAAAATAAGTATGATTTTTGCCTGAACACAAATGTTACAGTATAGGAATTTCTCTAGGATATTTATCCCAAAGAGGTGAAATTTCAACATTTGCCTCTGAATCCTGAGCACTTGGTTCACTATTTTGGAAAATCATGGCCTGCGCGAACATGTTATATGCCATGTCACAAAACAAGTATGATCTTCTCCTGAACACAAAGTGTAACACTGTAGAATCTTCTGTAGGATACTTATCCCTCGGAAGTGCACCTCCAACTTTTGACTATCAGTCCTCCTCACTTGGTTCACTATTTTGGAAAATCAAGGCCTGCATGAACATAGCCATGAAAACGTCACAAAACCAGTGTGAATTTCTCCTGAACATAAAAATATACAACGTATGAACATCTACAGGATTATTATCACTGAGAAGAGAAAGTGAAACATGTGAATTTTTCGTGTCCTCACTTGGTCACTATTTTCAACCTCATTACAAGCCTGAACATAGTTGGTACAATCAGTACATAAGAAATGTTTTTTTCTCCAGAACACAAAGTTTTACAGTCTAGAAACATGTGTAGGATACTTATACCAAAGAAGTTCACATGCTACACATGACTTCCCAAAGAAAAGCACATGCTACGTATGACTGTGAGTCCTTTTCACTTGTTTCACTACTTTGGAAGAGAACGATATGCATGAACATGTTTCATGGAAACATCGTAAAACAAGTGTGATTTCCTCCTGAACACAAAGATTTGCAATAAAGAAACTTCTGTTCCATACTTATCCTAAAGAAGTGCACTTGCAACATTTAACTCAGAGTCCTCCTCACTTGGTTCACTATTATGGAAAAATCATGGCCTGCTTCAACATGTTCCATAGAAATGTGGCACAACAACTGTTATTTTCTCCTAAACACAAAGAGTTACAATATAGGAAGTTCCGTAGGATAGTTACCGGTAAGTAGTGCACGTGCAATATTTGACTCTGAACCCTCCTCACATGGTTCAATATTTTGGAAAATGGTGGCCTGCGTGAACATGTTATATGCAAATGTCACAAAACAAGTGTGATCTTCTTGTGAACACAAAGTGTTACAGTATAGAATCTGCTGTATGATACTTATCCCTAAGAAGTGCACTTCAAACATTTGACTCTCAGTACTCCTCACTTGGCTCACTCTTTTGGAAAATCATGGCCTGCGTGAATATATTCCATGAAAACGTCACAAAACCAGTGTGATTTCCCCCTAAACATAAAAAGTTACAATGTATGAACATCTACAGGATTCTTATCACTGAGAAGTGAAAGTGAAACATCTGAATTTAATGCGTCCTCACTTGGTCACTATTTTCAAGCTCATTACAGGCCTGAACATAGTTGGTAGAATCAGCACAAAACGAATGTTGTTTTCTCCAGAACACAAAGTTTTACAGTATAGAAACCTGTGTAGGATACTTATCCCAATTAAGTGAACTTGCTACATATGACTGTGATTCCTCTTCACTTGGTCCACGATTTTGGAAGGGAATGACATGCATGAACATGTTTCATGGAAATGTTGTATAACATGTGTGATTTCCTCCTAAACACAAAGAGTTACAGCATAGAAACTTCTGTATGACACTTATCCTAAAGAAGTGCACTTGCAACATTTGACTCTGAATCCTCCTCACTTGGTTCACTTTTTCTGAAAATCATGGCCTGCGTGAACATGTGCCATGCAAATGTCACCAAGCAAGTATGATTTTCTACTGAAAGCAAATGTTACAGTATACAAACTTCTGTAGGGTACTTATCCCTAAGAGGTGCACTTCCAGCATTTGACTCTGAATCCTCCTCACTTGGTTCACTATTTTGGAAATTCATGACCTGCATGAACATGTTCCATGCAAATGTCACAAAACAAGGATGATTTTCTCCTGAACGCAAATGTTACAGTGTAGAAACTTCTGTCGGATACCTATCCCTATGAAGCGCACTGGCAACATTTGATTCTGAATCCTCTGCACTTGGTTCACTATTTTGGAAATTCATAGCCTGTGTGAACATGTGCCATGCTAATGTCACAAAACAAGTATGATTTTCTCCTGAATGCAAATGTTACAGTACACAAACTTCTGTAGGGTACTTATCCCTAAGAGATTCAATCCCAGCATTGGACTCTGAATCCTCCTCACTTGGTTCACTATTTTGGAAAGTCATAGCCTGCATGAACATGTTCCATGGAAGCATTCCAAAACAAGTGTGATACTCTCCTGAACACGAAGAATTACAGTATAGAAACTTTTGTGGGATACTTACCGCTAAGAAGAGCACTTGCAACATTTGACTCTGAGTCCTCCTCTCTTGGTTCACTATTTGGGAATATCATGGCTTGCGTGTAAATGTTCCATTGACTGTGGCACAATTGTGACTTTCTCCTGATCACAAAGAGTTACAGTATAGAAACTTCTGTAGGATACATATCCCAACAAAGTGCACTTGCAAAATTTGATTCCACATTTGGTTCACTATTTTGGAAAATCATGGTCTGTGTGAACATGTTATATACAAATATCTCAAAAGAAGTATGATCTTCTCCTGATCACAAAGTGTAACACTAAAGAATCTTCTGTAGGATACTTATCCCTAAGAAGTGCACCTTCATCATTTGACTCTCAGTCCTCCTCACTTGGTTCACTACTTTGGAAAATAAAGGCCTGCGTGAACATATTCAATGAAAACGTCACAAAACAGGTGTATATTTCTCCTGAACATGAAAAGTTACAACGTGTGAACATCTACAGGATTCTTATCACTGAGAAGAGAAAGTGAAACATGTGAATTTGACGCGTTCTCACTTGGTCACTATTTTCATTCTCATTACAAGCCTGATCATAGTTCGTAGAATCAGCACAAAAAAAAAATGTTGTTTTCTCCAGAATACAAAGTGTTACAGTCTAGAAACCTGTGTAGGATACTTATCCCAAAGAAGTACACATGCTGCACATGACTTCCCAAAGAAGTGTACATGCTACATATGACTGTGAGTCCTCTTCACTTGGTTCACTACTTTGGAAGAGAACGACATGCATGAACACGTTTCATGGAAACGTTGTAAAACAAGTGTGATTTCCTCCTGAACAGAAAAAGTTGCAATATAGAAACTTCTGTTCCATACTTATCCTAAAGAAGTGCACTTGCAACATTTAACTCAGAGTCCTCCTCACTTGGTTCACTATTTTCTAAAATCATTGCCTGTGTGAACATGTTCCATTCAAATGTCAGAAAATAAGTATGATTTTCGCCTGAACACAAATGTTACAGTATAGGAACTTCTCTAGGATACTAATCCCTAAGAACTGAAATTCCAACATTTGACTCTGAATCCTCCGCACTTGGTTCACTATTTTGGAAAATCATGGCCTGCGTGAACATGTTATATGCCATGTCGCAAAACAAGTATGATCTTCTCCTGAACACAAAGTGTAACACTGTAGAATCTTCTGTAGGATACATATCCCTCAGAAGTGCACCTCCAACTTTTGACTCTCAGTCCTCCTCACTTGGTTCACTATTTTGGAAAATCAAGGCCTGCATGAACATAGCCATGAAAACGTCACAAAACCAGTGTGAATTTCTCCTGAACATAAAAATTTACAACGTATGAACATCTACAGGATTATTATCACTGAGAAGAGAAAGTGAAACATGTGAATTTGATGCGTCCTCACTTGGTCACTATTTTTAAGCTCATTACAAGCCTGAACATAGTTGGTAGAATCAGCACAAAACAAACGTTGTTTTCTCCAGAATACAAAGTTTTACAGTCTAGAAACCTGTGTAGGATACTTATCACAAAGAAGTGAACATGCTACACATTACTTTACAAAGAAGAGCACATGCTACATTTGACTGCGAGTCCCCTTCACTTGGTTCATTATTTTGGAAGGGAATGACATGCATGAACATGTTTCATGGAAATGTCGTAAAACGTGTGATTTCCTCCTGAACACAAAGAGTTAAAATATAGAAACTTCTGTATGATACTTACCCTAAAGAAGTGCACTTGCAACATTTAACTCACTTGGTTCACTATTTTGTAAAATCATGGCTAGTGTGAACATGTGCCATTCAAATGTCACAAAACAAGTATGATTTTCGCCTGAACACAAATGTTACAGTATAGGAACTTCTCTAGGACACTAATCCCTAAGAAGTGAAATTCCAACATTTGATTTTGAATCCTCAGCACTTGGTTCACTATTTTGGAAAATCATGGCCTGCGTGAACATGATATATGCCAATGTCCAAAACAAGTATGATCTTCTCCTGAACACAGCATTTAATACCTAGAATCTTCTGTCGGGGAATTATCACTCAGAAGTGGACCACCAACATTTGACTCTCAGTCCTCTTCACTTGGTTCACTATTGTGGAAAATCAAGGCCTGCATGAACATATTCCATGAAAACATCTCAAAACCAGTGTGACTTTCTCCTGAACATAAAAAGTTACAACGTATGAACATCTACAGTATTCTTATCCCTGAGAAGAGAAAGTGAAACATGTGAATTTTTCGTTTCCTCACTTGGTCACTATTTTGAAGCTCATTACAAGCCTGAACATAGTTGGTAGAATCAGCACAAAACAAATGTTGTTTTCTCCAGAATACAAAGTTTTACAGTCTAGAAACCTGTGTAGGATACTTATCCCAAAGAAGTGAACATGCTACACATGACTTTACAAAGAAGAGCACATGCTACATATGACTGCGAGTCCCCTTCACTTGGTTCACTATTTTGGAAGGGAACGACATGCATGAACATGTTTCATGGAAACGTCGTAAAACAAGTGTGATTTCCTCCTGAACACAAAGAGTTACAATATAGAAACTTCTGTATGATACTTATCCTAAAAAAGTGCACTTGCAACATTTAACTCACTTGGTTCACTATTTTGTAAAATCATGACCAGTGTGAACATGTGCCATTCAAATGTCGCAAAATAAGTATGATTTTTGCCTGAACACAAATGTTACAGTATAGGAATTTCTCTAGGATATTTATCCCAAAGAGGTGAAATTTCAACATTTGCCTCTGAATCCTGAGCACTTGGTTCACTATTTTGGAAAATCATGGCCTGCGCGAACATGTTATATGCCATGTCACAAAACAAGTATGATCTTCTCCTGAACACAAAGTGTAACACTGTAGAATCTTCTGTA
Source organism: Typhlomys cinereus (assembly GCA_023101885.1). Taxonomy (NCBI): domain Eukaryota; kingdom Metazoa; phylum Chordata; class Mammalia; order Rodentia; family Platacanthomyidae; genus Typhlomys; species Typhlomys cinereus. The sequence goes on from JALPQD010000666.1 coordinate 866,667, forward strand.
GGATACTTATCCCTCAGAAGTGCACCTCCAACTTTTGACTCTCAGTCCTCCTCACTTGGTTCACTATTTTGGAAAATCAAGGCCTGCATGAACATAGCCATGAAATCGTCACAAAACCAGTGTGAATTTCTCCTGAACATAAAAATATACAACGTATGAACATCTACAGGATTATTATCACTGAGAAGAGAAAGTGAAACATGTGAATTTTTCGTGTCCTCACTTGGTCACTATTTTCAACCTCATTACAAGCCTGAACATAGTTGGTACAATCAGTACATAAGAAATGTTTTTTTCTCCAGAACACAAAGTTTTACAGTCTAGAAACATGTGTAGGATACTTATACCAAAGAAGTTCACATGCTACACATGACTTGCGAAAGAAAAGCACATGCTACGTATGACTGTGAGTCCTTTTCACTTGGTTCACTACTTTGGAAGAGAACAATATGTATGAACATGTTTCATGGAAACATCGTAAAACAAGTGTGATTTCCTCCTGAACACAAAGATTTGCAATAAAGAAACTTCTGTTCCATACTTATCCTAAAGAAGTGCACTTGCAACATTTAACTCAGAGTCCTCCTCACTTGGTTCACTATTTTGGAAAATCATTGCCTGTGTGAACATGTGCCTTCAAATGTCACAAAAGAAGTATGATTTTCGCCTGAACACAAATGTTACAGTATAGGAACTTCTCTAGGATATTTATCCCTAAGAAGTGAAATTAAAATATTTGACTCTGAATCCTCCGCACTAGGTTCACTATTTTGGAAAATCATGGCCTGCGTGAACATATTATATGCCAATGTCACAAAACAAGTATGATCTTATCCTTCAAACAAAGTGTAACACTATAGAATCTTCTGTAGGATACTTATCCCAAAAAGTGCACGTCTAACATTTGACTCTCAGTCCTCCTCACTTGGTTCACTATGTTGGAAAATCAAGGCCTGCGTGAACATATTCCATGAAAATGTCACAAAACCAGTGTGAATTTCTTCTGAACATAAAAAGTTACAACGTATGAACATCTACAGGATTCTTATCACTGAGAAGAGAAATTGAAACATGTGAATTTGATGCGTCTTCACTTGGTCACTATTTTTAAGCTCATTACAAGCCTGAACATAGTTGGTAGAATCAGCACAAAATAAACGCTCTTTTCTCCAGAATACAAAGTTTTACAGTCTAGAAACCTGTGTAGGATACTTATCCCAAAGAAGTGAACATGCTACACATGACTTTACAAAGAAGAGCACATGCTACATATGACTGTGAGTCCCCTTCACTTGGTTCACTATTTTGGAAGGGAACGACATGCATGAACATGTTTCATGAAAATGTCGCAAACAAGTGTGATTTCCTCCTGAGCACAAAGAGTTACAATATAGAAACTTCTGTACTATACTTATCCTAAAGAAGTGCACTTGCAACATTTAACTCACTTGGTTCACTATTTTGTAAAACCATGGCCAGTGTGAACTTGTGCCATTCAAATGTCGCAAAATAAGTATGATTTTCGCCTGAACACAAATGTTACAGTATAGGAATTTCTCTAGGATATTTATCCCAAAGAGGTGAAATTTCAACATTTGCCTCTGAATCCTGAGCACTTGGTTCAATCTTTTGGAAAATCATGGCCTGCACGAACATGTTATATGCCAATGTTGCAAAACATGTATGATCTTCTCCTGAACACAAAGTGTAACACTATAGAATCTTCTGTAGGATACTTATACCTCAGAAGTGCACCTCCAACCTTTGACACTCAGTCCTCCTCACTTGGTTCACTATTTTGGAAAATCAAGGCCTGTGTGAACATAGCCATGAAAACCTCACAAAACCAGTGTGAATTTTTCCTGAACATAAAACGTTACAATGTATGAACATCTACAGGATTATTATCACTGAGAAGAGAAAGTGAAACATGTGAATTTGACGCGTCCTCACTTGGTCACTATTTTCAAGCTCATTACAAGCCTGAACATAGTTGGGAGGATCAGCACAAAACAAACATTTTCTCCAGAATACAAAGTTTTACAGCCTAGAAACCTGTGTAGGATACTTATCCCAAAGAAGTGCACATGCTACACATGACTTTACAAAGAAGAGCACATGCTACATATTACTGTGAGTCCTCTTCACTTTGTTCACTATTTTGGAAGGGAACGACATGTATGAACATGTTTCAAGGAAACGTCATACAACAAATTTGATTTCCACCTGAACACAAAGAGTTACAATATAGAAACTTCTGTACAATACTTATCCTAAATAAGTGCACTTGCAACGTTTAACTCACTTGGTTCACTATTTTGTAAAATCATGGCCTGTGTGAACATGTGTCATTCAAATGTCACAAAATAAGTATGATTTTCGCCTGAACACAAATGTTACAGTGTAGGAACTTCTCTAGGATATTTATCCCAAAGAGGTGAAATTCCAACATTTGACTCTGAAACCTCAGCACTTGATTCACTATTTTGGAAAATCATGTCCTGTGTGAACATGTTATATGCCAATGTCGCAAAACAATTATGATCTTTTCCTGAACACAACCTGTAACACTATCGAATCTGCTATAGGGTGCTTATCCCTCAAAAGTGGACCACCAACATTTGACTCTCAGGCCTCCTCACTTGGTTCAATATTTTGGAAAATCAAGGCCTGCGTGAACATATTCCATGAAAATGTCACAAAAGCAGTGTGAATTTCTCCTGAACATAAAAAGTTATAAGGTATGAACATCTACAGGATTCTTATCACTGAGAAGAGAAAGTGAAACATGTGAATTTGACGTGTACTCACTTGGTCACTATTTTCAAGCTCATTACAAGCATGAACATAGTTGGTAGAATCAGCACAAAAAAAGTTGTTTTCTCCAGAATACAAAGTTTTACAGTCTATAAACCTGTGTAGGATACTTATTCCAAAGAAGTGCACATGCTACACATGACTTCCAAAAGAAGAGCACATGCTACATATGACTGAGTCCTCTTCACTTGGCACACTATTTTGGAAGGGAACGACATGCATGAACATGTTTCATGGAAACGTCGTAAAACAAGTGTGATTCCTTCCTGAATACAAAGAGTTACAATATAGAAACTTCTGTACAATACTTATCCTAAAGAAGTGCACTTGCAACATTTAACTCAGAGTCCTCCTCACTTTTTTCACTATTTTGTAAAATCATGGCCTGTGTGAACATGTGCCATTCAAATGTCACAAAACACGTATATTTTTGCCTGAACACAAATGTTACATTATAGGAATTTCTCTAGGATACTTATTCCTAAGAAGTGAAATTAAAATATTTGACTCTGAATCCTCCGCACTAGGTTCACTATTTTGGAAAATCATGGCCTGCGTGAACATGTGATATACCAATGTCACAAAACAAGTATGATCTTCTCCTGAATACAAAGTTTTACACTATAGAATCTTCTGTAGGATACTTATCCCTAAGAAGTGCACCTCCAACATTTGACTCTAAGTCCTCCTCACTTGTTTCACTATTTTGGAAAATAAAGGCCTGAGTGAACATATTCTATGAAAACGTCACAAAACCAGTGTGAATTTTTTCTGAACATAAAAACTTACAACATATGAACATCTACAGGATTCTTATCACTGAGAAGAGAAAGTGAAACATGTGAATTTGACGCATCCTCACTTGGTCACTATTTTCAAACTCATTACAAGCCTGAACATAGTTGGTAGAATCAGCACAAAACAAATGTATTTTTCTCCAGAATGCAAAGTTTTGCAGTATAGAAACCTGTGTAGGATACTTTTCCCAAAGGAGTGCTACACATGCTACACATGACTTCCCAACGAAGTGCACATGCTACATATGACTGTGAGTCCTCATCACTTGGTTCACTATTTTGGAAGGGTTCGACATGCATGAACATATTTCATGGAAACGTCGTAAAACAAGTGTGATTTCCTCCTGAACACAAAGAGTTACTATATAGAAACTTCTGTACAATACTTATCCAAGAGAAGTGCACTTGCAACATTTAACTCAGAGTCCTACTCACTTGGTTCACATTTTTGAAAATCATGGCCTGTGTGAACATGTGCCATTCAAATATCACAAAACAAGTATGATTTTCGCCTGAAATTCCAACATTTGACTCTGAATCCTCCGCACTTGGTTCACTATTTTGGAAAATCAAGGCCTGCGTGAACATATTCCATGAAAATGTCACAAAACCAGTGTGAATTTCTCCTGAACATAAAAAGTTACAATGTATGAACATCTGCAGGATTCTTATCACTGAGAAGAGAAAGTGAAACATATGAATTTGACGCGTCCTCACTTGGTCACTATTTTCAAGCTCATTTTCTCCAGAATACAAAGTTTTACAGTCCAGAAAACTGTAGGATACTTATCCCAAAGAAGTGCACATGCTACTCATGAATTCCCAATGAAAAGCACATGCTACATATGACGGTGAGTCCCCTTCACTTGGTTCACTATTTTGGAAGGGAACGACATGCATGAACATGTTTCATGGAAACGTCTTAAAACAAGTGTGATTTCCTCATGAACACAAAGAGTTACAGTATAGAAACTTCTGTTTGATACTTATACTAAAGAAGTCCACTTGCAACATTTAACTCAGAGTCCTTCTCTCTTGGTATAATTCCAACATTTGACTCTGAATCCTCCTCACTTGGTTCACTATTTTGGAAAATCATGGCCTGCATGAACATGTTATATGCCAATGTCGCAAAACAAGTGTGATGTTCACCTGAACACAAACTGTAACACTATAGAATCTTCTGTAGGACACTTATCCCTAAGAAGTGGACCACCAACATTTGACTCTCAGTCTTTCTCACTTGCTTCATTATTTTGGAAAATCAAGGCTTGTGTGACCATATTCCATGAAAACGACACAAAACCAGTGTGAATTTCTCCTGAACATAAAAAGTTACAATGTATGAACATCTACAGGATTCTTATCACTGAGAAGAGAAATTGAAATATGTGAATTTGTCGCATCCTCACTTGGTCACTATTTTCAAGCTCATTACAAGCCTGAACATAGTTGGTAGAATCAGTACAAAACAAATGTTGTTTTCTCTAGAATACAAAGTTTTAAGGTCTACAAACCTATGTAGGATACTTATCCCAAGGAAGTTCACATGCTACACATGACTTCCCAAAGAAGTGCACATGCTACATATCATTGTGGGTCCTCTTCACTTGGTTCACTATTTTGGAAGGGATCGACATGCATGAACATGTTTCATGGAAACGTCATAAAACAAGTGTGATTTCCTCCTGAACACAAAGAGTTACAATATAGAAACTTCTGTATGATACTTATCCTAAAGAAGGGTACTTGCAATATTTAATTCAGAGTCCTTCTCACTTGGTTCACTATTTTGTAAAATCATGGCCTGTGTGAACATGTGCCATTCAAATATCACAAAACAAGTATGATTTTCGCCTGAACACAAATGTTAGAGTATAGGAACTTCTCTAGGATACTAATCCCTAAGAAGTGAAATTCCAACATTTGACTTTGAATCCTCCGCACTTGGTTCACTATTTTGGAAATTCATGGCCTGCGTGAACATGTGATATGCCAATGTCACAAAACAAGTATGATCCTCTCCTGTACACAAGGTATAACACTATAGAATCTTCTGTAGGGTGCTTATCCCTCAGAAGTGGACCACCAACAGTTGACTCTCAGTCCTCCTCACTTGGTTCACTATTTTGGATAATCAAAGCCTGCGTGAACATATTCCATGAAAACGTCACAAAACCAGTGTGAATTTCTCCTGAATATAAAAAGTTACAAGGTATGAACATCTACAGGATTCTTATCACTGAGAAGACAAAGTGAAACATGTGAATTTTTCGTTTCCTCACTTGGTCACTATTTTCAAGCTCATTACAAGCCTGAACATAGTTGGTAGAATCAGCACAAAACAAATGTTGTTTTCTCCAGAATACAAAATTTTACAGTCAACAAACCTGTGTAGGATACTTATCCCAAAGAAGTGCACATGCTACACATGGCTTCATAAAGAAGAGCACATGCTACATATGACTGAGTCCTCTTCACTTGGTACACTATTTTGGAAGGGAACGACATGCATGAACATGTTTCATGGAAACGTCGTAAAACAAGTGTGATTTCTTCCTGAACACAAAGAGTTACAACATATAAACTTCTGTACAATACATATCCTAAAGAATTGCCCTTGCAACATTTAACTCACTTGGTTCACTATTTTGTAAAATCATGGCCTGTGTGAACATGTGCCATTCAAATGTCACAAAACAAGTATGATTTACACCTGAATACAAATGTTATAGTATAGGAACTTCTCTAGGATACTTATCCCAAAGGAGGGAAATTCCCACATTTGACTCTGTATCCTCCGCACTTGGTTCACTATTTTGGAAAATCATGGCCTGCGTGTACATGTTATATGCCAAAGTCGCAAAACAAGTATGATCTTCTCCTGAACAAAAAGTGTAACACTATAGAATCTTCTGTAGGATACTTATCCCTAAGAAGTTCACCTCCAACATTTGACTCTCAGTCCTGCTCACTTGGTTCACTATTTTGGAAAATCAAGGCCTGCGTGAACATATTCTATGAAAACGTCACAAAACCAGTGTGAATTTCTCCTGAACATAAAAACATACAACATATGAACATCTACAGGATTCTTATCACTGAGAAGAGAAAGTCAAACATGTGAATTTGACGCATCCTCACTTGGTCACTATTTTCAAGCTCATTATAAGCCTGAACATAGTTGGTAGAATCAGCACAAAACAAATGTAGTTTTCTCCAGATGCAAAGTTTTGCAGTATGGAAACCTGTGTAGGATACTTTTCCCAAAGGAGTGCTACACATGCTACACATGAATTCCCAACGAAGTGCACATGCTACATATGACTGTGAGTCCTCGTCACTTGGTTCACTATTTTGGAAGGGAACGACATGCATGAACATATTTTATGGAAACGTCGTAAAACAAGTGTGATTTCCTCCTGAACACAAAGAGTTACTATATAGAAAATTCTGTACAATACTTATCCAAAAGAACTGCACTTGCAACATTTAACTCAGAGTCCTCGTCACTTGGTTCACTATTTTGTAAAATCATGGCCTGTGTGAACATGTCCCATTCGAATGTCACAAAACAAGTATGATTTTCGCCTGAACACAAATGTTACAGTATATGAACTTCTCTAGGATACTTATCCCAAAGAACTGAAATTCCAACATTTCACTCTGAATCCTCCGCACTTGGTTCACTATTTTGGAAAATCAAGGCCTGCGTGAACATATTCCATGAAAACGTCACAAAACCAGTGTGAATTTCTCCTGAACATAAAAAGTTACAATGTATGAACATCTACAGGATTCTCACCACTGAGAAGAGAAAGTGAAACATGTGAATTTGACGCGTCCTCACTTGGTCACTATTTTCAAGCTCATTACAAGACTGAATATAGTTGGTAGAATCAGCACAAAACAAATGTTGTTTTCTCCAGAATACAAAGTTTTACAGTCGAGAAACCTGTGTAGGATACATATCCCAAAGAACTGCATATGCTACTCATGAATTCCCAATGAAAAGCACATGCTGCATATGACGGTGAGTCCTCTTCACTTGGTTCACTATTTTGGAGGGGAACGACATGTATGAACATGTTTCATGGAAACGTCTTAAAACAAGTGTGATTTCCTCCTGAACACAAAGAGTTACTACATAGAAACTTCTGGTTGATACTTATACTTAACAAGTCCACTTGCAACATTTAACTCAAAGTCCTTCTCTCTTGGTTCACTATTTTGTAAAATCATGGCCTGTGTTAACATGTGCCATTCAAATGTCACAAAACAAGTATGATTTTCGCCTGAACACAAATGTTATAGTATAGGAAGGTCTCTAGGATACTCATCCCTAAGAAGTATAATTCCAACATTTGACTCTGAATCCTCCTCACTTGGTTCACTATTTTGGAAAATCAAGGCCTGCATGAACATGTTATATGCCAATGTCGCAAAACAATTGTGATGTTCACCTGAACACAAACTCTAACACTATAGAATCTTCTGTAGGACACTTATCCCTAAGAAGTGGACCACCAACATTTGACTCTCAGTCCTTCTCAATTGCTTCACTATTTTGGAAAATCAAGGCTTGTGTGAACATATTCCATGAAAACGACACAAAACCAGTGTGAATTTCTCCTGAACATAAAAAGTTACAACATATGAAGATCTACAGGATTGCTTATCACTGAAAAGAGAATGTGAAACATGTGAATTTCACGTGTCCTCACTTGGTCACTATTTTCAAGCTCATTACATGCCTCAACATAGTTGGTAGAATCAGTACAAAACAAATGTTGTTTTCTCCAGAATACAAAGTTTTACAGTCTACAAACCTGTGTAGGATACATATCCCAAAGAAGTGCACATGCTACACATGACTTCCCAAAGAAGTGCACATGGTACATATCATTGTGGGTCCTCTTTACTTGGTTCACTATTTTGGAAGGGAACGACATGCATGAACATGTTTCATGGAAACGTCGTAAAACAAGTGTGATTTCCTCCTGAAAACAAAGAGTTGCAATATAGAAACTTCTGTTCGATAATTATCCTAATGAAGTGCACTTGCAACATTTAACTCAGAGTCCTCCCCCCTTGGTTCACTATTTTGTAAAATCATTGCCTGTGTGAACATGTGCCATTCAAATGTCACAATACAAGTATGATTTTTGCCTGAACACAAATGTTACAGTATAGGAACTTCTCTAGGATACTAATCCCTAAAAAGTGAAATTCCAACATTTGACCTTGAATCCTCCGCACTTGGTTCACTATTTTGGAAAATCATGGCCTGCGTGAACATGTTATATGCCAATGTCGCAAAACAAGTATGATCTTCTCCTGAACACAACGTGTAACACTATAGAATCTTCTGTAGGGTGCTTATCCCTCAGAAGTGGACCACCAACAGTTGACTCTCAGTCCTCCTCAATTGGTTCACTATTTTGAAAAATCAAGGCCTGTGTGAACATATTCCATGAAATCGTAACAAAACCAGTGTGAATTTCTCCTGAACATAAAAACTTACAACATATGAACATCTACAGGATTCTTATCACTGAGAAGAGAAAGTGAAACATGTGAATTTGACGCATCCTCACTTGGTCACTATTTTCAAGCTCATTACAAGCCTGAACACAGTTGGTAAAATCAGCACAAAACAAATGTAGTTTTCTCCAGATGCAAAGTTTTGCAGTATAGAAACCTGTGTAGGATACTTTTCCCAAAGGAGTGCTACACATGCTACACATAAATTCCCAACGAAGTGCACATGCTACATATGACTCTGAGTCCTCGTTACTTGGTTCACTATTTTGGAAGGGAACGACATGCATGAACATATTTCATGGAAACGTCGTAAAACAAGTGTGATTTTCTCCTGAACACAAAGAGTTACTATATAGAAACTTCTGTTCAATACTTATCCAAAAGAAGTGCACTTGCAACATTTAACTCAGAGTCCTCCTCACTTGGTTCACTATTTTGTAAAATCATGGCCTGTGTGAACATGTTCCATTCAAATGTCAGAAAACAAGTATGATTTTCGCATGAACACAAATGTTACAGTATAGGAACTTCTCTAGGATACTTATCCCAAAGAAGTGAAATTCCAACATTTGACTCTGAATCCTCCGCACTTGGTTCACAATTTTGGAAAATCAAAGCTTACATGAACATATTCCGTGAAAACGTCACAAAACCAGTGTGAATTATCCTGATCATAAAAACTTACAACATATGAACATCTACAGGATTTTTATCACTGTGAAGAGAAAGTGAAATATGTGAATTTGACGCTTCCTCACATGGTCACTATTTTCAAGCTCATTACAAGCCTGAACATAGTTGGTAGAATCAGCACAAAACAAATGTTGTTTTCTCCAGAATACAAAGTTTTACGGTCCATAAACCTGTGTAGGTTACTTATACCAAAGAAGTGCACGTGCTACACATGACTTCCCAAAGAAGTGCACATGCTACATATGACTGTCAGTCCTCTTCACTTGGTTCACTATTTTGGAAGGGAACGACATGCATGAACATGTTTCATGGAAATGTCGTTAAACAAGTGTGATTTCCACCTGAACACAAAGAGTTACAATATACAAACATCTGTACAATACTTATCCTAAAGAAGTGCACTTGCAACATTTAACTCACTTGGTTCACAATTTTGTAAAATCATGCCCTGTGTGAACATGTGCCATTCAAATGTCACAAAACAAGTGTGATTTTTTCCTGAACACAAATGTTACAGTATAGGAACTTCCTAGGATACTTATCTCTAAGAAGTGAAATTCCAAAATTTGACTCTGAATCCTCCACACTTGCTTCACTATATTGGAAAATCATGGCCTGCATGAACAGTTATATGCCAATGTTGCAAAACAAGTATGATCTTCTCCTGAACACAACGTGTAACACTATAGAATCTTCTGTAGGACACTTATCCCTAAGAAGTGGACCACCAACATTTGACTCTCAGTCCTCCTCACTTGCTTCACTATTTTGGAAAATCAAGGCTTATGTGAACACATTCCATGAAAACGACACAAAACCAGTTTGAATTTCTCCTGAACATAAAAAGTTACAATGTATGAACATCTACAGGATTCTTATCACTGAGAATTGGAAGTGAAACATGTGAATTTGAGCGTCCTCACTTGGTCACTATTTTCAAGCTCATTACAAGCCTGAACATAGTTGGGAGGATCAGCACAAAAGAAATGTTGTTTTCTCCAGAATACAAAGGTTTACAGTCTAGAAACCTGTGTAGGATACTTATCCCAAAGAAGTGCACATGCTACTCATGACTTCCCAATGAAGAGCACATGCTACATATGATGGTGAGTCCTCTTCACTTGGTTCACTATTTTGGAAGGGAACGACATGTATGAACATGTTTCATGGAAACATCTTAAAACAAGTGTGATTTCCTCCTGAACACAAAGAGTTACAATATAGAAACTTCTGGTCAATACTTATACTAAAGAAGTGCACTTGCAACATTTAACTCAGAGTCCTCCTCACTTGGTTCCCAGTTTTGTAAAATCATGGCCTGTGTGAACATGTGCCATTCAAATGTCACAAAACAAGTATGATTTTCGCCTGAACACAAATGTTATAGTATAGGAAGGTCTCTAGGATACTCATCCCTAAGAAGTATAATTCCATCATTTGACTCTGAATCCTCCTCACTTGGTTCACTATTTTGGAAAATCATGGCCTGCATGAACATGTTATATGCCAATGTCGCAAAACAAGTGTGATGTTCACCTGAACACAAACTGTAACACTATAGAATCTTCTGTAGGATACTTATCCCTAAGAAGTGGACCCCCAACATTTCACTCTCAGTCCTTCTCACTTGGTTCACTATTTTGGAAAATCAAGGCTTGTGTGTACATATTCCATGAAAACGACACAAAACCAGTGTGAATTTCTCCTGAACATAAAAACTTACAACGTATGAACATCTACTGGATTCTTATCACTGAGAAGAGAAAGTGAAACATGTGAATTTGACGCGTCCTCACTTGGTCACTATTTTCAAGCACATTACAAGCCTGAACGTAGTTGGTAGAATCAGCACAAAACAAATCTTGTTTTCTCCAGAATACAAAGTTTTACAGTCTAGAAACCTGTGTGGGATACTTATCCCAAAGAGGTGCACATGCTACACATGACTTCACAAAGAAGAGCACATGATACATATGACTGTGAGTCCTCTTCACTTGGTTCACTATTTTGAAAGGGAACAACATGCATGAATATGTTTCATGGAAATGTCGTAAAACAAGTGTGATTTCCTCCTGAACACAAAGAGTTACAATATAGAAACTTCTGTACGATACTTATCCGAAAGAAGTACACTTGCAACATTTAAATCACGTGGTTCACTATTTTATAAAATTATGGCCTGTGTGAACATGTGCCATTCAAATGTCACAAAACAAGTATGATTTTCGCCTGAACACAAATGGTACAGTATAGGAACTTCTCTAGGATCCTTATCACTAAGAAGTGAAATTCCAACAATTGACTCTAAATCCTCCTCACTTGGTTCACTATTTTGGAAAATCATGGCCTGCGTGAACATGTTATATACCAATGTCGCAAAACAAGTAAGATCTTCTCCTGATCACAACATGTAACACTACAGAATCTTCTGTAGGATACTTATCCCTCAGAAGTGGACCACCAACAGTTGACTCTCAGTGCTCCTCACTTAGTTCAATATTTTGGAAAATCAAGGCCTGCGTGAACATATTCCATGTCACAAAACCAGTGTGAATTTCTCCTGAACATAAAAAGTTACAACTTATGAACATCTACAGGATTCTTATCACTGAGAAGTGGAAGCGAAACATGTGAATTTGACGCTTCCTCACTTGGTCACTATATTCAAGCTCATCACAGGCCTGAACATAGTTGGTAGAATCAGCACAAAACAAATGTTGTTTTCTCCAGAACACAAAGATTTACCATCTAGAAACCTGTGTAGGATACTTATCCCAAAGAAGTGCACATGCTACATATAACTGTGAGTCCTCTACACTTGGTTCACGATTTTGGAAGGGAATGACATGCATGAACATGTTTCATGGAGACGTCGTACAACAAGTGTGATTTCCTCCTGAACACAAAGAGTTACAGTAAAGAATCTTCTCTAACGACACTTATCCTAAAGAAGTGCACTTGCAACATTTGACTCAGAGTGCTCCTTACTTGGTTCAGTATTTTAGAAAATCATGGCCTGTGTGAATATGTGCTATGCAAATGTCACAAAACATGTATGATTTTCTCCTGAATGCAAATGTTACAGTATACACACTTCTGTAGTATACTTATCCCTAAGAGGTGCACTTCCAGCATTTGACTCTGAATCCTCCTCACTTGGTTCACTATTTTGGAAATTCATGGCCTGCGTGAATATGTTCCATGGAAATGTCACAAAACAAGGATAATTTTCTCCTGAACGCAAATGTTACAGTGTAGAAACATCTCTAGGATACTTATCCCCAAGAAGTGCACTTCCTACATTTGATTCTGAATCCTCCCCACTTGGTTCACTATTTTGGAAATGATCTCCTGCATATATAGGTTCCATGGAAATGTCGCACAAAAAGTGTGATTTTCTGCAGAACAAAGAGGTACAGTATCGTATCTTCTGTAAGATACTTACCACTAAGGAGTGCACTTCAAATATTTGACTCTGAGTCCTCATCACTTGGTTCACTCTTTTGGGAAGTCATAACCTGCGTGAACATGTTCCGTGGAAGCATTCCAAAACAAGTGTGATACTCTCCTGAACTCAAAGATTTACAGTATAGAAACTTTTGTGTTATACTTACCGCTAAGAAGAGCACTTAAAACATTTAATGCTGAGTCCTCCTCTCTTGGTTCACTATTTTGGAATATCATGGCTTGCGTGTAAATGTTCCATTGACTGTCGCACAACAAGTGTGACTTTCTCCTGATCACAAAGAGTTACAGAAGAGAAACTTCATTAGGATACGTGTACCAATGAAGTGCACGTGCAATATTTGACTCTGAACCCTCCTCACTTTGTTCACTATTTTGGAAAACTCATGGCTTGTGTGAACATGTGCCATGCAAATGTCACAAAACAAGGATGATTTTCTCTTGAATGCAAATGTTACAGTGTAGAAACGTCTCTAGGATACTTATCCCCAAGAAGTGCACTTCCTACATTTGATTCTGAGTCCTCTGCACTTAGTTCACTATTTTGGAAATTATCTCCTGCCTGATGAGGTTCCATGGAAATGTCACAAAATAAGTGTGATTTTCTGCAGAACACAAAGAGGTACAGTATTGAAACTTCTTTAGGATACTTACCACTAAGAAGTGCACTTCCAACATTTGACTCTGAGTCCTCATCACTTGGTTCACTATTTTGGAAAGTCATAGCCTGCGTGAACATATTACATGGAAGCATTACAGAACAAGTGTGATAGTCTCTTGAACAAAAAGATTGACAGTATAGAAACTTTGTTGGGATACTTATCGCTAAGAAGAAGAGTACTTGAACATTTGAATCTGAGTCCTTCTCTCTTCGTTCACTATTTTGGAAAATCATGGCTTGCGTGCACATGTTTCATTGAGTGTCCCACAACAATTGTGACTTTGTCCTAATCACAAAGAGTTACAGTATAGAAATTTCTGTAGGATACGTATCCCAACGAAGTGCACTTGAAACATTTGACTCTGAGTCATCCTCACTTGGTTAACTATTCTGGAAAAATCATGGCCTACTTCAACATGTTCCATGGGAATGTGGCACAACAACTGTTATTTTCCCCTGAACAAAAAGAGTTACAGTACAGGAACTTCTGTAGGACACTTACCAGTAAGAAGTGCACGTGCAATATTGGACTCTGAACCCTCCTCACTTGGTACACTATTGTGGAAAATCATGGCCTGCGTGAACGTGTTATATGCAAATGTCGCAAAACAAGTATGATCTTCTCCTGAACACAAAGTGTTACAGTATAGAATCTTCTGTAGGATACTTATTCTGAAAAGTTCATTTCCAACATTTGACTCTCAGTCTTCCTCACTTGGTTCACCATTTTGGAAAATCAAGGCCTGCGTGAACATATTCCATGAAAACGTCACAAAACCAGTGTGATTTCCTCCTGAACATAAAAAGTGACAACGTATGAACATCTATAGGATTCTTATCACTGAGAAGTGAAAATGACGCATAAATTTTACCCTTCCTCAGTTGGTCACTATTTTCAAGCTCATTACAAGCCTGAACACTGTTGGTAGAATCAGCACAAAACGAATGTTTTTTTCTCCAGAACACAAAGTTTTACCATCTAGAAACCCGTGTAGGATACTTGTCCCAAAACAGTGCACATGCTACATATGACTGTGAGTCCTCTTCACTTGGTTCACGATTTTAAAAGGGAATGACATGCATGAACATGTTTCTTGGAAACGTCGTACAACAAGTGTGATTTCTTCCTGAACAGAAAGATTTACAGTATAGAAAATTCTGTACGACACTTATCCTAAAGAAGTACACTTACAACATTTGACTCAGAATCCTCCTCACTTGGTTCACTATTTTGTAAAATCATGGTCTGTGTGAACATGTGCCATTCAAATGTCACAAAACAAGTATGAGTTTCGACTGAACACAAATGTTACAGTATAGGAACCTCACTAGGATACTTATCCCTAAGAAGTGAAATTCCAACATTTGACTCTGAATCCTCTGCACATGGTTCATTATCTTGGGAAATCATGGCCTGCGTGAACATGTTATATGCCAATGTCGCAAAACAAGTATGATCTTCTCCTGAACACAAAGTGTAACACTATAGAAGCTTCTGTAGGATACTTATCCCTAAGAAGTGCACCTCCAACATTTGACTCTCAGTCCTCCTCACTTGGTTCACTATTTTGGAAAATCAAGGCCTGCGTGAACATAGCCATGACAACGACACAAAACCAGTGTTAATTTCTCCTGAATATAAAATGTTACAACCTATGAAAATCTACAGGATTCTTATCACTGAGAAGAGGAAGTGAAACATGTGAATTTAACGCGTCCTCACGTGGTCACTATTTTAAAGCTCATTACAAGCCTGAACATAGTTGGTAGAATCAGCACAAAACAACTGTTGTTTTCTCCAGAATACAAAGTTTTACGGTCTAGAAACCTGTGTAGGATACTTATCCCAAAGGAGTGCACAAGCTACTTACGACATTCCAAAGAAGTGCACATGCTGCATATGACTGTAAGTCCTCCTCACTTGGTTCACTATTTTGGAAGGGAACGACATGCAATGACACGTTTCATGGAAACGTCGTAAAACAAGTGTGATTTCCTCCTGAACATAGAGTTACAACATAGATACTTCTGTTCGATACTTATCCTAAAGAAGTGCACTTGCCACATTTAACTCAGAGTCATCCTCACTTGGTTCACTATTTTGGAAAATCAAGCCCTGCGTGAATATATTCCATGAAAACGTCACAAAACCAGTTTGAATTTCTCCTGAACATATAAGTTACAACGTATAAACAAATACAGGATTCTTATTACTGAGAAGAGAAAGTGAAACATATGAAGTTGACCTGTCCTCTCTTGGTCTCTTTTTTCATGCTCATTACAAGCCTGAACAGAGTTGGTAGAATCAGCACAAAACAAATGTTGTTCTCTCCAGAATACAAAGTTTTACAGTCTAGAAACCTGTGTAGGATACTTATCCCAAAGAAGTGCACATGCTACACATGACTTCCCAAAGAAGTGCACAGGCTGCGTATGACTGTGAGTCCTCTTCACTTGGTTCACTATTTTGGAAGGGAACGACATCCATGAACATGTTTCATGGACCATTCTTAAAACAAGTGTGATTTCCTCCTGAACACAAACAGTTCCAATATAGAAACTTCTGTTTGAAACTTATCCTAAAGAAATTCACTTGCAACACTTAAATCAGAGTCCTCCTCACTTGGTTCGCTATTTTGTAAAATCATGGCCTGTGTGAACACGTGCCATTCAAATGTCACAAAACAAGTATGATTTTCGCCTGAACACAAATGCTACAGTATAGGAACCTCACTAGGATACTTATCCCTAAGAAGTGAAATTCCAACATTTGACTCTGAATCATCTGCACTTGGTTCACTATTTTGGAAAATCATGGCCTGCGTGAACATGTTATATGCCAATGTCGCAAAACAAGTATGATCTTCTCCTGAACACAAGTGTAACACTATAGCATCTTCTGTAGGATACTTATCCCTCAGAAGTGCACCTCCAACATTTGACTCTCAGTTGTCCTCTCTTGGTTCCTTATTTTGGAAAATCAAGGCCTGCGTGAACATAGCCATGAAAACGTCACAAAACCAGTATGAATTTCTCCTGAACATAAAAAGTTACAACGTATGAACATCTACAGGATTCTTATCACTGAGAAGAGAAAGTGAAACATGTGAATTTCACGTGTCCTCACTTGGTCTCTATTTTCAAGGACATAGTTGGTAGAATCAGCATAAAACAAATGTAGTTTTCTCCAGAATACAAAGTTTTAGAGTCTAGAAACCTGTGTAGGATACTTATCCCAAATAAGTGCACATTCTACATGTAACTTCCCAAAGAAGTGCACATGCTACATATGACTGTGAGTCCTCTTCACTTCGTTCACTATTTTAAAAGGGAACGACATGCATGAACATGTTCCATGGAAACGTCGTAAAACAAGTGTGAGTTCCTCCTGAACACAAGAGTTACAACATAGAAACTTTTGTTCGATACTTATCCTAAAGAAGTGCACTTGCAACATTTAACTCAGAGTCCTCCTCTCTTGGTTCACTATTTGGAAAATTGAGCCCTGCTTGAACATATTCCATGAAAATTAAAAAAGGAGTGTGAATTTCTCCTGAACATATAAGTTACAACGTATAAACAAATACCGGATTCTTATTACTGAGAAGACAAAGTGAAACATATGAATTTGAGCCGTACTCACTTGGTCATTATTTCCAAGCTCATTTCAAGCCTGAACAGAGTTGGTAGAATCAGCATAAAACAAATGTTGTTTTCTCCAGAATACAAAGTTTTACAGTCTAGAAACGTGTGTAGGATACTTATCCCAAAGAAGTGCAAATGCTATATATGACTTTGAGTCCTCTTCACTTGGTTCACGATTTTGGAAGGGAATGACATGCGTGAACATGTTTCATGTAAACGTCATACAAAAAGTGTGTTTTCCTCCTGAACACAAAGAGTTACAGTATACAAACTTCTGTAGGATACTTATCCCTAAAGAAGTGCACTTGCAACATTCGACTCAGAGTCCTCCTCACTTGGTTCACTATTTTGGAAAATCATGGCCTGTGTGAACATGTTCCATGCAAATGGCACAAACAAGGATGATTTTCTCCTGAACGCAAATGTTACAGTGTAGAAACCTCTCTAGGATTCTTATCCCCATGAAGTGCACTTCCTACATTTAATTCTGAATCCTCCACACTTGGTTCATATTTTGGAAATCATCTCTTGCATGAATTGGTTCCATGGAAATGTCGCAAAACAAGTGTGATTTTCTGCAGAACACAAAGAGGTACAGTATCGAAATTTCTGTAGGATACTTACAACTAAGAGGTGTACTTCCAACATTTGACACTGTGTCCACCTCACTTGGTTAACTTTTTTGGAAAATCATAGCCTGCGTGAACACGTTCAATGGAAACATTGCAAAACAAGTGTTATACTCTCCTGAACACAAAGAATTACAGTATAGAATCTTTTGTGGGATACTTAACGCTAAGAAGAGCACTTGCAACATTTGACTCTGAGTCCTTCTCTCTTGGTTCACTATTTTGGATTATCAGGGCTTGCGTGTGAATGTTCCATTGACTGTCGCAAAACTTTCTTCTGATCACAAACAGTTACAGTATAGAAACTTCTGTAGGATACGTATACCACCTAGTGCACTTGCAACATTTGACTCTGAGTCATCCTCACTTGGTTAACTCTTTTGGAAAAATCATGGCCTGCTTCAACATGTTTCCATGGGAATGTGGCACAACACTGTTATTTTCTCCTGAACACAGAGTTACAGTATAGGAACTTTCATATGGTACTTACCGGTAGAGAAGTGCACGTGCAATATTTGACTCCGAACCCTACTCACTTGTTCCACTAATTTGGAAAATCATGGCCTGTGTGAACATTTTACATGCAAATGTCGCAAAACAAGTGTGATCTTCTCCTGAACACAAAGTGTTACAGTATAGAATCTTCTGTAGGATACTTATCCCTAAGAAGTGTACTTCCAACATTTGACTCTCAGTCTTCCTCACTTGGTTCACTCTTTTGGAAAATCAAGGCCTGCGTGAACATATTCCATGAAAATGTCACAAAACCAGTGTGATTTTCTCCTGAACTAAAAAGTTACAACGTATGAACTACAGGATTCTTATACTGAGAAATGAAAGTGAAACATGTGAATTTGACGCGTCCTCACTTGGTAACTACTTTCAAGCTCATTACAGGCCTGAACATAGCTGGTAGAATCAGCACAAAAAAATGTTGTTTTCTCAAGAACACAAAGTTTTACAGTCTAGAAACCTGTGTAGGATACTTATCCCAAAGAAGTGTACATGCTACATATGAATGTGAGTCCTCTTCACTTGGTTCACGATTTTGGAAGGGAATGACATGCGTGAATATGTTTCATGGAAACGTCATACAACAAGTGTGATTTCCTCCTAAACACAAAGAGTTACAGTATAGAAACTTCTGTACGACACTTACCCTAAAGAAGTACACTTGCAACATTTGAGTCAGAGTCCTCCTCACTTGGTTCACTATTTTGGAAAATCATGGCCTGTGTGAACATGTTCCATGCAAATGGCACAAAACAAGTATGATTTTCGCCTGAACACAAATGTTACAGTGTAGAAACGTCTCTAGGATTCTTATCCCCAAGAAGTGCACTTCCTATATTTGATTCTAAATGCTCCGCTGTTGGTTCACTATTTTGGAAATCATCTTCTGCATGTATAGGTTCCATGGAAATGTCACAAAAGAAGTGTGATTTTCTGCAGAACACAAAGAGGTACACTATCGAAATTTCTGTAGGATACTTAGCACTAAGAATTGCACTTCCAACATTTGACTCTGTGTCCTCCTCACTTGGTTAACTATTTTGGAAAATCATAGCTTGTTTGAACCTGTTCAATGGAAACATTGCAAAACAAATGTGATACTCTCCTGAACACAAAGAATTACAGTGTAAAATCTTTTGTG